>PTEX01000400.1:199341-267679 GCA_003342815.1 Eudromia elegans | reverse complement strand
AAAAAAAAAGAAATCTACAAATCTACAGAATTTATTTCACTTACACTAGTTATAGGCCATCATGTTAATGGGTGGAACATAGAGTAGCAAACAGCTGAAGAAGCAAATGAGTAGAGAAAAAAGACAAGAAAGAACAAAGAAGAGAACATGTGCAGAGAATGAAGTCCAAAAGCTCTGATAGCAAGGAAATATTTTTCGCTAATAGGGTAGGGACAGTGATGGGGAAGGGAAGGAAGGAACTGCAACAAGCACATTAGCAGAGAAAAACATGCAGAGCCTCAGAAAAAAAATTCAAAAACCTATATGTAAACAGATTTAACAAAGATGGTGCCGTCCTGTACTATATAACAACTACCAGCTTTGTGACTTGCTTTCAGAAATAGAGCAGGCTTATCATGAAAACATTTTGCAGTTATACATGCAGAAGTTTGGACTTGGTTTCTCTCAAAGACTAACATGTGCTTAATATAAGAAATTGTCTTGTCCAAACATGTTTTAGGAATGTTTTTCTGCTTCCTGAGGTGAAAAAAAATCATTTTATTAAGTTCATATGCAACATGTATATTCATGCCTAAGTGTTTTCAGAAAGGAAATGTTAAAATTCTGCCTCTGTCTGATAGAATATAGTAGGCTGTGCTTTCCATGTTATTTAATTGCATTAATTAAATTACAACAGAGCAACATCACTAATTAATTTTTTAGAAGAGTGTATTATCAAATCCTTTCTGTAGGAGAATAATCAGTATACTTCAGTGGAACCCATATGTATACCGTAAAACAATTTATTTTTCCTAGCATATGCTTGCATTACTCATAAATGCATCATCCATGATTGCTTAAAAACCCTACAGCTTTAATTGTCTCCATTGTAGGTTAAAAAAAAAAAAATTAAAAATAGATTTCCACATTCATATTTGTTCTTCTGGAGCAGCATCTTAAGGTTTGCGCTGCTTCTTAAGAAGCAGCGCAAACAAACAAAAATTTCATATAGGGCACATATGCTACAAAAAGGTGATCAGTCTTCAAAAAGTGGATGGAAATTCACATAATTTATCTTTCTGATTCAGGTTACTTTAACATAGGCAGAATTATGCAAAAACAACAATAATAATAATAATAATAATAATAAAGCTCAAACAGAGCAAATTTCCGTATATTGAGGATAATTGCAAAAGCCACCTTCCCATGCTATGAGCATGAGTCTAGGCCTGTCTTGATACTGTTCTTAAGCCAGTAATTTGGCAGCTATGGCAGGAAGAAGAYGAAGCATTGCAAGTGAGTGTTGCAATTTGAAAGGGGCAGGGGGGAGAGTGAGTGTTAATTTGGGAAAATATATGATCCCCTTGTGTCCCAGCTAATCCTTGGTGGTTATAGGGACTGGGGGCAGCTGGACTCTTAACAGAGTTATCAAATACTGTGTTAGCTATAGGCCAAACTACAGCAGACTGTTCACTGTAGGTCCTATCACCTTTAAAACAATGAGTTGAATTCACGAATAGTGTGATTTATTCAAATGCAACATTCACAAAGCAGGTTTTGGATGTCAGCACAGGAAATTCTCTACTAAACCATGGGATTCTTAGCTAGTTTGTAGTATACAAATGCACAATCATYATTCACCCAAGAAGATGGGAGAGGGCTGTCAACCTCCTGAAGTCTCCTTAGGCGGTATCCCAATCTGAGGGAGGAAGGAGATTCACTCCATTGACCAGTCCCAGAAGTTATGTTGTATCTCTCTAACATCTTCTGTTCCAAGTTCACCTGTTACATTTTTTTTTACATTTAGGTGGAACTTGAGTAACTCTAGTCATGCTTACTTCTGTTATTGATTGGTGAAAAAGTCTCTSGAATCAAATGAAAATCTAGAGATCATGTTTTAGTGAGGAGTGGTCGTACCTTGGAGGTAGGTAACATTTGGGATGGAGATCTATTTTGACATTATAATGAGCTTACAATGAGCAAAGTTCAAGCAAAATTCATCTGAAAGCAGTGATTTGCCACCCTTGCTGACTCAGCACGGGGCTGTTATCATATATCTCCCATTGGGCAGCTACTGTGCAGCTTACCATCTGCACGGCACAGGAACTACAACAGAGTTTCATCACTCTGCCTTCACTCTGCTCCACTCTACATTACTCCGCAGCTGCAAGGGGGACAGACTGTGCTGYCAAGGGAACCATAGAGGTGCGGAGTCCATGCATATCAGACTCTCCTGTAAGTGGCAACTGTGTATCACCCCAAACAAACATGCCAAAACTTCTGTTAGGTCCTAGTTTTCTCCAGGTTCTCCCCTTTTCAAGCAATTCTTCCACAATAAGGCTGCAGCAATTGTCTCCTGCTTGTAGATGTGTCTTTGATGGTTAATTACAGCTGGGTAGTTTGAGACCCCGTGGCACTGCTCGAGCTGGGTAAAGTTGCCAGATCTGCTCTATTGAGGTGTGTGTGTTCTATGTGTTACGTGTGCTATTATATATACATGTCATATATATATGACTGCCTCCAACTCTCACATTTTCCACTAGACCATCTCTGTCAGTATCACGTCCAGCAGCACTCCTGCCCTTGTTGGCTCATCAACAACATCAAGAAGTTACCCGCAGTGTTCTGCAGGAACCTCCTGGACTGTCTGCTCCTAGCTGTGTGGTCATCTCAGCAGACATCAGGGTGGTTGAAGTAACCAAAGTAGCTAAGAGTAGTAGTAAAGTAGATCAAAATAACAATAGCCACAGTTTTTTTAGTCATTTTTTCTTGTTTGTTTTTCCTTATTTTTTTTTAATCTCAGTTCGGCTATGTCATTTTAATACTGCCATGTGACAGGACAAAATGATTTGCATACATAGAAGGCATATTTCAGTTTACATTTAGTCTTTTAAGCTAACTAGAAAATAAGCTTATTTACATTTAAAACACAAGTATCTACAAAACCAAAAATGTATTGCTGAAGCCACACAAGTTTATGGTAAGCAAGGGTTTAAACTTACCTATGAAGAAATGCTTTAGTTTATAAAGTTTTCATTGCACATATTTTTTTCTTCTAAAGCAGAGAAGAAAAATCTTCTGTAGATGTTTGTCATGAGAATTAATCAGACACAACTCTAGAAGATGTCTTATCCTCCATTTCTGCTGGGAAAACTCAGAAAAATAAGGATTAATTTGAACGAGAATTTAGCTCTTGCTCAGGTAACAGTTGCATAGTTTGAAAATGGTTTAGAGGAACAGGAATTGTTTTAAATAGAGGTATTGGGGGAAAAAAGTCTTATTATAATAAAATAAATATTTTTGTAAAAATTAATAAGGAAAATAATGCCGTGAATTACTATAAGAAAAACAAGCAATAAAAAAATAAAATAGACATTTTTATACTAAAATACTGGTACTTTTAAACATTATGGACTTTTGTTAAGTTTTATTTTCCACTTCACCCTTCTTTGGGGACTCTGCTTCTTTCTAAATATGAAAAAGAAAACAATTTATATTTGAAAAGTTTTACCTATGAAGGTTTGGAAGTAATGCATTTTAGAACTGCTAACACGAATTACAGGGTTTTCAAAAAAAAAAAAAAAAAAGAATAAACACAGGAAGCTTCAAAAGAAAAAGATAGATTTCACGGGGCATCTGTTTAGCCAGCTCTAGTCAAAAATGGCATTCAGCTGTAAAACATCAATATGTCAAGCACATTACTAATATAATTTTTATGACAGCATAACATATTGTGATGACATGATCCTTTTCCATTTCTTTGAGCTCCACTCTGCTGCCTTTCCTATTCACAGATCCTCTCTTAGTAGACTCTCTCTCTTTTTTTTTTTCTTTTTTTTTGTGTGTGTGTGTGTGTGAAAAATGTAAATCTTTATACCAACAATTTAGGTTAACCAGCATTTTGGTCTTCTGCAATTACCCTCAAAATAGATTATCTCCCACTGTCAAGTGTTCTGCAAAACTACTCCAGTCCCAGGGTGTCCCAGATGGTACCATGCACTACAGGAGGCCTTACTGAACCCAGAGTTCCTGGGCAGGAAATTAGACTGTAAGATCTAGGCAGGAATAGAGTGGATTAATAAGAAGATTTAAAATACATGTGTATATGTATATGATTTGGTACACGCAGGAAAAAAAAAAACACTCTAAATTCCTTTCAAATCATTTTACAACAAACGTTTATTGTACTTTCATGATTGCAACCCATCACTAATCTATGAAGTAATTATGGTATTAATAACAATAATCTTCAACTCAACAGCTGTGCTGAATTTATATGTGCCCAGGTATTGCAAAAGGAAATTTAATGCTTTTTCCTAATAGGCTCCTTGTCTCAGATCCCTATAATCTTGTCTAACCATTCACTCGACTGTGATTTCCTTGTTTACACTTCTATGTTCAGAATTCCTTTGAAACTGAGAGCTTAACATCTAGCACTGTAGGAGAAGCAAGAAACCTTCAGCAATAAAAGGGCAGCAGACCCTGCCCCCGCCACCCATAGATCTCCTCCATATTTTATCTTCACTTTGAGGAATCCCACTGACGCTGTGAGCTCAGTTATAATACGGCCTAATAATTCTGTAAATGGAGCGAATAATCCCACTCTAGTGTTTTGTTTGACAGCTGCAAAATTAAATAGTTCTTCTGAAGAGCTATTTATTAAAAAAAAATCATTATTATGTAGTCTGTGGTTGTTTCTTTTTTTCTTTTCTAGGTTTTTGATAGACTAAGAAGTGCAATTATCCTCAACATCTTTCCTCCTGTTTTTCTCGTCTTCTATTCCCTCAAAATCTGTCCTGACTGATGTTTTTTCCTATTAAAAAAAAAAAAAAAGAAAAGAAAAAACAGAAAATTTGTAATGAAAAAGAAGTTTGGAATAATAACAAAAAATCTTAGAGAGAGTGAGAAAGAGAATGAGAGAGTGAGAGAGTGAGAGAGAAAGAGAGAGAGAAAGAGAAAGAAAGAGAGAAAGAGAGGAAAGAGAGAAAGAGAGGAAGAGAGAAAGAGAGAAAGAGAAAGAGAGAAAGAGAGAAAGAGAAAGGGAGAAAGAGAGAAAGGGAGAAAGAAAGAAAGAAAGAGAGAAAGGAAGAAATAAAGGAAAGAAAGAAAGGAAGAGAGAAAGGAAGAGAGAAAGAAAGAGAGAAAGAAAGAAAAAGGAAAGAAAGAAAGGAAAGAAAGGAAAGAAAGGAAAGAAAGGAAGAAAGGAAGAAAGGAAGAAAGGAAGAAAGAAAGAAAGAAAGAAAGAAAGAAAGAAAGAAAGAAAGAAAGAAAGAAAGAAAGAAAGAAAGAAAGAAAGNGAAAGAAAGAAAGAAAGAAAGAAAGAAAGAAAGAAAGAAAGAAAGAAAGAAAGAAAGAAAGAAAGAAAGAAAGAAAGAAAGAAAGAAAGAAAGAACGTTTGACCTTTATGGATTCCAAAAGAAAAGGAGAATGACAAGATCTTTTTTTCCTTCTGAATTCTCATGTTTCTAAAAAAAATGTGTGAGTTTTGAATGCCTGAGTTTTCTAAGCTAGAAGTATACTTTTAATGCTCTCAGTGCCTCTGTATTCCCCTGAGTTCCTGCCCTGTGAAATACTCTACTATCCAAAATTCTTGTTTGGAAAACATACACTTCTGAAGTTATATCTAAATCAAATACTATGCTTCATATAAATTACAGTTCTTAAATYATTTTCAACAGTTAAAATATATAAAATATGATAAATCAATAAAGTGATGTGTGGGTATTATATAACAGATATACTATGCTTAATCTAAAATCTAATAGTCATAGCTCCATAGAAATTAAAAAAATATATAACACTGCATCACGATAATTGTAGTCTTGGAATAAGCTTGCTTTCAAAAACTTTTTAGAAAAAATAACACAGTTGTTTTAATTTCATCTATAGTTCMCGAGGAAGAGACAAATACTGAGTCGATACTTTTTTTATATAATAATACATTGATTGCACAACATTRCACCAGAGCCAGTGCCTGATAACAGAATATATCCTGTGTGAACTGAAAAAGAATATGGATATAGAAGTAGATCCTGCTTGCTAATTGTTACAATTTATGCATGAATTTATGCATCACCATCCTAGAGTATGGTAAGAGAGTAATAAACTTGTCATAACACAGTTTCACTGAGGAGAGATACAAATGCGTGACACATGACTGAATTTCTGTAAGAACTAGTAGAGATTAGAAATAGGTGGGCCTGTTGTCAGAGGAGGCAAAGGTCCTTAAAAAATTAATGTATACAGATTTTTTTTTATAGCGGTTCAATACCAAATTCATATTGAATTCTCATATTAATAACTAATCTTCAGTAATRTCTGCAGAAGCTTAAATACATAGTCTTCCTATATGTGTATACTCGCTCAGGGACAATGATCCTGCAATCTTTGGTGGGATGATCAGCAGCAATCATAATGACAGTAGTATATGACAGTAATATAAGTAGGTAAAGACATAAATCAGAATATTGACGGAGGGTGGGAAGATATGTACCGTTTCTTCAGGCATCTCATGAATGAGCTAAATATGACAAAAAGTAAGGTTATTATAGAGTGCAATTTCATTGCACATAGTTGAATTCAGAATTGTACTATAGAGGGCATGATGTAGAGAGCAGAGTAGAAGGCACATTCTAAAGAGATGAGAGAATTCAAATGCCAAAATACAGTAGAAATAGCTTTGTAAGAAAAAAAAAYGAGGAACAGAAGAAATTCCAGAATACCCTTCATTTACCTGTTTGTGAGGAGAATGAGATGCTGCTGTGCCCACAGTAACAGAGCAATGTACCACTCTCCTCACACATGCCAGAATATCTAACTTTAAATCTTCAGAATCAGATAAATAATAAATAATAACAATAATAAAAACAGCAAGAAACTATATGCAGATGGAGACTTGCCAGGCTATCCAGTATACATTCCTTACATAAAACAAGATTAAGTATACTTAGGCCAATTATATTAAAATTATTGACAAAAAATTAAATTATTCCTGTCCACTCCCCTTTCCTCTCTCATGACACTAAAAAATTGCTATCTTAAAGGAATACAAAATACAGTTTGAAAAAAGCCTGTGTGCATCCTCTATGCACAAAGCATTGYTCCTACATGTGAGGTCTAATTTTTAGTAGTTACATAAATAAAATTCCTACTTAACTGAAGCTGTGTTAGTTGTAACATATCTACAAAATCACTGACATTTGTAGATGATTCTAGAGGAAAGTGTTGTTCCCCCCATCTTTTACAATTTATTTTTTTATTTGATAGGAGTTCTTAAGAACAAGGAGAAYGATTTTTCAAAATCTCTCAAAAATATATTTTTTAGTGAAATATCATTAAGTAGATTTTTGTTGTTGTTGTTAAAAATTATCATTTATACTTCTATTTTATCTTTGCATAGCATGTTTTCTGTCTCTAACTGTCCTCTGTGACAGGGAGATTTCTAGAGGAAGGAGGACAATGTTCAGAGTTAATCACTTTGTGAATAAGGATAGATCCTATTTTTTTGGTCATATTTATTTATGATATAGGTAAAAATGCTTATAAGAATTTTTCATGACTTCAGAAAGCATATGACAGTTATTCCTTTCACAAAAAGAAGGATTTAACCTTGAAGAGCTACAACACTGTTACATATTTTTCTGTGACAGAATTTTAGCATGATCTTGACAAGTCACGGAGACATTGGAAAGCTTATGTCAAAAGGTGGACAGCATTACTTATCATTGCAAGCAATTGAAGTAAGCTTTAATCTAAAACTTTTTTGGTCAAGAAAATGAAGATGTGGTTATAATAAAAGATATTTTATMCTCTAGAGCAATTATCACATTATTCAGGTAAATAAAATATGAAAGCTTAAAGTATTGCAACAATTACATGTGCATATTTTATTGAACATTTTATAATGTTTTCGGAAGCTGCAGAAAATACAATATTGATTTGGAGCTACATATTTCACTTGGATATTAATATAATTTGGTGCTTGCCAATGAAATATATTAGCTAGAGACACAGTGAACTATTCAGTTACTGAGGTAGTGACAAAAAGGATACCTTAATGACTCTGTTTCACTTAGTGTATTTGATTAGTCARTGGAAAAACTAACCAATCTTTACAAATTTCCTAGCACGGAAATCTGGATATCACATAATTTTCTGCTTTCTATTTTTATGTCTCTAGGAGAAGCAACCTTACAAAGCTCTCTTCCTATTTGCAAATACCAAATTTTGAAAAAGGCCACAATTCAATATACTTTGAATATAGATCATGTCTTGTTAATTGTATTAACTCACCAACAAGACATAGTTTGAACTTCTTATTTTTCYTTCCCTCAGTTTCAGCTATGGTACTGGAAATTCACTAACTCCAAGACATTGAATTAAGGAAAATATTTTGAAGTTTGATAAGCACAAGATCTGAAACACATTATGTTAATAATGTATTTTAATAATTTAGGTAATTAGGTAATTTAGGAAATTTACTACATTAAGTAAATAATTTCTTATAAATCTATCTGAAGAAAACAGTGTAAAAAATGCCATTCTGTCCACAATATTCTGATATTATTATTTACTACTAAGAGCTGATGACTGTAATGGCAGTGCAAGATATGCAAATCTGTTAAAACTGCCTTGCGACAGATGGTAGAAGTATTTAATGTGTTTGTTTCCAGTTTACTGTCTAAGTGCAGTACATGTTGTTAAAAGATTGGAGGCTGGACAGGAAGGAGGAAAGCTGCTTGTTTGCTTTGTTGTTGCTGCCTCACTTTGGGTCAGGAAGCATAATCTCTGAAGCCTTTTGAGCATGACCTTGGGGAGCTTTCTGGTGAGGACAGTCGGCAGCAAAACTGCAACCTGAAAGTCCCCACTAGCTGTTAGGGATGTGTCTATGACAGGGAATGAATTAATTAAGAGTGAAGTCTCCGAAGGAGCAGTAAACAGAAACCTTCTTTCRAGGGGATTTGGTGGAGAACACCGAGCCCAGAAAGCCACTGGAAGGTCTGGTCTGGTAGGTGTTTTGGGAAGGCCTGGAGTACAATATTTGTTCTTCAAAACTGAGGAGGTAGGATTGTTTTCAGACCTTTCAACCTCTCTCACCAGCAGATTGGTGCTTTCTCCCACCAAGAGGAGCTAAATCGTCTTCGTAAAGTAAAGGCTTACCCTTCAAACATGTATTATTTCAGTATTCTAGACAATCATTAGCGCAAGAGATCCAAAGTCTGGTGTCTTTTGATGTTTTAAGGGATTTAAAAAAAAAAAAAAAAAAATCAAGGCTGCAGAAGTAGTCACAGTCGATGACATGCCTTTTAAAGGTCCACAAAGCTTGAGAGAGTTTTCTAAAGCAGTTTAAAATTCCTTTCCAAGAGGTAGTATTGCAGTTTCTTTAGCAATGGTTTCTGAGCTTGATATAATCCAGAAATTGGGAANAAAAAAAAAAAAAAAAAAAAGGAAGTGGGAAAGTGTACAGTTTCAACTCAACAAACTCCTATCCTTTGGACTCCAGTCAAAGAATTACAGATTTTTGCTTTGTGTTAGCGGTAGTATTTGGAGTAGAAGATTAATAGGTGCAACACAGAGTCCAAGAAACTTTAGTGGACACAGAGATGGCCTTACTCTGTTCTTATCCATGTGAGAATTTGGACTAAYATCATTGAATCAGCAAGGAGAATTAAACATGTTTGTATCTCTATTGTAGACTTAACTGCTTTAATAAAAATGTGTTTGCAAGCCTCTAGGCTGAAAAGTATGCATAAATATGTATAAATGTGGCATATTCTCAACAGGAAAAAATTAAAATCAGTAATGGAAATTTCAGGTTGAAAATACAGCAATTACTTTTACTTCAAGGAAGCAATCCTCAAGTGGGAAAACACAGAAACAAATTTCCAAATGTATGTCCGTATCTTTAGTACAAATCTGTTTCTCTTTGAGGAAATTGCCTCAGTAAACAGTCCTGGAGAAGACATAGTTTTGCTACAGGGAAGAAAGATTTACAAACTGAATCAAAGCACAGAGTTTGTAACTGCATGGACTGAAGGGTGAAGAGCAAAAAAAAAAAAAAAAAAAAAAAAAGGATACCAAGTACAGCACCTGCTTTCATGTCAGAGGAAGAAAAATTATCCCTAACAGCCACGCCAATTCAAAGACTTGGCAATCAGAGTTATTTAATTCTTTTGTAGGGGGTTTATGCACAACCTTGTTGGTTGTGTGCTATTTCTTTTCTAAAACAAATGATGAATTTACTATTTTTTCACATAATATTTTATTTCTTACATACAATATTATTAATTTTCAATAAAATCTTTACCCTTTCTCCTCTAATTATTTATAAAAATAAAAAAAAGACTTTGAAGGTTGTTTATTGCCTTCATTCTCTTCATATAAATTTATCTCTGTGGCTGTAAAATGTCAAAGTTACAGTCATAATCTCTAACATTTTAAAAGTGCAATAATTATAGATTATAATTAACTGTATTACTTCCATATGTTACTGTGTTATAATTGCAAATAAATCCAGATAAATACTATAAATTTACCAGTCTGTTAACATATTTTGTGATAAGGAAAACATTGATTTTTCTCATACTACTGATTGGTTTGTGCAGTTATAGTTAGGTTTGTCAGTTTTCCTCATAAACTACGCTTTTCAGGGATTTGGAACGGGCATACCTAATTGCTTCAGTCTTAAATTTCACCCAACTACAATCTTCGCATGGGAAAGACATTTGTTTTATGTTTTTAGTATTATTTGAAACATTGTAGATACATTTGACAGTAACACAATGCAGGTATATTAAATTTTTGGTTAAAAAAAAAAAAAGTGGTATTTGAGTGTAAAAGAGAACTGCCAACCTTTATTCTGATGGAAAAGGAAAAGACTTTCTTGCAAAATACCAGAAAATTTACTATCCAGAATGATGGAGATATGTTTTTTTGAGATGACTAGAAGAAATGCGTTTACTAGGAAAATGGCATAAAGTCTCAGCAAGACAAGGAAGAATTTCTACCATTCTGTACCAGAAGCAAGCTCTTTAGATGCTGGACCAAATGGCAACAAGAACATGATTTGGAGCTAATGGAGATGTCTGCTGAAACACTGAGAATTAGGCACGGAATCAGCTAGTAGAGCAGCTGCTTCCAGCCCTCATGATACCTCACAAAAGGAGAGCAGTAGCAGCATGATCACAAGGCTAAGAGGCAGAATATGCTTCCTTGTGTTCTGAACATATTTAGACTAAGAAAATCACTGCAATTTTTGTGAATGCAGTGCCAGGAGAAGTTCTGGTCATAGATCACACCGAATTTGTCCACGAGATTTTGTCCATTATTCTCCTGTAATTTCCTTCTAATCTTATCATCTGTTGTAAATCAAGCCCTATTGTGAGAAGAATCTACTGTACTCAGGAAAAAAACATAAAACAAAAAACACCACACACTCAGTTTAACTAATAGTAAAGATACAGTGCCTTAAGAATTCTTTATCTGCTACCAACATTCAGAAAAAATTCGTTGTTCCACCATTTGGCCTATTTTCTATAAGAAACTGCTATTTTAGCTCAGAGTAGAGGAGTTCATTCGGCTTTAATGAAGTCTGTCCTCTTCTGTTGTTCTTTTAAATAATTTCCTTATCATATTTGTTTTGGATGTTAACCACATTTCTTTTAAAAGTTTTTCTGGGGTATAAAAGAGTGATGTTTTGCTTTCTTCTCCTCTTGATGTTGAACGTTCTTTCTCATCTTTCAGTGGTGTCACTGTCATCACTATAGTCAGCATCTAAACGTACATATTTGCCAGGGACACAGTTCAAAGCAATGGGGGTTATTAACAGGCTCAGACATGAAAATGTTTMAATTTTAACTGAATACTGCAAGTAGAATTTTTTTAACAGTACCTCTTTTTCCAGAGGTACCTAATGTCTACATCTTCTAGGAAAGAAGACTTAATTAGATCACAATAAGGTAGTTGGTACAGAGGACAGGAATTCCTACATGGACATAGAAAGTGAGAGGAGCTGGAAATGCAAAAATGTATTTTCAGGGCACACTGCAACTGTGATTTTAGCTCAAGTTATGAATGACCAGGGGAAATATTAACTACTTACTTATCTTAAAGTTCAAATGTTCAAAGTAGACCAAGGGAGTTTCTGACCATCCAGCAGTTGCCAGCTATAACCGTTGGCACTGGAAAGGCATTTGCAGAGCGAATGCAAGTCCATAAGTTAGAAGAAGTTTCTTTTTGAATGGAGTGATCTCTATACAAAGTACTAAACTCTCTGACTAAATTTGGGAATATGGATTTATACAGGCTGACTTCAATGAAGTAGTTTATAAGTGAGTTTTAATTACTKCATTTAAAGCACTTTGCTTTAAAGGTCAGGCAATGTGATATAGATGAAAGCTCAGATGCATCTTTAGATGACAAGGAAGGTTTCTTCAAGACAGGTGTTTTGAAGATTCCCTAAAATTTCTTGAAGCCTTTCCATGCTGCAATTAAGAGAGTAAGTTGATATACAGGCTGCTTTCAAAATTGAAAGCTTATTCATTTAATAACATAATTGTATTTTTTTTAGCATACGTATATTGAAGGTTGCTCGTATTTCTGGATTTAGAAATATGCTGATTAGGGAGCAGAAAAGGAGTTAAGGAGACATTGTTTCCAACCTTTGGAAGCATTTAAGTATAAACCTAAATTTAGATTCATAAGCAAACCTACTCCACACATCTTGAAGAACAGAGGCTTAATGTTTAGGAAAAAGTGACATTTGTCTTAACAGGGCATGACAGTATTTTATCTTGTATAATTCCATCTATTAAAAGTTATATGGGATTGTGTTGAATGACATTTTATCTTTACAAATGACTAAATCTTTTTGATGCTTCTAGGAAGATAGAACACTACAAAGGAAAAAAAAAGGAGGAAAGAAAGAAAGAAAAAAAAAGATGAACTATGATTAGCAGCTAAATACCCTTGCCTGTAACATTCTGCTTTTGCAATAGTTCAATGTTGAGAATTTATGTAAGAAGAAAGGTCAAGGATTATGCATGCATCATCATGTAATGCAGAATTATTTGTGCTTATGTACAGATGCTGCTGGAAACGCTGATATCTTGCCTTATGAGTTACTGAGGACACGTGGCTGAATTAAATGTAGAGAGTCCTCTAAATTAGAACATTAACTGATATGCATTTTCTATACTAGATTTAAGTGACTGAATTATGTCCTAGAAGTGGGCATAATTGGGTGGGACTGGGTGGGAAGTGAGACAGTAAAAAAATTTTTTTTTTTTTTTTTTTTTTCAGAGATCTGTTTTAAATGAAAGCAAAATATATAGAACCCTTAAAAGATGATGACAATCTTGAGACTTTTGTCACCCCAAAACTATTTCTTAAATTAGCAGAAATGAGACAGTAGGACTTCATCACCAGCGGGATACTAGAGGGAATAGGTATATATTTTTATTTGTTTGTTTGGTTTTTGTTTTGCTTTGGAATTAATGTCGAATTAGTATGACATAAATTAAAACAGGAAAACTAGTCTTCCCTCCAGTTTTCAGATAAAAAAAATATTGTTTATGTTTTAATTAGTTCTTTCTTGTGTAAAAATTAAAAATACATTGTTCTCAAAAATCTTACAAATGGAGAAAGAGTGACAACTTTTTTTTTTTCTCAAATTATGTCTAATAATGTTGAGTGAAGCAGCTAGCTGTTCTCTCCAATGTACAGTTGAGTGGACAGAGAACATTTTAAAGTATGAAATATAAGTGTGTAGCACAAAATTTGTGAGAAATGTTACTACAATTTCACCAAAATCTAGGTACATTTACCTTTAGGATCAATTCATCATGACTCTTAGAAGTAAACACATGGCCTGGTTTTGACATGAATGATAATCCAAAAGCATATAGCATTATACTTTTTAGGAAATGTTTTCTACTAAATGTTTCATTCTTCTCACAGTTAGTTTCCTATATATGAGCACAAAATGTTGGAGAGGAAAGTATCTTTTCCTATAGAAAATCTAGCTCACTAAAGCATAGGCAAATTTGTATCTGCATTTGTGATGTTAATAGAATTTGTTTACTTGTTTATTTTCCACTTTTCTATCCAATATAAAGTCACTTCATATTTTTAAGTTCTTAGTGGATTTTTCAGGGTGACAATGTAAGTAATACAGATTAGCTACAAAATATATTAGAAACAATTTAATATTTGATCTGTTTTCAGTTTAATCTCCAAATAAGCATCAAACCAATATACTTAATTCTTAAGAAATAAAATAAAATAAAATAAAATAAAATAAAATAAAATAAAATAAAATAAAATAAAATAAAATAAAATAAAATAAAATAAAATAAAATTTGGTCTTCTATTTTTGTCTAGTGTGCATATTCTTGCTTTCTACTGTACAATAAGAGAACTTTTAAAATAAACAAATAAATAAAAATACTGTTGCAGAATTTAACAATTTTGCCAAGAATTAAAACAGTGAAGAAGCATAACTCAAGCATAAATGTCTAATAAGAAAATAAGAATGATATCAGTACTTAAGTGCAAATTAGGAGTACATTTTGAGGTGAACACTTGTTTTGTACAATTGAACATATAGTTTTGAAGACAAATTTTACAGTGAGTGGTAGAGTCAGTGGCACCTATGTATATTTTAAGGCACTTAAATGTAATATAAATTTTTAAAAAATGGGGCAAATACTTTGAATTACAGATTTGTGGTAATACTTCCAAAAAGTGATGTTTTATATTCATTGTTTCATAATTTCATAATTTGGATATATTAAGATATCTGTAATGTTTTACATTACAAAGAAATTACTCTTGAAATATTCTGGACAGGAGAAACTATTTTTGCTGTTGTTGATTTTGAATTTACCACAAATTAAAACGACTGGAGCTTTGCTTTTCTGTAAGGTCTCATTGGGATCAACTCTTGGCTTCATGCTATTGACTGCTTTTATCAATGACCTGAAAGAAATCATAAAATCATTACTGATGAAATTTGCAGATGACTTGAAATTTGAGAGAGCAGTAAATATTAAAGAGGATGTATTACTCTGCAGAGTTATCAGGATCATTTGACAAGCTGAACATAATAAAACATATCTGGTTCAATACAGGCTAAAGTGAAGTCATGCATTTATATCCAAATATATCACATTTATAAAGCAAGATACTCCAGTCTGGAAAACAGTGATTCCTAAACAGGGCTGGGTTAAGACATAGTCCACCTAAACTGAAGATGAGTACTAAAGATTCAAATTGACTGCAGTCAATCGTTAAATAAGCAAGCAGATTATATCACCTACTTCCCAGAACTGCCTAACCAACCAATGCGGAAATTTTCAAGCCTATTTCTAAAGTACCTTTTTGAGGAGAGATGGACCTGTATTTTTTCTCACAGTCTTCTCGTTAGAGTACCCACTCAGAACTGTTTATTTTGGTTTAGGTACTTTTCATCCTGCTTGAAATTGATGCCATGGGACTGGTCAAGACACCAAGTATCCTGAGTGAGTATAAGCATTATGAGCATAGGATGAGATCTAGAATGTGTTTGAGAAATAAAGGGATATATCTGTCCTAACTGAAAATCAGAGATCTAGATTATTGGTTCAAGGTCTCAGGATTGGTTCTGCTATATAATATATAACAATAATGCTTAAAATGCTATTCTTACTTTATCAGGCAAAAACTGTGTTTCCTTTATTTTCTATATCTGACACATAAGGTGATTGGTATTCAGGCCCTTCTTGATCCTGCCAGAGAGGGAGAAGCTCTCAATACCATGGGTATGGGTCAGGGAGGTCAACAACTGGTTGCACAACTGATATCAGCAAAAGGGATTTGATTCTTATGACTATGGGTCCCACTGAGAATTAAGGGCTGCTTGGAAGAAATGGGATTCAACTGACAAAGTAGGTYAAATGCACCCTTGTCAACAGATTATCTGAACTATTGAAGTCACTCTCAAAGTAAGAAGGATAGAGGAGGGAAATGACAACCCATAATTAATTGAGTAAATAGCGGAATGATCTGGCAAATAATGTTGTCAGGGTGTTATGATCAGGGAAGACTTTGTAATCAGCACACTAGGACTAAATTGGATTCACTTCAAGTGTATGCATATCAATAAGAAAGCACTCACAGGACAGCAGAGGGAAAATTCACATATCCTTTCTTGAGACATCAGCCTGTCTGGGGAAGTGTCTGTCATGTCCTCCCCAGCAAGTTTGAAGTGCCTGTACATGAACTCATGCAACATTGGGAACAAACAGGGTGACTTAGAGGTCTCCATGCAGTTATAGGTCTTTGATCTAATTGAGATCACACAGATGAGGAGAGATAGCTCACATGACTGGAGTGCTGCGATGGATACAAGGTCTATAGGAAGGAAAGGAGAGGAAAGTGAGGAGAGGAAGTTGTTCTGTATTTTGGTGGTTATCTGCTACCATGTGAGCAGGAACAAGTAGAGGAAGTCTTCTTAAAACAGCTCAGAAAACAAAACAAAAGGCAAACAAACAAACAAACAAAAAAAGGAAATTTACAGACCTTGCTCATCAGCAGGCATGTTAACTACCCTGATAACTGCTGATGGGACAATGTAGTCAGGCACAGAAAGTTTTCAGAGTGCATTGATGGCAGGTTAATAACATAGAGATGCTCTACTTGAATCTCATATTTAGAAACAAGCAAGAACTGGCCTGGAATGTGAAAGTCAGGTAGTCATGGCTGCAGTTGGTGTTCAGGCTCCTGAGACAAGGGAGAAAAAGCAAAAATCATGGTCTCGGTCCTGGAGAGCACACTGGTCTTTTCAGAGACCTTCTTGGAAAAAGGGTGTTAGAAAGAAAAAGAGACCAGGAGAGCTTGTTGATTTTGAAGGATCATTTCTTCCAAGCTCAAGAAAGGTCTATCCTACTGAACAGAAAATCAAGAAATGGCCGGCATGGATCAACAACGAGTTCCATACTAAACTCCAATACACAAAGTAAGTATAGAAGAGGTGGAAGCAGGGACAGGTGACCCTGGAGGAATGCAAAGACATTATCCAATTATACATGAGTTACGAAAGCCAAAACCCAACTGGAGTTGAATCTCATAAGGAATGTGAAAGGCTACAAGGAAATCTACAGCAGCAGAAAATGAAGGAATAGATGAAATAATACCCTGCCTCTGCATGGGACGGAGTACTTCTAACAAAGGACTCAGAAAAGGTCAAGGCACTTGATACTTTCTTCATTTGCATACACATAGACACTGCGCTTGTTAAACAGATTTTTCTACAAGTAGCCTATGATTTTCATGGACAAATATAGGGAATGCATGAAAGAAACAGACATACAATGATTTAACGTCTGCAGAATAGATGCTAGAACTATAGGGGTGTTTTTCTGACTGTTTTGCCATTAGGAAACTTGCATTTTCTTGAACTTGTGAGGTGAAGTGAATGAGGAATGGAAATTATTGCTGTATTTGAGAAGAGTTCAGTGAATGATTTCACTCAAAATATTGGAGACAAAGAGAATTTAAAGCATGCTGACACATTTTATTTATGCAATTTCATAACAATATAGAAAACTGAAGAAATGCCGGATTTTTACTTATTGTACAAAAAAAAGTTGTTTATCTCAGTGTACTGCATTTACAGATTATTCTACATCTAAACAAAAAAGAAAAAAAAATGTTAAGTAAGTCAAAAAAATGAAATGGAGGTTTTAACTATATATTTTTATATTTCTTCTTTCTTCATAATGGTGGAAAGGGTGATCTGATGGATTTCTATTTAATTTTTTCCAGTCTGTTTATTTTACAGGTCTATGATTCAGCCACTGCATTAAAGAAAGAAAAAGTAAAAGCAAAACAAAAACATTATTTATGTCACTTTATCTTGAAAATCAAACATTATCTTTCAGATTTCCTTTTGTCATTTCACCTTTCACTTCCTAAGATTTGTAGGTAGGTTTATTTTATTTAATAGTTCACAAATATTGCAGTGGTACAACTGTAATCACACCTGATTAGTTATCTGAGTGCCAACTACCTTTCTTGGGAACAGCTGTATAACGCGAGAGCAATTATGTGATTAGTTTATTCCTAAGCTTAAGCATTATCAAGAGATCAAAAGCTTCAGGTTAACAAGTAAGTTTTTTGTTTGTTTGATTGTTTCAGCAACTTTCTATATTGTCACCAAGTAATATTAATTATTTTACCATTTTATATAGATTCTAAAGCAGGAGTAAAATTACACCATCTTTTTTTTTTCCTGTTGTGTGCTGGCCTTGGGGTATATAGAGTTGTCAATATTGTGGAGAGGTCTCCCAAGCTATCACAAAAAGAATTATCTCCAGACTAGTAATCAGTATGGTCATTTCAGCAAGCTGCACCAAACTAATTCCTCCTGCCTTTGTGATRATTTCTCCTAAGGCTGACACTGCAGTACTTCTCCAGGATCTGAGTGAGCATCTCTGGGCTTGACAATGTGTCACTTCAAATAGAGGTTTGAACCTTGCTGAGATATTGCTGAGAGCTAGTTTGGAGATCTCCAGCTCTGTGTTACATTGTGCAGTGTATTCATGACCATAAGTGATGTTTATCAGTCCTTCATATTGGCAGTCTTCCACAGATACCCACTGGTGACAGAGAAAGTTTTGCTAAACATTATTTATTTATTTATTTATTTATCCATATTCACTGCATAGCTTGAGTAATGCAAATCCTATAAGAAAGAGAAAAAGCCCAAGTGATCACACAAGTGATTTTCTCTGTGTCTATGCTATTGTACCTGGGGGGGGAAAAATTCAGCTCCAATTTCTATATCTACGTAAAGTGGACAGAGATTTGAAATTTACCCATTTAGATTTCTTAAGTAAGGACTGTATTCTACAAAAAAATAAAATATTTAGCTGTTGAAAAGGGAGCAGTCAAGAGTCAGCTTTAGCAGTTTTGATCTGCAGTTTTCATTTCTATAGGATAAGAATACATTACTGCAGATCATTGAGATCTTCCTTTTAGATGTAAAGAAACTGATTATCTTTTGAGATTTAGAAGCAAGCACAAACTTGAAGTAGACAATACACCAGGCTGAGAAAATCTTAGAGTTCTGAGTTAATATAGCTCATACATTTTTTTTTTTCTTCAGAACTTATAAATAGCACAGGAATGTTCTTTAGGGTCAATATAGAAAGTATTTTAGTACAGTAAATGATATAACTACTAGTCATGATGTGCTGTTCTATTTTCATTTGTGTTACTTTCTATTCACATTGCTGACATTAGCAACTTCATTAGATGCAACTGAGAAAATTTAACTGAATTTTATTGACAGAATGAGGAAATAATTTTGTCTTAACTCTGTAGTACCATTATCACACAAAGTGAGAAACAAGTTAATCCTGAATCACAGTTCTGCATAAATAATCTCCCTTAAAAGAAAAGAAAAACAAAAAGGGATGAAAATTAGGCAATTTGAACTATGATTCTAACAGTTGTAGTAGTACAGCTATTCCCATGAAATGTTTGGTATGTTTTTTGATGAAAAATTATCAACTGAGTAAATGAAACTAGAATAAATATAACCTTTACAAGGTAGATAACATGGCCTAAAGTGAATAAATCCATAGGATATATTGTATAGGTGAATAATGAAAGCTTACTGATGGATGAATCAATCTTCATTTTGTTTCTAACACTAGAAAGAAATGCAGGACCTTGCTACTGAAATCAGGTTAACAGAACAATGTAGAAGACACTTGCATAACAGAATGGTATCAATGCATCATTCACAAATTTCTGTATGGTCTTGAAGATGGACTAAAAGAAGCAGGACTCATTCAGTATATTCTACGTAAGGTCTGCTCTGAAAATTTGTAATGTATATTGAACAATTATCACTTTTAAACATGATTTATTTTATAGATTATGCAGTGGGGCACTGCAGTTTAAGAATTTCTTCCCACTTCGACAAGATTGCAAGTTTCTGCCTTGGATATTATCTTCTCTCTTCTAAAATTGATACTAGGGTGCCCAGAATTGGAAACACATGGGAGAAGTGAATTTTGATCACCGAAATTTCAACGATCTGTTCCTCTCCTGAGAAAGAGGGAAAACAGACATTCACCACTCACTGGAGCTTTTCCAAAGCAGAGCTGAAACTCAGCAATGGTCTTCTTTTATCAGCATTCAATGATCATTAACGATAACATTACCATAATTTTATTACAGATATTGTGAGAAAATCAAACAATCTTTATATTTTATAGTAAATCATGTTTGCCAAAGATGTGGACTTTTCAAAGTCCAAAAGACATGGCCTTTATCTAGAAGTTGTCTCTGTGACAAATAATCACAGATATATAGTGTTCTCTCAATTATGCCAGGATGAATCAACAAGAAAAGTTCATCAGCAGGAGTTTCACTGACGTTTGGCAAAATCAAAAAAAAAAAAGAACTTATGTGATGAACTTATGAGCTTGTATAACCACTCTAAATATCAGTGGCAGACAGGCAGCAGGTTCTGTATGCATGTAATAAATGCATGCTATTGTGTATTTTGTTTTCAGTACAGCAGAGAGATACAGCAAGAGCAAGAAACATTTTAATGCAAATGTGTGACTGGCAAGGTTTGCAATAAAGATGGGCTAAGACAAATGGTGCTTCTCTATACCTTCCCATAGTAACTTTAATGCAAAAATCTATAGATAATATAAGAACTACAGGACATATACGGTGCTTGATCTTAAAATTAAGAGATATTGCCACTGCTATAGAACATTGTCAAAGGATAATGGTCTCCTCCTACCAAACACTGTAAACATTGAGATGAAGCCAAGAGATGAAGCCATTGAGATGAAGCCATTTTCCAAGTTATTGATCTTATGACAAAATTAAATTACAATTACTTTATTTCTAATACACAAAATGATAGATGTAGATTTAATAACTTTATGTGATGGATATTGATGCAGTAAATTGACAGCAGCTTGCACTATTATCATTACCCTGCTATGTATGAATTGCCTAAAACTCAGAGAAGAGCTACATCATGCTTTTTAGGCATTCAAAGTCTGATTAACCAACAAACAGAATTTTATTACTATTAGTGCTACTTATTTTGACAATTAATAGATTTTAAAACTGCAGTATTTTCTGTTAATTAATATTTCTGCAGCAAGATTGGATGACATAAATTAAGCAGCTACCTTATTTTTATCTTTTTTTTTTTCTTTCTTTTTTTTTTTTAGGTTGCTCAAATACCAGAACATACTGTGAGAGTAAAAGGAAAACACAGACTGCAATGGCCCATCATGTATGGAAGAACTTCTTTCCTGTGAGGATGACAGAGCCCTAGAACAGGCTGGCCAGAGAGGTTGTAGAGTCTCCTTCTCTGGAGATCTTCCAAACCCACCTGGATGCCACCCTGTGCCACGTGCTCTAGTGGTGCCTGCTGGAGTGGGGAGGAGGGACACAAAACTGATCTGGACAGTGTAACTTGTCAGGTGACAGGGCAACATGTCAGGTGATCCTGCATGACCAGGAGAGGTTGAAATAGATTGCATCCCTAAACATTCTGTGATTCTCTGAAATGTGATACTTTTATTCTTTTCTGACCAACTCAAATAAATAAATAAATACATAAATAAATAAATAAATACATAAATAAAAAGTAACATGGAATTTTGCATGCTGTTCCTGTTGTTTAGTCATGGACAAAATGGGAACAGAAATAGTGTACTAGCATCTCAAAAATAAGATTTCTCTGAAAAAAAAATCTAAAAAAAAAAAGTTTCTCAAAAAATGTGGTGTTTCAGTTTTTGTTTTTTCTTGCCATTGACTTACCAGTACAGCCAATCTTTGGTCTAGTCTTTCTCTCATCTTAAGGTTTCCCATTCCTCATCAAAAAGGTAAACTGTTGATCACATGCACTTTTAATGAGGAATAAAAAAAGAAGTTAACATTGGAAAGTGTTCAACGATTCCTAGTGATAGCCTTTTGCTTTGATATGAATAGCCAAACACAATTTGCAGATGCAGTCACAGCTTTCTTTGCTTTTCTTTCAGGTGAAAGTCTGAGCCTTTGGGATGAAGAAAATTCCTATGCATTTGTATTATTTGATGCATTACTACTGTGGAGTTCATAATATGTGAAGTTAAATAGTTCTGTCATGTAGAAATAGTAACTCAGTAGTTACTACACTAATCGTAACTGCTGTTTAATATGGCAGTGAGACAACTGTCTTGCAAGTTGAAAATTACATTTTTTGCCTGAATCAAGGGCAAAATTTATACTATATTTTGTTTCATACCTCTGGAAAAGCACTTTTACATGAGTGGAGGTACCTTGGATTATAAAACAAACAGAGCAGGCCAACAGAATAATTTCTTCCTACAGTTTTGTGAATTCAGTTTTAGGGAAATCCAACTTAGGACAATTCAATTTACTGAAATTCAACTTGAATTAAAAAGCGGTTTCAAGATTGTACACAAGATTGCTATATATGTTTGGTGTCTGGCATTGGTAGACCTTGTCTGCCCTTTACAGTTTTCTTCCTTTTGTTAAAATGTCAAAGGCAGCTTTTTGAAAAGCCTATGACTTAAGCATGCTCTTGAAAGTTAACTCGCATATTAAAGTGTATTTGCTTTGTAATTTCAACTGAAAAGCATATTCTTTTTTCTTTTATGCTTTTTTTAAAGTTATAGTGTGCTGCATATTACTAACCATTTATTAGGTTTTGTTTTTCTTCTCTCTTTTCTCTAAAATACACATAGTTAGATTTTGTCAAATAGTTCAGATAAGCAATAAGGTAATAATGAAACAAAAATGTGACCCTTCCACTTACAAAAGAAAACAATAAAGCACTGCATTTTTCTTTCCTATGGAGAAAAAAGATTATCTGAGTACAAAATAATGTAAAACAGTGCCTTTATACTCCATGTATTCTAGCCATCATTGTATAATACTAGCTAGTACAGTTATCCCAAACATCCATCTTGAACAAGTTTAAATTAATGTTCTTGTTAAATAAAGCTTCAAACAACGCCTCTTTTACTTCACAGCCATTAGATTAGATTCTAAGGGAGTTACCAAGGTGCTCGCAATTTAAATGTGAATTCACAGATTACTGTGTATTAGTAGATCTATTCACTAACAGGATGGCCTTTTCTTTTTCTTTCTTTCTTATTATTTTTTTCTCCTTGCTCTACAATGCAAATTCTTCTTCTCCGAGGTTACATTTTGTTGTAATTAAAGAAAAAATGTTGCTCAACACAKGCTGCCCCAGAAAAGAATTTAAATTGCAACCTTTGAATAATTCTTAATGTCCTTTGTGGGGGACTATTTCCTTTGAAGTCTGTTCAGTTGTTCTGCCAAGTGATAAGGGGGCGCAGACAGAAAGAACCAGACACCAAGCAAAAGAACGGTCGTGTTTACTGTTAATATCAAATAATACAGAAACAAAATGATGCATCTAGCAAAACAGTAAGCTTACAATGCACTGGGTGTTAGCAACAGACAAAATAAGCGAGGTAATGCACTTAACCGTTACCATGTGAGAGAGAGAGAAAAATGATTAGGAAAAAGATACATCACCAATTGCCTGAACACGTTACTGTCAACCAGCTCCACAATCACTGGGGAGCCCCTGTTGCAGCGAGGATCTGGAGAACCTTCCCGGGAACTAGAAGGTCTTATGCGGTGCATCCACCCGTAAGTGAGGCCTCCAAAGTCACTGCAAGAGGGTCCAGCTTTTTCAAACCAAATCAGCAAAGCCTGCATTTTTTTGCTAGCAGTAACATCTGGTTTGTCCTGCTTTCCTTATCGTCTGGGACCAGGACCTGGCCACAATCATAGAATCATAGAATGCTTAAGGTTGGAAGGGACCTCTAGAGGTCATCTAGTCCAACCCCCCTGCACACACAGGGTCTCCTAGAGCATGTGGCACAGAGCCCCGGCTTCGGGTGGGAAAGTTCCTTTCAAGGTAGAAAACATCTGTATGAGAGCCTACGGAAGTTAGAATTTCACGAGCCTACGTGTAGATTGGCATAAGCGATTTAAAGTGAGTTCTGTGTGCTTCTACAAAGGCAGAGCCATATTGTGATAAGCCAACCCTGACTTGGGCCTGTGGTTCAGGCCCTGGCACTCCATCGGTTCAGGGTCTGCTACTGACAGTTAAAACACGGCACGTACAGCCCTGACCAGAGCTGTCTGCCAGACAGGTTTTTACATTCTGTTCTCACTGCTATTCTGATATGTCCCATCATGTTTTTCCCTTGGCCATTTTACAGTCACCTGTTCTGTGTATCCCAACACATGTGGTTACATCCCTAGGCTTCACTCAGCAGCCCCACTGTGATGGTTTTGCCCTCAAAGGGGAAATAATGGCGCTAACATTTATGTCCATTTAGTTAAGCCTTTTACCATTATGTTATGTGGTTTACAAGAGAGATGAAAGCCACAGGAAAATAGTATTAAGGTGGTATAGACAAAATGTTCTTATTCTGTAACAGGCCTTCAAAGGAAGGCTACAAACCCGAAAGATTATTTTGTTGATTACAACGCACTCCAAGTATCAGTGAGTAACAGCTCAGTCATTACGTACAGTACCTTACACTCATCAAAGAGATAAAAATATCTTGTATTATAAGATTAGATAAAAGCACAGCAAGCAAAAAAAAAAAAAAAAGAAAGAAAAGCAGTATTTTATTAAGTTTACCTGTCTTAGAAGCCTTAAGAAAAAAAAAAAAGTATATCTTTCATAAAGGCTTATTAGCCTTTAGTTCATATTTTCCCATTTTCCCTTTCATTACAAGGAACAATGTCTCTTCAGAGAAAGGTGTGAAAGAATGATTGTTGGTACTCAATGTACTTTGAGACATTGGACAAAAGATACAAAGATACACATTCCCGATATGAGGACTTCTGTGAAACTTGAATTATGTATATAATCTGTAGAATCAAAGCAAAAAAAAAAAAAAAAAGAAAGAAAAGCAGTATTTTATTAAGTTTACCTGTCTTAGAAGCCTTAAGAAAAAAAAAAAAGTATATCTTTCATAAAGGCTTATTAGCCTTTAGTTCATATTTTCCCATTTTCCCTTTCATTACAAGGAACAATGTCTCTTCAGAGAAAGGTGTGAAAGAATGATTGTTCCTGGCAGTACACTGATGCATCCATCTCACAGTATTTAGTCCAATATAGTATTTAGGAGGAAAATGTAAGATGGGAAAAAGCAAAGATTGCATGTGTCTAAATATGCACTGGTAAGGAAAGAGCACCGATTGTTCTTACAAAGTACAGAAAACGATGTTCAGCTTTTGGATTAATGTTACAGTAATGCAGACATAAATGTATGTCACAGTAAAATAAAATTGTCTTTAAAGAATCTTTATTATAGAATAACTAAAAAGGAAGGTAACGGATTACTTACTGTCTCCTGGTAGGGAACAAGTAATAATATATAAAACTATGATGTGTGAAAAAAATGCCTATATTCTGGAAATAGAGTGATAGTTTGTTTTAACTCTAAGATAAAGATAGAGTGTTATAATAAGAAAAAAATTATCTTTTATTAAGTTGTATTCATGTTGTCATTTCAAATCTGTAAGTATTAGGACCCTTTGTACCTAGTATAAATCACACTTTCAATTCAAGTCCAGTATAATAAAGTTTCTGTAACTCAGATAAAACACAGTGTTGGCACTGTCATATATAAATATATACATACACACATATTTAAATTATTTTTTACTTTTAGAAAATGTCTATTTAAAAGTTTATAAAGTTGTGGAGAGTTGGTCTGAGTAGGAAAAAAAAACCCCTCTGAATTTACAATATATTTATTTTTAGTCTTGGAATTGATACAATTCAGGCATAATAATAAATTCTGACTTTCAGATATGGGCCTAGAAAACCAAAGAAATGTTTTGTGTTTTAGTACTTTCGATTATCTTCTTTTTTTTTTTTTCATTTTTTCCTATTTCCTTTCCTTCTGTTCAGCTCTATGTTTTTCCTGACCAGTATCTGCCCACTGTAAGTGCTAAACCATCCCCTTAGAACTGTCTACTACAATTTGCTATCTTCCATTTATATGTATATAAAAATATGTACAGATTAATGCACATTGTAGGATCAGAAAAGATGGTTTAATTAGGAAACTCTAGCTTTCTACATTCACATTCATTTCCTTATTTCTGTATTACTTTATTCCATTTTTTTTCTAAAGAGTATTCAATATATTTTATAATCCTATCTTTTGAAAATTCACTTCACTATCCAGAGGCTTTTACTTCTCAGAACTTGTTCTTTTGATAATTTCACTTACTGAGACTTTGAGATAAGTTGTGTGTATTCTATACACATTTCCTTAGAATTTATTTTCCTGTCATAGTCTCCTCCATTGTTAAAAAAAGTCAGTATTCAACAACATTGTTTGCCTTCTATGTTATTCTTGAAGACCTGAAAGACAGTGCAACTATTCAGGTTCTATTATTCAGAATTTGTTGTGATTCTGCTTTAGTGCCAAATAGCTCCTGAGGATGTTGCAACCATGTCTGGACTAGAAAAGCTGAGGACATGACCAGTAAATTCTAAGTTCTTTTCTTCTTCCAGTTTTGAGCCCTTCTGAGCTCTTTGATATATCATTTTCATTATCTATTAACAGTCTACATTTTAGAGGGGTGGTTCTCTGGTCAAATCTTCCTCACARTATATTTTAGCGATATGCAGGAACTAGGATTTGCTCCCTTAAAGGAATGAATGGTTAAAGGCCTATGAATAGAAACCAATTGAAAATGCGTCCTGAAGTTCTTCTTTTGGTACTGCATTCCAAGCTAGGTTTTCAAACAGATGGATATTATTTTGCTATACTGAATGTACTGCTGTGTAGTATAGCTAGTCTGTTAATCATAAAACCTTTATGCTGTAGAAAATTTTAGAAATAGATACTTTAAGTATATTGTGCATTTCAATGAATCACATAAGTAAATGTGCTATTAATTATTCTCATTTTCCCATTCTCCACAGAAATCTCCTATTATTAATTTGCCCGTATACATGCCATATGTCTCCAGTAAAAAAATTTAAAAAACATAATATGGAATGCAAAATATTCTTACTAATACAATGGGGGTTTTGTTCTCCTTTTCTCTCCTTTTTTGTGACAGAGTTTGTTCAGCAATAGTGTTCTGGAGGAAAAAATAATAAATAAACCTAATAATGCCAGAATAAGTTCTTTCTGAAGAAATCAAATGATTTGGTAAAAAATGCCAATAACTTTCCATTTTATTTCTGCTTGAAATTAATCTGACAGAAGAGGGTGCTTATAGCTATCTAGTAAGTACCAGTTACCATCACTAAACATGATTCAAAGCCCCTTGAGAAAGAGAAAAAGAAGGCTTATTTATTTATTTAGTGACTGAGTTATTTATTTTCTCCTAACTGAGTTAACTGGGTTGCAGACTGTGCTTAAAGTCAGCTGAGATCATGGGTGCTTATTACTAACCTTGCCAGAATGTGCAACATGTAGCAGAAATGAATTTTCTGTTTGAAAAATAGAAATAAATGGGTAAATAAAACCTTTTTTGGAGTATGATACATGATTTTTCCTAGATATCAAGGAGGATAAAGACTAACATTACTGGGAAGGTAGAATTCCAAGTGACGTGAATTTTGTTTGCCTGGGTTCTTTTTATTTTTGTTTATTTTTGCTTTGTTTTGTTTTGTGCCCGTCTTTCAATTTAAAAATGGTAATTACCTTGCTACTTAGTTAGCTAGAATTAAAAAATAATAATAAGAAAAAAGATTTTAATCTTTACTGGTCACCAAACTGTTCTTGGTGGCATGGTATAAAGTATGTTGTCTCCTTCTGTAATTTGCACTGGATGGATGGTATCTCAGAATTATGTCTTCTTGCCCTGCAGTCTCCATTCAAATACCTTCCTCCAATAAGGATAACTAATAAAATTATATTGTAGCAAAAGCTAAACAGCATATCATAATATGTTGCAACAGTTAAAAATCAAAACAAGTATATACATTATTCCTCTTACAAAAGGATTGCTCTCTGAGCAATAAATTCAAGATTCCTACATTTGCCAAAAATATGTTTGTTTTCTTGATATCCTTTTGTCACAGCTTTATTTCCTTATGTAGCCAATGAATAGGATATTAACTATGTGTATTCTATGGAGTGAATTCAAAAATCATAAATTCTGCATATATTATAGAGAAGAGCTGCACGTCAGAATCAAAGCACTTTTGAACCTACAAGATCAGAGACTAGTTCTAATCATGAATGCTCTTGTCAGTACACAGCTTGAAATACTGGAAAGTTTGCAATTGTTAGTCTTGGAGCTTGTCCTATGAATCATAATATCAACATCAGGAAAGGAGCTTCTGCTAAAAATGTTGCTTCCCCGTGGAGTCCCTTTTTCTATTTCTCTTTTCACTAACTAAGATTAGTGTCACATTTTGCCCTTAAGCTTTTCCTCTCCTGATTAAAAGTAATAAGCAAAGAAAACCAAGACACATCTGTTTCTGTTTAAACTGGTTGTAGGTAAAAATTTGGCACCATTGTGACTAAAGACTAACTTGCCTTCTACAGTACTCAAATGGACTGTCGCTCTCATCTGTCTGCTGTTATTTCCTTACACAACACATTCTTTAGCTTTTCCAACTTTTCTAGTTTATTTTGTAAGTCATGTATATTTTTAAAAACATTTACTAGGTTCTTTTTTCCTTAAGAATATAGAAAGTATAGAAGTATGATTGAAAAATGATAATATACATAGTATACATATGTATATTTAAAAATACCAAGTAAGTCTTGTTTTCTGCTGACAGTGCTGGAAAAAAAAAAGTTATTAATTTCACCCACCTTACTTTAGTGCTTGGTATTGATGCCCAAGTTAAGAAATTTCTTCAGAAATAGATGCTTAGCACATGAGAAAATTAGGACTGCCGAAGGTATCTGAAGTCAGATACATAAAACTGAAGCATCAAAAATTACTTACTACTTTGAACTATAAAATTTGATATTATTGAATTAGAAAATGTCCATCTCACTGTAAAGCACCTTCCTAAGGAAAGTGGCTATTGGTGAAAAATCTTTGAAGTGAAGGCCTCTCCCATTTATGCAAAATTTGAAATAATTTACCCACTTCAGTGAAAACTAATTATATAGTATGAATGCCTCCATACATCAAAAAAACAAGCAATTAATCAAGCCTATTACTAACTTTTCAAACCACCCCAGCTGTATGTGAAGGAGGTGCGAAAAATTAAAGTTCATAAGTCTAAAAAAATAACCCATCTCTCTGCCTTTCTTTGTGGGTTGGGAATAGTTCTGGAGGATTCACAGTAGTATTTACTTCGTGGGTGATTTCGAGATGGGCTTTTCTGATTTAAATCCAAATTATATTCCAAAATTAAAACATAGGATGGATTTTTTATTTTCTGTGCCAACAGTTTTCTGAATCAGACACACTAACTAAGCTCCAGTGATTTTCTGAGTTACTCTTAGTATTTTTATAATTAAAGCTTTTGAGAGGCTCAGTTCTAGGCAGCTGCACTAGAATAACTAGCAGGTGCTGATGTCTCTGCTTGAATTATTTTTTATCCTACCGTGATACCTATATGCGCTTGAACAAAATAGCTTCTGAGTGAACACAGGACAGATCATGATTCTGCTACCAAAGCCTCATTTAAATCAATATCCTGCATAATAAGGAAAGAAGACATCAGAGATGTTTAAGATTACCAAAAATATGCATATTTATCTGTGGAACCAGACAGAAGTTTAGCATCAAGTTTCCTATTCCTTCTGTTTGGGTGTATACAGGAACAAATTCCTGTAGTCTTAAATGGCCACTATAGATTTGTTGTTTTCTGCAGTTTTTAAATACAAGTGAAGTAAATACAAGTGAGTCTTAAGGGAGAGTCTGAAAGAGCAAAAGCCTTATGGAGTAAAGGCGGCATTCCAAATGCAAAGAGCAGCTTTGGAAATAAAAAGTAGATGAGATARAGATGGAAACAAAATGCTGAAATATAAGCCACAAATAAAGAAACAGTCGCAGAGATAAAGAATGGAGGAGAAACACTTGCAGACTAGAGTAATAAAAATGGAGAAAAGAAAGAGCTAAATGGGAAACATGCAGGGCAAAAAGCACTCTAGAACAACAACAGCAACAAAGCACTACACTGATTATCAGACTGAGTGTGAGCAGTAAAGGGTGAGGAAAGTGAAGAAACAGGATTTTGAAGAGTATTAAGAAAAAGACTACAGAAACAATAAGAGTGACGGTGAGAGCTGAAGAGGCAAAACACTAGAAATATAAAGTTGCACTAAAAATATAAACCTGTGAAGTAAAGGACAATGCAGTAAATGCAGTAAATTCAGAAAGAAAGGAGAATGAATAGCTGGTATGGAAGTGAATACAAAAAGGTTATTAAAACACTCTTCCAATAAAATAGAAAATAAAATAATACAATGCACTGACATTATATAACTTCTACATCACCTACTATTGCAGTAAGTCATTCACCTGATGATTTTTAGTTTATTGCTTCCATTCAGCAGTAGTCTCTGATTATCTCTTTTTCTCAAAGTCTCTAACTTTCTCCTGAGGTACCAAATGACTTTCAATAGTAAGATTATAGCAAAGACGTTTTATATTATTTTCTCTGATTCCTATTTTGCCTTTCCCAACAATCTAGGTGATCAAGTTTTAAATTATTGAATTAAACAGATTTGAAAATATATCCCCAGTAAAAATGTTTTCCAGGAAAAAGATGGTGGTACACAGAAAAACTTTGATATTAAAGTGCCCCATAACTACACACGAGTTGAAAAAAAAAAAATCCACTCAGTGAAAACTCAAATTATATACCATACATACATGAGAATCATGCAATTAATTAGGCCACTTACTAAATCTTCAAACTATCCCTGCTGCATGTGAAGGAGGAATGCCACTATTTTTAGTCTAAACAGACCATTGCTTGCTACAACTTCAGCTTTCAATCTATGCATAAAGAAACAGATGATTCATCTCCTCTCCACATAATTTTTTATGGATATTAAAATGATCTATCATGTATTTTTCTAGTGAAAATAATGCCATGACAATTCTTTCTTTTTTCTTCCCCCTCCCTTTTTTTTGTACTTTATGCTCATTCCTGTATTTTTTCTTGAGACTATCTTAAATGCATAATTTTTCTTTCTTGAAATGCAGTGCCCAAAACTATAGAAAATACTGGTATTACTCCTTGTGTTTCATGTAATAAAATGCTCTTTATACTTCCTAACAGCAAGTCTATCTTGGAATGTTTGCCTCCTGCCAACCATCTGATCAATGGTCCAGTATTTGAGTATATAATTATCCTGTCTAGGGAAGTAAAATGGACATCTCTTGACTTTATTTCATCCCAATTTTCCAGGCCATTTCTCCAATTTGTCGGAATAATTTTAAATTCTATTTCTGTCCTTCAGCATCTTATCTTTCCCTCCCAGTTTCATGTTATCCGGGATAATAAGCATCTCAGCTTCATCAAATGGATCACTATCAAAACATTGGATGCTCTAGCTTGATATTCAATAGGGTATCATTATTATCACTATTTTGAAACTAGTGAGAGAATTTTTTATTTCTATTGTTCTCCAGGCTTTCCTTCCAAACCACTTTAGACAAAAAACACYAATGAATCATATACATGATGCAGATTCACAGATTCCAAGCAACTGATACACTTAAAAAATAAAAATGATGAATTTTAAACTTYCTTTTAGAAAAGAAGTAATATATAATGCACAATAATTTGTTAAAGAAGGACTTGTGGTACAAGTCTGTTAAACTAAACAGTCTGAAAGTGTGCCTGCAAACTACSCAAAACATTTTCTCTACTTAATGTTGTGTTTTACCAGCATAAAAAAGCGAGAAAGTAAAATTTAATTAATTAAACTAGAATCCTCTGAGTGAAACAGAATAAGGAAGTAAAAGACTTGACAATCAGTTTGTTTTATACTAATTGGATCTCTACAGGATGATCCTTTCTCTGAAGTCATGTTGTTTAATAGAAATATTCTGAAGCTCCAAGCAACATGAACTCTGCACTGTTTCCTCTGGTCTCTGAGAAAATCCTTTTGTTATCTCAGATTTGATAATATACCTATTTTCTCCTCTTCTTAGGCATTTCTTAGCCATATCACCCAATATTAGATATCTATATCTAATAGTATCTATAGTATCATATTTATGTCAGCTAATCAACATACATTCTCTATTTAGTCAGCAGAAAGAAACAGATGTTTAGTGAGTGATTCATAAAAATATTTTGATGTCCACCTGAGCATGTTCTGATTCATATTCTATAGTACCTATTTCTCTCTGTTGGCTGTAAAAGGAGTCTTGATGATTAGTTCTTTATCACAGATGTCTATATTTCTTCAGATGAAGCCCATTCCTCTACTTTTCCTACTTGAATATCTCTCTGTCTCCAACTCCATCTCTCTCTCCCTCTTTGATGATAAAACCCGAAATCTGGAGGTAAATTGTTCACTGAGATGGTAATGCTGAAATAAGCAAGCTCCAAAAGAAGAGATATTCTCAAGAAAATGTAAGAACTGTTGAACAGCTCCCATTTTCAGCAAGAAAATGCTGTAAATATATCTCCTACAAAGTAATTCATCTTAGAGAGTTCGGTATTCAATCAAGATTTGAGAAGAGTGTCTATAAATGTATTCAAAATCCTCAAATACTTATAACTTCAGGCATAACTCAAATACAGTACAAGATGTGTTTTAGGTGTACAGTTCTTATTTCAAACATAAGCAGTTGATTACTCATCTTCATTCATTGCAAAACAGCTGTCAAAAAGAAAGATTGTTTAAGTCAGTTCAGAAATGTCTTAATTCTCCCAGTCAAACGGAATGTCAGCTGTTTTTCTCAGCTATGAAATTGATAAAAATTATCCTGTGGTAGAGGCAACCAATGTTGTGGGCATGGACTTTCTGCTGCTTGCTAATCAAAGTTTCAGAGAGCCAGGTAAAGGTCTGCTTCATACAGTGCCTGTATTCAAGGTGATCCGTCTTGGGTGACTTCTGCCTGCCAAGGTTGGTTGGATGGTCTGGAAAAGTTTATTGCGCAAATTTGTGTGAGGTATCATTCCACACATGCTCATTCTCAGTAACTACAGCAAATAAATAAATAAATAAACACTTCTTTATGTTAAAATTCAAGAATTTACTGAGAGCCTACAAGCTGAATTAGTGATCAATTTATTCCCAGGTTTGTTTATGATACCAGATATGTTTTCTTAAAGATTAATTCAATTTTCATCCTTTGGTAGAAACAACAATATTTCTGATCATGCTGTTACTTTCCTTAAAYGTACCATAGGAAAATTTAGCTTGGACAATACTTTCATAAAATATCTCTTCTAACACATTTTTCATTCCTTTTGTTTCAGAGAATTACTATAAAAAAGTAATTTGCCGCCATGTTAAGATGCCTGGGACAACAATGTTGGGCACTAGTTTCATTGGATCGTTCACCATTAAAACTGCCTTATATTCTTTACCTGTGTTTTGAATGAGACATGGTAGCTTCTGTTTTACTGTTCTTTATCTGTAAGCTTGTCCTGTTAATTTCCCTTTCATTTACGTTATTTCAATTTCACTTTCTTTTTCTTTTCTGTTTGCTTATCTTTATTTCCTTCAAATGCTGCTAAGAGTCTCCAGTTATGCTCTTCTATTATCTTTTCCCCAGATCAAAATGTCATCCATGTGGACCTTAGTAACATATATGCCATCAAAAATGTGTTGCATTTTTCAGTAAAACACCTTGTGTACTGAACATATCCTAAATAACAGTCTGAGGAAACAATGCTTCTCAAAGGGGCTGTTTGAATATATTCTGTTTTTTCAAGGGCATCTAGCATAACCCTGCTGATGCACACTGCATAAAATAAATAATATATTTGACATCAGCCATCACTTCCTGAACATCTATCTCCCCTTCGAAGGCAGGAGAAAACACTAACAAATATATTCAGTCCTTGTGCATGGTTTAAAAGGATTTATAACATGTTTTTTCCCCCTACAATTGTCAAAGAAAAGCTTATAAACTGGTACACATGTAGTCTTCTTCAATACTCTTCTAGTTTGCAATCTTGTTTAATTATGAGAAGTGCTGTCTGGATTTTTTTTTTAGTTATGATGATCCTTGGTTCATTCTAGTGAATACATTGCTGAGGAGACACAGGATATGAAATATTTTCATTTCAATAACATTTATTTCATACCATAAACTATCCAATACTTGTTCATTAACGACCTGGATGAAGGGATGGAGTGCTCCCTCAGCAAGTTTGCTGACGATAGCAAACTGGGAGGAATAGCTGATAGCCCTGAGGGCTGTGCTGCCATCTAGAGAGACCTGGACAGACTGGACAACTGGGTGATGAGAAACCTAATGAAGTTCAACAAGGGCAAATGCAGGGTCCTGCACCTGGGCAGGAATAACTCCAGACACCTGTACAGGCTGGGAACCGACCTCCTGGATAGCAGCTCTGCCCAGAGGGACCTGGGCGTCATGGTGCATGACAAGTTGACCATGAGGCAGCAGTGTGCCCTCGTGGCCAAGAAAGCCAATGGGATCCTGGGGTGCATTAAGCAGAGCGTCTCCAGCAGGTCGAGGGAGGTGATTCTGCCCCTCTAATCAGCCCTGTCAAGGCTGCACCTCGAGGATTGCGTGCAGTTCTGGGCTCCCCAGTGCAGGAGGGATGTGGAGCTGCTAGAGAGAGTCCAGTGTGGGGCTATGAAGATGATTAAGGGCCTGGAACATCTGCCCTATGAGCAGAGGCTAAGAGAGCTGGGCTTGTTCAGCCTGGAGACTGAGAGGGGGACCTGAGCAGTGTGTACAAGTACCTCAAGGAGGGAGTGAAGAGGATGGGGCTGGCCTCTTCTCAGTGGTGGCCAGTGATAGGACTAGAGGAAACGGCCACAAATTGAGGCACCAAAAGTTCCACAGGAACTTGAGAAAGAATTTCTTAACAGTGAGGGTGACAGAGCCCTGGCACAGGCTGCCCAGAGAGGTGGTGGAGTCTCCTTCTCTGGAGATCTTCAAAAGCCGCCTGGACACCACCCTGTGCCACATGCTCTAGGAGACCCTGCGTGTGCAGGGGTTGGACTGGAGGTGTCCCTGGGGTTGGACTAGATGACCTCTGGAGGTCCTTTCCAACCTGAAGTATTCTATGATTCTATGATTCAATACTGATTACCTCCTGGCACAGTAAGTTGCATGCATTTTTGCTCATATTTGTTGTTTTTATGTTGATGAGAGAAAAAAGTTGCAAAATATGTTGTGATTTTATATAGCTTGCTGATGTCACGGAGGAAGTCTTAAGGAATCCACATCTCAAATATGTTAATTCTGTTTAAATGTATAGGTGTTCCATTGCATTTTTTTCCCCTAAAAAGAGATTTAGTGTCAAAAGTTTTTCTTTTCCTCACAAAACAAATGAACAATAAAAGCTCTTTAACCTCTTTCAATTCCAAGCACTTTTCTATTCAAAACTCCATGATTTCTTTATTTATGAAAATAAGCCTTAAATTTGAGGTAAAGATTCAAAATTCTCCCAGACATCCAGCTGTCCAAAAAAAAAAAAAAAAAAAAAAAATGTGGGGAAGAGGGGAAAAGGAAACTCTCAGATGGAATAAGACAATAAAGATATCCAGCAGGATAGAGAATGCAAGAAATTGGTAGATTTTTATGGCAGTAAACACCATTTCCTTTGTTTATTCTATAACACAATTTTCCAGTGTGAAGGTCTTATGTATTTGCACTCTCACAATTTGTTACTTCTGAAATTTAATGATGGAGCCTTTCTGAATTTTCTTTCTGATATATTCTCTTTAACCTTTAAGTTTTCTTTTAAATATGGAAAGTAAGGTCATTAAGCCATGGTGACTGTTGGAGCTGAAGTGGATCATTCAGGAGGGGAAATATTAATGAATTAATTAGAATAAGTATGTTCAGGGACACTATTACTGATCAAGTGGAGTTCCTTTCAGAGTCAACACCCAGTTTTGTACCTCTCTTTTAAAAATGGTCAATCCAAAGGTTCTCACACTCTTTTCCTGTATTCTCAAAATGAAAATGAATTAAAGTTTCAGCATTTCATGTTGAAATAATATTTTATATATATTGTAATTATGTTTATATTTACTAAGTATTAAATAAAGGGGGAAAAAGTCACTATTTAAAAAAGTATTGTTGAAATTTTTATTTTACCAGAAAATAAAAAAGGATCAAATTGAAAAAAAAAATTTTTTTCTTCACATTTTTCTACTGCATCAACCACCCTCCACTCAACTACTTATTCATTTAGACATGTTGCCCAAATAAATATTTTAAGAATTTAAAATATATTTCTTTGGCTAGTACTTTATTTTTCTTTTATTATTAATAATATTTTTTTCACTCCTCAAAAAATCATATATTGTTCAGTTAGAAAAACAATTAATTCCTTCCCACTCAAGTGAGTGGATACCTTCTGAAAATACAGAAATGCTGCTTCTCCTTGTTCAGATTTGATGAGCCATCTATGATCTAACTTCACAAGCTGTGAGTTTACATCTTCAAGGTGTGATATTTGAACTGAAAGTGAACATAGAAATGAAGAGCTGGAATTTTCATTTGGTCTTATTCTCTTTCAGTACAGTTTCACAGAATCATRCAATATTTGGAATTGGAAGGGACTTTTGGGGACCATCTGATCCAATGCTCTTTGCTCAAGCATAGTCAGGTAGGACAGATCTCAGGTAGACCTTATCCAGTTGAGTTTTGAGTATCTGCAAGGATGGAAACTTAACAAAGTCCATGAACAACCTGTTCCAAAGTTCAATCATCTTCRTAGTAAATAATTGTTTTCTTGTGTTCAAGTGGAATTTCTTATGTTAATTTCTCGCAAAGTCAATGTGTAATAGAATAGAAATTCAGGAAAACTTATAGATGCCTCTTTCTATATTTCAATGCATTGTGTAAAGTCAGGAAACAAATCTCCATTAAATAGCAAGAAAGAAAGAGAGCTCAAGAATATTTTCATTGTCTACTGTTCATTAAATGAAAATATTCATCATAAAAGTATATGACACCATATGTTGCAGAGACAAGAAACAAATTTCCAACAATCTCTGGCAGTCTGATTCCTTCCTGTCTCCAAATCTGGAAAACATTTTAGCCTTGACAGTGGGAGGTGTGCTGCTAACTTCTGTGAAGATTTCATTCAAAGAATTTTCAAGCAAACCATGGATCATTGCTTTTCAGTTCTGTGTTATTTTTCTTCCTTAATATTTTTTCTCGATCTTGTTTTCAACTCAGCTTGCTGTAGTCTGAGGACTGTAATGCCTTAAGGATATAAGAAATYGCCCATTGGATCATGCCAATGATTTATCCAGTTTATCCAGTTCCAAGCTTCTGTACTGGCAAAAGAAGATATATAAGTTTTGTGCCTTTTTGAACAATACTCCTCCTATATTCCCTCAAGCTCCAGAACTGCTTTATTAGGGATATTATAGCAATTTTCCCTGCCTAGTTCATTTAGTATTCATTTAAGAACCTGCTTACATTTTGTTTCCATCTTCTTGGCAGCTTCCCAAATGGCTTATTGCATTAAAATAAGAAAGACATTCTAACATAATGATAGCTTCATGATGAACTCTGTTGGTACAAACAAATGGTAGAAAACTTCACTTGTCAGATATGTAATATGCAGGAAGCATTTTCCTGGTGTTTTTCAGCTTACAAAAAGAGGTATCATAGCATTAAAAAAAAAACCCCTGCATATAGAAGTATCCATAAAATAAATCAATCTACATCACTCTACAGTTTAGAATAGGTTTATTTGTGTGCTAGAATGATAGAATCTTTAGAATCTTAATAAAAGTAAATGTAGCAATAATATGACAATATTTTTGGTTATCAGGGAAGACTTTCTTAAAATTTAAATGATTCAAATATAGGAGAAAATTAAATTTGTGGGACAGACACAAAAGGTGATGATATCAAACATGTATTTTTTTTGTATTTTCAAAAGTCACTCCTTTTTATTTTCTTGCAGGCTGTTCATATATGTCCTAGCTTTTTATTCTATTCTTTCTTTTACAAAGTTCAAATGTAAAGTTCAAGGATAACATCTAATAAGAATATTAATCTCCTGTAAAGCAGTGCCACAGGGCCAAATTGGGCAGTTTAATTTCTACAAATACAAACCTGGCATTTTCCTACCAGTTTAAGTTTATGGATCTTATTTATCTCTACATCAGCGTAACTCACAGAAGAATTCATTCTATTGTGTTATTTATTTATTTTATTTTAACATTATTCATTTAGCCTGTTATTTTGCACCAGTAATCCAAATAAAAAATAACACTTTAAAAATTTAGAAAAGGAAAACATTGTCATTAAAATATTAATCTCTCCCTGAAACATTAAAACCCTCTGCACTTAAGTTAAGGACTATGAGCACACTTGCTGGATTAATAGGGAACCAAAAATCAGAAAGATTTATCATATGAAGACTACATAAATGTCATTAAATCTTATATTGACTGTCTTACAGTTCATATAATAGAATCAGTGGTAGTTGACATAACAGATATAATTAAAAAACTCCTCTTCATGTAGATATTTATCTGTAAGTCTTCATCAAACTATGTTTCAATTTGATTTATTCTCAGAGAGCCAAATAAAGTATTGATTTGTTTTGTTAAACTTATTAAAATACAAGATATAATATTTTGTATATCATGCATTGTTTCCAAAGAATTATTTACAAGATGAGAATGTAACTAATAAAAGCATTCCTTTTTGAYACATTTTTCTAAAATACTAACAGATGTTCTATTAGTCCTCAGATGAAATTCTGTCACTTTTTTACTTTCATCAGAGATGTGCTTATTTATTTTGAAATGTATAGGGATCTTTCTGCTGGTTCTACTCTGGTTGCAAAGAAATGGTGACTGTTTAATAGGCCTTTTCACATTCTGATTGACTCATGGTCATCAGTCTGCTAATTACAACCTTCCCAACCTTCCCTGGCAGAACAAGGTGTCTTAAAATGGTGGTTAGATGAAGGAAGAACACGAATTCTTTTTTGTTTGCTTGCCATGTTTTTGGTATTTTCTGGTATTTTCTTAGACCAATGGATAAATCAGTCTTTTGCATCCTTCAATGAGGAATTAGAAAGCAGATTTCTTTTTCTTCCTTTTTTTTTTTTTTTTTTTTTTTTTTTGCTTTGTTCTGCTTAGTGATCTAAAATATCTCAACACCCTGGTAGGATCTGCTGTTTATAGTGTCATAAACTTTATTGTGTTTACAAGTCTTACCTAAGTTCTCCCTGAAGACTGTGAAGTCACGAATATTTCCTGAGTGCACCGAGACCCAAGTAAGACCAAAGTTCTGGTGAATCATAGGAGTGTATTGGCCAGCAGATTTGGACCAAAAAGCAAAGTTCACTGAGTAGGGCTTTGAAAGTGATAGAAAAATAGGTTTCTCTTAATAGATAAACTGAATTATTCCTAGCTAAAGATATGAACATTTGTCCTCTGCGTTAAGGAGTCCTTAAAGAGAAATAGCATCCTGATCTATGCACACTGGTGTGTTCAAAAGGAGACTGAGAACGAAGCCTTTGGATAGAGCAGGGCAGAGAAAGGGTTATCTCTCAGCTTAGTTAGGGGAGAAAAGCACTTCAGAGAGCAACTCAGACAGGTAACAGTTGAGGTTATGACTGTCAAAGGTTGCGCAGAAACTACTGTTTGGACAGCAAGGAACCTGGCGAAACTCAGAGAAATATCTAGGAATGGTTGAAAAAAGTTTTGCTATTAGATGTTTTTAAAAGGACTTCAGAATGGTGTCGGTCAACACAGTGAAAACCAAATAAGATGTTTTTGAAGATTTTTTTTTGAATTTTCCTAATCACACATTTTTGGAGACAGTTTTCAGCTCACATAATGTCTAATAGGAAGTATATTAAAATATACATTTATTTCCAGATTTTAGACATAATTATTTTAGTCATCATGTAAGTGTAAAAAGATAGTTTAAAATGTATTTCCAGAGTAATTACAGAAATTTTAGCTAAGTTGTAAAATTATTCTGTGTGAATCACTGCAAATAGAAATAATTATTGTAAGCATGATTTGTGACAGTTTATGAAGAATAAGTTTCTTTACTGCTTATGTGTAACTGTCATTTGTAAGACAGCATAAGCATGAAACTAGTCATAAAGGCTGGATCTAAAATAGCATTGGAAAATGAGATTTCTGATTTGTTACTTGTTTATTTGTAAAGAGAATGCAGAGAATTAAAATATGAGAACAGTTTATGACAAGGTGACAGCAGAAGCAACAAAGGTGCATCACAGTATTACTCAGCCATGCTTGGAGCTCATTTAATTATGATGGCAAATTAACTATTGTTGAACTCTAACATTATCCATTACTAAAATGAGTTTTATCTGGATACAGCAGAAAACTTCTTATATTATCAAAAATATATTATTTTTTCAGCTGGAAACCATTTGCATACTTTGGGGGAATATTTTTCCATGTTGTCTCTGTTTTCTCAAATCACAGAAGTATCAAACTTATTTCATAAATATATTCATTATTTCCTGAGTAAAGTGAGAGTAATCTATTGTCTGTTTGATTAAGTCAATAATGAAATAGTATATAATATTGTGTGTGTATATATATGTATATATACATATATGTATACATGTATATATATGTATATATACATGTATGTATACATGTATTTTAAAAGGTTCAATCTGCTTTAGTCAGATGGGTTGATTTTTGACAATTTGCTTTGATTTACAGTTATAATGATAATCTCAACATTGGGAGACATCAGTTTTGCTATATAGTAAGGAAAATATTAGAATGAATCTTTGTTTCAAGCCAATCGTTCAACTTAAAATCTATGCCATATAGGAACAAGTACTTTGGAAATACAATGATGTGTTCTTAAGCAAAGTAGAGATTGTTTTCAAGATTATCCAAAGATGTAAGAAAATTTATTTCAGTTGACATATATAGTTCACAGATAGTTGTCCTCACTTTTTGGTTTTAGTAAAATTGGTGGATTTATCTTATTGAATTTTAGTCAGATGATAATTAAGCATCTAATTTCTAGATAAGTTATGCTGCCTAGTAAGCAAAAGCACTTCCTAAAAGTGGTTCAGCTAGTTTTGCTTAACACAACAGTGTGAGGGTAGATGTGACAGCTCTGACTCAGCTTGAAGTTTGGAGTTCTTTAATACTTGAGCTTGAATGCACTTGCAGATAAAGAGTTTGCACTATTGTACTACACAGTACATATATTTACAACACCTTTCACTAATACATCACAAATGCCACTTTGGTACCATCCAGTACTCCTTTTGTTTCAGTGGTTTTCATCTATTCTTTTTCTGTTCATTGCAAGAGTCACATCAGTAAGGTCAGAGGAAGTCATCTTCATCACTACAGTCGCATTAATTGCATTGCGTATTCCTCTTTCTTGTTTGCCTTTCAACAACCATGTTTATAAAGTAGGTAAAAAGGCATAACTGAGTGCCCACAGGGAATCAGAGGCATATAAAATATTGAGAAAACATAAATGAGGCACCTTCTCTGATTTCTTGTACTAAGACAGGAACTGAAGGATTTTTTCTAAACTTTAGCTTACATGTAACAAATGTTTTTGTGAGATGAGTCCCTCTTCACAACACAGTGAGACACCACTCTAAAGAAGACCAGAGGAAAAAGGGTGAACCACAGCTCGAACATCACACTGGCAGTTGTCCTTTGAGACTGCTCTGAGGAGCTACTACTCATGGTGAAATGCACTTCTTTGTTTCCTTTCAGCAAAACACCCTAGAGTGAAATTTTGTATTGCCTCATTTGGAAGAAGGATGAAGGCTACTTCTTCTCTCTGRCACTTTTTGACTTTTAGTGCAGAATGAGGAACAGTTGCTTGCTGCATAGGAAAGAATACTGATAATCCGATAGAATTAGAATAAATACTACAGATGACTCCAGAGATATTACTGTTACTTCTTGAGAAGTAATTTTAGTCCAGCATATTTTACACATTAATCTGTGTATGAAGCATATTTTTGTTTGAATACATACAATTTAGGAAAAATATTATTTAAGTATTTTAAAGAAAATTAAATGAAAATTAACTAAAGACAGACATCTTAAGAGACATCTTTTTTTTTTTCCAATAGATTATCCATTAGCAGCATGTAAGTAGTGTATCAATTCTTACAGTCTTTGTACATAATGTGCAATGGCAGTTAGAATTCAACCAAGAGAGCAGATTTAAGTTAAATAACAGTAATGTTAAACTTCTTCCATCAACTAGATAATAGTTCCTGGAAATCAGAATAAAGTTGTTCACCTCACTGTACTTTTTGCACTTTAGTTACTATAGTACTAACATGCTTTACTGTTGCACAGTAACGTAGCACAGAATCACAGAATCACCGTTACATAAGACACCTTGGATGGGTAAGATAAAATGATCGTGTAATATCATTTAGAAATGTATATATTATGCTTATAACTTTTACAGATTATTTCTAGGCTCCTTAGTCATACAATCGTGTTTCTTTAATGAAAGTGTATTATATAACAGAAGCCCTCAAAGAGAGCAACCTTAAACAATTAAGCTGTGGAATGTGATCGAAAGTCTCATTAGATATTATCCACAGTGAGACGCTGAAAGATGTTTACGCTAGGTTTAAGATAAACAGTAGGTTAAAAATAAACAACATCTCACCATGTTTTACACTATTTATAACACAACAGTATGAATCAACATTATGATGCAAAAAATAATTGGTTTCATTTTAAAAAGGTATTTTGATATTTAAAATAACGACAATGAAATCTGCCAATTTGAGTATATTAAATGAATTATAGGCTTAGTTATATTTATTATTTGATTAGATATTGATTCAGCAGAATATGATATTTATCTAAAAAAACCTGTTGCCCTCACATGTTAGTAATCTTGAAAATGTAGTTAATGTGTTGACAGTTTTCTGCAGTAATGTTTAAGTTTCTGTCTGAACCAAAATTAGATGTTTTTGGTCTAGTATGTATGCAGTGTGTGCGACACATTCCAGTGACTTCAAATCCCAATTTACGTGCTAAATTATTTGAAAACCATTTGGAGGTTTTAGGTCTTGGTTTAGCTAACCAATCACAAAAAAAATGAGTAACTAACTGTCCACTCTTTAGTAAATAGCAAATAGTATGTTTACTCAGTTCGCATGTAGGGCAAGAAAGTTGATTCTGATGTTCCTGTCAGTTATAACAAAAAACAACCTTGTGTTTTGCCGAAGAGAGAGCAATTCCTATGGAGACCAATTCCTATTGAGTCTATGGGCATAAAACACTTCAAGACTAAGATTTATATTTAGAGATCTATATGTAAGTATTTATTTTTAAGCTAAATATCTAAACTCAGGGTATAAAGCACAGTTCCACCATAAGTCCTGTGACTTATCTGCCGGTCTGTTGAGGATGTGAGAGAGATATTTTACAGTATCTGAAATACCAGTAGATACCTAAGTTTAGGCAACTGAATTGAGCCCGTAGTCTCTGTAGGTAACGTAGATCTTACCCTAAATACTTATCTAGAGTCTTAACACAGGTGTTTAGCACCATTTCAAACTCAAGGAGTGGGACAAATCTGTAGGGCTGGGAAATATGGAATGGGATGGCTAGGAAACTCGTGCTTTTCTGAAGTGACAGCTGGGAGTCAGGTGGGACACCACATGCCATCTCAAATGGCATATGGATATTTATATATCTTAGTCCTAAACTGAATCTTTATCTTAGCTCATACACTTCAAAAAAGAAACAATGAAGATTATATAAAGTCACGAAGGGTCTTTTTCCTTGGTTTTTTTTACAATAAAGGAGCTAGATTTTAAACAACAAAATATGGGTTGGTAAATTCCAAATAAAGAAGGAATGTATTGTTAAATGAATTGCTTAATTAAAATGTAAGATCATTGCACAAGAATATTTTTTCTTTCAAAACTTGATCAAATGAATATAGGAACTAGGAATTTAAGCCCCTTTTATGAATCAATAAAACTATGTTCTCTGTAACAACCCTTTATGGCTTTCTAAGAAACTCAATCTTTTATGCTTAGCTCACTAGATTTTTCCCGTAGCTTGTACCTGGATTTTGGAAAACACTAATGGAACACTTTCCAGTGGAACAAGGTACCAGAACCAGATTTGTGGTAAAACTCTGGTGTGATACAAAGACAAGGTATCATAGTCATGCCATAGATTTGCCTGACTCAGGGCACACTGCTTACTCACATTCTGGTACAGGAACAATAGCTCCTAGAAAAGGATACAGTGGCCTGTGCGGAGGCTTTTCCGACACTCTTGATGCCTTGCATGCCCTTTTCAAATCAGGCTGTGAAGGCCTTAGAGGAACTCCTCATCTTCTAGAGCAGATAATGAACACTACATCTTGGGGGAAGCTCAAGTGGCAGTAAAATCTGTTATGTGAGACTGACGACTCTACCATGTTCAGAGAGGACATTGGCCCTAAAGCATGTCCTTCTTAGAGGAGCATTTTCAGCATCACCGTAGTGACTGTTTTCTGTATGAAGAAGCAGATGTCTTAAAAAGAGAAAAGGAAGTCCTGTTTTTGGTCCGTGGGGAGGAAAAGCTACTAATTTAAACAACAATGCTCTCTGGAAGAGGTGGGTGAGGCTGCCAGGTACTGTTTGCTATTTCAGTTTTTGATATGTGTATACCCTTTTTCTATCTGCATGATAGGACAAAACTTTAGATTTTTCAGGGGCAAAGAATGATTTTGACCTATACAGGACTGTAGTCCAAATGGTGTGTTCCAGTCAGTGCATGTACTGATGGGAAAAGTCATAGACTTTTTACTGTCCATTCTCTTCTATATAAAACAGCACAAGGTCAGGAGCTGAGAGAATAAAATTGCACAAAACACTAAATATCAACATGTGTAATCTACAAGAAATTCATTGTTTTCCTTCTGCTTTTGCAAGTATTTTGCTTGATGCAGGGAAGAAAGCTTATTAATAAGGGTATACAAGAAAGTAAATGAGACAAGAAAACAAATGAGTATTTACCAATGGGGATGAGGGAATAATACAATCCTTACTAATTGCTTATGATTGAAGTTTAATAAGCCATTCAAATGACTACATGCCTTGTATTTGCTTTGTCGGAGGAGCTCCAAAAGTTGAGTGGCTGTTCAGTTCCCAGGGTGGACTTTCAAGCAATGAAATTGCTTGAAAATTTATAAACTTCGTTATTGGAATATAAGCAGAACATGGCAGATGAACTATTGCAAAGCACAAGAAATACATGAACTGATTATAGCTGCTTTAGCATTTAAAGGCTATCATACTCAACCAGGTCTTTAAAATAGCTGGAGTGAAATAAGAATGAATGTGCTCTACAACTGCTCAATGCTCTACAGTCACATTCTCATTCTTTTGCTTAGCCTGAGTCTTAGCAAGTGAGAACCTGAATGATAGCACACAGTGAGAAATTATACTTTTAATTTTCTTCAGCTTCAGGAATTAGAAGCTAATTTTAAGTTAGTGTGTTTCCTGTACCCAGTTTCACAGTTTGACATGGATAAAATGCATCACTAAAGTGTCACTATCTCTTTTGGATTAAAACAGTTTCAAACTAGAGACCTTCTGTGGTACAGTGAGGTTCTAGCTTAGTTTGTTGATAATCATATGTTGGTCAAGATTAAAGAGAAAAAAAAAAGTAGATTTGAGGTTCCTAAATCCATTTTTAAGGTCCCAATTAAGCAGCCTCATTTTTAGAAAGTACAAAACACAAAATGGTTCTAGTTAAGGCCAGGGGAAAATGTGGTAGCTGTTTAACATCTTTCAAAAGAGACTCAGAGCATTATAATTTAAAGTCCTTTGGACTTTATGATCTTCCTTGACAACAAGTGCATTGTAAAGTAAAGGATTTATGAAAATCCTTCACTTTATCATGGATCAGCTGGTAGCTTTTGGCAATGACATTTTATTTTTCCACTCTATATAGCTTCAGACTATGTTATAAAGCATCTTGCTTAAATACCTTTGTCTGCTGCTACGTTTAATGTGTAGATTGTATTTTACCCATTCCATGACTACCTTCCAGCATTCCCAAAACTTTTACATTTAATCATTTTATTAGCACTGTCAACAGTACAACAGTTTCAACTTTTTTACTTTACGTAGTAATTTAAAATAACAGAATTTAATTTTCTGACATTAGCAGGTATTATGTTCATTTCTTCAATTAACTTTGCTAAGTAAAATTCCATACTTTGATGTTTGCAATATCATAGCTTTACTTTCGAAGAAAACAGGCTAGCTTTTTTACAGTAATCCTTTTTCACAGTTAGAAAGATAAGATAAAGGTCTCAGTTCAGTATTTAGTGAAATATGTTTCTTAATGCATCCACGACCACATAGAATTCAAAAAATAAAACAAACAATATCAAATAAAACTTCATACTAAAAAAAAAAAATTAAGTAAACACAAAGTGAGCAGTTGATAGACTCTAGTTAGGAAAATATCTGCAACTATATACACTAAAGAAAAGAAAAGGAGGCTTTCCAACAGTATGTATTTATCAGAACCTATCTGATTTATATGAAACAAGTTATCTGAAACCTGGCAGCTGGAGGCAAACATTAAAATATCTGATTGAGTCAAGATGCTTTCTGTAAAGATGGTATATTTATTGCTGCTTTGGTAAAACAACCAACCAACCTGAGATTGAAGGTTTTGTGTCCCAATGTAGGCTTTGGTTTTATAGATTGTGAGTGACTCTGTGAGTATTAAGAATCACAATTATTCCAGAGTTTCACCAGAACTGAAGAGAGCAGAATTATAACCAGCTTAATGTCTTATATATAAAGCATTGTCTTACTATATTCTAGAATTAATTTCTTCTTTTTGCAACACAATTCTGACTTGTAGTTGAAATTCATTGTAAAACCAATATCCTTGTTCTTTTTTTTAACATTTCCTAGTCAGTTATTACTCTTAATTAATATTATTATTATTACTATTATTGCCTTTGATTTTGTTTTCTAAGCAAAACTTTTGCATTTCTCTGAATTGAATATCATTCTGTAAATTTTTGGTGCAATTTGTGTAAAATAATTTACATTCTTGTCCTATCCTTGAGAATGACTTCCACTCTTCCTACTTTAATGCCCTTCATTTACAAATTCTGTCTATTCCAATTGTTAATAAGAATATTGAAGAGAAGCAGGTTTAGGGCACATCTGTGAGGAATTACACTTGTAATATCCTTCTAGGATATGGGAACACCATTAATAACACCTTCTTCAGAGTGGATTTTCAATGGGTGATTACACCTTAACTGTGTTTCCTTAACTTGCTCATAAGAATGTCATACACAAAAGTCCAATGTCCAATGACAGAGTAAAATCAAGTTGAATCAAACCTACTATTTCACCTTTATCCACTTGACCTACTAGCCTGTTACAGAAAGAAATTAGATTGACTGGATGTGTTATTGACTATTGACAAAGCCATAATGTCTGGTTTTATCACCTTATCTTCAAGGTACATATAAATTGATTTGTTAATAATTTCTTTCAAAAATTTGCCAAAGATACTGAGTTAGACTAACAGATCTATACCCATACAAAAGAGAGAGCCTTCTTCTTTTCAGCATCATTATTTATTTCTTACTGGATCTTGCAAAATGATCTCTCAAAAATAATTTGCCAGGGATTGAATTTTTAAATTAATTCCTTATGTAGGAAGGTGAGTTTATACAAAATCCACAACTGAATTTGTTTATCTCACTTTAGAGTATACTTTTGCAATGTGCTTATTGAATCGTTTTCAGTGGTTATACAATCTTTGCTAATGGAAACTCATTTTATACTATTATATTACAGATTTTATCCTGATAGTTTTCTCTGTTCCTTCATGCACATTCTTGGCCACATATCCTGGTTTCCACTTTTTATGTATTTCTATGATATTTATTTTCAGATCTTCTAACACCATCTGATGCTGCATTTGCATATTACCATGTATCCTGTCTTTCCTGTGCAACAAGACAGTTTGCCACTATGAGTATAATCTCATCCTTTCAGTAACTGCTAATTCTTCCACTCTCCTTCATTGTTTAAGTTCTCTTTCCATAACATCTTATCTCTTGGCTTTTTCTGAAGTGTATTATCTTTATTTTTCCTCTCTTCTATCTTCATTTAGAAAAGCAATCTTTAAAAAAAAAATTTTCAGTCAAATTTTGTTATACCTTTAGATTCCAAGAGAGAATCTATATTGGTTAAAGCAGCATAAAACAACATATTCCTTGCCAAATCCTTTTCTTTCTAAACTAAAAGCATGGCTTTGTTTGAATACTGTTGTGATCAAGTAATCTGAAACCTTTGGTGGATAAAAGGATAGATGTGCAACCTTTTTTTTTAATTTTATTTTAAAAAAAATATTTCTTACTCATTCACATTGGAACCTAAACTTGCAACTGAGAGTACCTGTGCACTTAGATTTCTGTGTTTATTATCCCTCAGCATGACAATTTCTTCAGATCTGCATCACATCTGACATATCTATACGATAAACGATATGGAAAAATAAGGAGATAATAAGGAAAAATAATAGAGGCAACTATCAGGTAACTAGGTGAGACTCGCTTATATATTTTGTCTCTGGAAAGAAATCAATATGGAAAGCTGTTTTTGTTGATGTTTGTAAAGGGGCCTTCCTTCAGCAGCCAAGAAACGTTTTTTTCCTGGGGGAATATGAGCTGCAAATTTTCCCAGCCTAGTATTCAAGCAACCTTTTAGTCATGCCGTAACAAATTACACAAATTACAATGAAACATAAATTAACAAAAAGGTAAAATTTAAGCACATGTCTAACTTCTATCAAAAATAAATACTTTTAAAAATTTTTACTGTACGCACCAGTGTTTTGATCCAATGGCATCAGATTTCCACAAGATAAAACTGATTTCTGCAATATGGGTAGTAAAATCTAGAGAAACTGAAAAAAAGTTATCAGTGAATCCCTAAATTCTGCTTTAAACTCCGTTTCATCTATCTTTGATATGTAGCATTGCTAAAGTGAGCAAAATAGTTTGCTATCACTTTTCCTAATGCTAAATTCCCAGAGGATAATTTCATAAGTTACTGTGGCTGTCTCACTGAGTCAGCTTGTATTTGTATTTTAAGACAGGCTGCCTTAGAATGAACACACAGCTATTATCTAGCAGATGTCTGTGGCAAAATTTTAAAAATTATAGCTGCAACTGGAATGATCAGGGAATCAATTATGACCAACAGAAGTTCTTTCAGTCTCTGACTCTAATTATATTAATTACGAACAAATGCAAAAAAAGCCATTTCTAATAATCAAGTAAGGTCCTTTTTTGGTGCGTGAGATGGAGGAGTGTTAAGCTTACCCTTTTTAAGCAATTCATAATAAAGTTAGTGCTTAAACACATATTTAATTTGGTGACTACTGTAAAATTACCCTTGTGTCTTCTTTATTTATAAATATATTTTTTTATTTAGTGCAACCAAACTTATTAATTTGAGCTATTTTAGCTTTAAATAAGCACAATCACATGGCCACTTGTGTCCTTACTGTATTCAGTGTTTCTAGTTCTCTCAGTTTACAGTTTTTCATGAACTCAATTGTATGGCTCACTTTCAAACTACAAATAAGCATTTTTTCCAAACTCCCCCAAGCATTTTTTGCTATAAGATATGAAAATAAAGACAAGTTTTAGAGGTAAGATGTCCCTTATGAGGGAACACCAAAAGTCTAGACTTCCAACAAAGAATAGTATGAAAAAAAATCCTGTGTGTCAAGGTGGACATGTTCTAGATAATAGAAAGGCTCATCCCAGGCCTCTAGTATTGAGGTCAAGGATTTCATGCCTAACAGAGACTTTCCAATCCCATAGCCCATATTTAAGTGCTTGTAATTTTATGCTAATCTAAGCCAATGTGACAGAAATTCTATGCATATATATTATAAAGAAAATGGTCTTACTCCACCTAGCAATATGATACTGTATGTATAATAAATGTAAAAAGGTTTTTTAATAGATTTGAGGTACTTACTTATTCTTAACAACAGAATCCATTCTTTCCTGTCACTGGAAAAAAGAGTCCCAAAACCAATATCACTAGTTATTGTGGAACATACCTGTTCTGCAATAGAAAAAACAAAGAAACAAAGAAACAAAGAACAAAACAGAACCATTCTAACTTGAAAGGATATTGAAAGGATATTGGGGAGCTATTTGCTCAATTTATTGACACACCTATTTTCTTGTGACTAATAATGCAAGAAGTCACGTGTGGAGTATCTGTACTTTAAACCTGTACAAATCGCTTTGCCTTGCCACATCTTCTGCTTGTGTATAGTCAATTTAAAATACATAATCTGGATGACAGTGACTTTATAACCTCTGCTAAGAAACAAAACCAATTATACATTTAAAGACCATAATGTTCTGGAGCAGATTATGCCATATTCTAAAATTGTTATGTATTTGGAATTGACTCAAAGAATATACATTTTATGATTCTAATTCTGGTTACATTGAATGCAGGGTCATGTGTCTGGATTTGCATTATTTATACATGWTATATCATATTCTGCAGATATTACCCGAAAAAAAAATCAGTGTATCTACTTTCAAAATAATGCTGTAGTAATAGACTACAGCTTCTAAGCAAAGCAGAAATAAAGTATACCATTTCAAGAGGCAGTGAAATCAAATAGGAATTAAGTTATAGATTATTTAGGTTAGGTGATTTCACAAAACTAATTTATGTAACCTAGTAAAAGTAAAATTTTCTCTTTCCTTCACAGTATAGTTAACACTAATGTACAAAAAAAAATACTGAGAAGCAATCATAAATAGGTCTACGGTCTTCAAAACTATTTGGTTCATATCAATTCTTATTTCTGCAAAATATAAATTATTAAAAATAACTAAGATATGTGAACAGCACATAATATTTTAGTTCTTACTTCCTTATATTCTTCTCTTAGCATAATTTAGCTAATGATGGGAGGGAAACTTTGACCAATAATGAACCAGCAACATATGAACACAAGATATTTTTACATATAGATATGTAAGTATTAACAAGTTAAGACAGATACAGGTGTGCTCAGATTTTCTTATTTGTGTCGAATAAAAAAATTAAAATTCTTAGATTTGCTTTGATAATGGCTTTTTTCCCACCTATTCCCTAAGTAGAAACCTAGGCCAACAGTGTGGTAGGATTCTAAGAAGACCAAGACTTGAACACGGGAAATGAAAATGCCTAGAAAAGACAATAAAAGGACACTTTTAAAAATTTTTGCTTCAGAGATTGTGTGATTCACGATGGAATCCATCAACGGCTTGAAAATCATTAGATAGATGCTTGAGTATTTAATTTGCAATCATCTTTTCTTAGGCTTCTAACATGTGGTTCTAAAGAATTCATAAGAAGTTATCTTTGGAGATAGGATTATTTTCATCCTAATTTAAGTAATCTTAATATACACATTGAAGCCTTCATATTGTCATCAAGTGATAGTTGTGAAAATAAAGACAATATGAGAATAAATAATATTTTTTGAATGAGGAGAAGGTGTGAACTCTCAGTAAACATTTTTGTTGTTGTTTTTACTTGTTTCAAGAGGCAGATGCCGGTCCCCATGTTTTCTTGGACATTGTTACTTTCTTTCACATGTCTTTTCAGCATATCAATATATATTCCTACTCAAAAGAAAAATATAATTAAAAAGAATAAGATTTACATAATCATTAATCATGGTAAATCTGCTTTGAATATATATATATWTTTTTTTTCAAGAGTGAGGATGGGGAGAGCATAAACAGCACTCAATTGCACACAAAGTACTCTAATACATGATGATTCCTTCATAGAAAAGAAAAGGAACTAAAGTACATCTTTGTCTAGCAACCAGTTAGAAGGGTCTGTTAATCAACAATGTTCCCACTACTTGTATTTTAAGCAGTTCACAGCCTTATGTGGGGAAGAGCAGAGTATTTGGCTGGTTCTCTATTGCAGAGATTCAGGATATTCCCTATCAATGCAGAATGACAATACTATATATTTCAAGTAGGGCTGTGCATTTCACTCTTCTAGTCTTTGGAAAAGCACTTCACGTATGGTTACAGAAAGGTAATATCATACAGAAATACAGGACATGTTATATTGCAAATATATTTATACTGTAAAGCAAATATATTTAGAACACCRTAAGATCTTGTGAACAAATCTCAAAATTTTGGAAGTCAGTACTTCACATTCATATGTTTTAAAAATAAATGTATAAGAATTTTATGGTTTAAAAGTGACTTGATTTTCAAATTAAATCTGACAGGCAATTATTTTATTAGAATGACAACTACTGTAATTGCTTTTACTATTTTAGAAAAAGAAAATAAAAAGAATAAACTAATGAGCTATTTCATTTTAAAGAAGATACTAGACATGAATTGAGAATTAGAATCATTAGAAAGGCCATGTGAGCTTCAATATTTAGATTTGCTTCAGAAAGGTATGTATCTTTTCATCAATTGCTGCTATGAACCAATGTTTCAACATTTATGTTGACTATAACAGCAGTCAACATTTCCCATCAATATATTTTCTCAATAGATTAGCTAACCAAATTCAAAGGTTAATGTTTTAATAAGTGACCTAAATAATTCAGTAAAAGTGATTTATTTCATATCATAAGAAAATATGACTCCATATGTTACTTACATCAGTGAAACAAATGAAATTAAAAGTACAGATCAAGTATCTTAGAGTAAAAGAGGTTCATGTCACGCCATCTCATAGTTCAAATCAAGAAATTGATGTAAAAAGACCATAAATGTCATACATGGCTATTAAATACTCAGAATGAAATTATTGGTAGCATACAGTATAAAATACAAAGAAGAGCTTTTAAAATATATACAGTAAAAAAATGCATATATATTCTGCAGTTTGTGCTGTCACAGAATAGCACTGCCCTCTACCTCTTCAATTCTCATTTTGGTCCAGGGTTTAAAGGATCTTCAACATTTGCTTTAATTATTCTACAGCATCATGGATCATTATGAAAGGCATTTGAGTGCTGCTGAATTTAGTGAGTATATTGACTTTTTGTAATAAAGAATGTAATCTTTTAATATATTAATTATACTTATAAATAATTATATATAATTGTATATAGTGATTTTACATAATGCTAATAATATATAAAGGCCTTGCACCACAGTACTCCATAAGAAACTCTCCCCATATGGCAATCTGTTCCTTTGATTCAATTCCTAGCATGTTTTGTACACTCAAATGAGTCATCTTCTGCGCCACTAGGACCTCTTTTCCCCATTCAAAGTATAAGGCCAAGGATCAAAGCAGAGTTGAATTCCTCCTTTTGGCTACTTTGCCAAATAATAAAAATAAAAATAATATTAAAAAAAAATGCAGAAAATTATGAGAGTCAGGTGTTATGTAAACATAGCTTTATCTAATTTCTTTCTTATTTCAAAATATGAATGATAACCATTTTCTCCTCTGTCCCCCCATTTTTTGATATCAGTCTGTGCAAGAAAGAAGTTTAAATATCCCATGAATGCTTAAGTATTATAAAGATATGACTAAGAGAGGTGATATGATAAAGGCCTACAAAATTGTCACTGGCATGAAACAGCTGACRAATAAAGGATGACGACTCATTATTTGTCACGGGAAAGCAATTAGAGGATATACAGTGAAAAGAATATTTGTCAGATGTGAAATAATATATAATTAAATTGTGGCTCTCATTGCCACATAGTATTATAGCATTTAAAATGAATAGATTTTAAAAGAAAATGAAAGTAAGCTAATCCTATCAATGATTGAAAAATATAATGATCTCAAATCAATACAGGCTGAGGAATAAATACAGTTTTTTAATGCTATACACAAATACTTCTCAAAATGTTCTCTGTTGTAGCGTACTTATGAGCAGTCTCTTCACCAAGCTTTTTTTTTTCTTTCTACTTTTTTTAAATTTATATATTTTTCAGGTACAACTATTAGAGACTATATTAAATTAAAAATGAATCAACTTAGAAATGCAAAATAAAGACTTATATGCAAAAGTGCATATACTTAATTTCATTTGGAAAGAATTATAGCATGCCTAGGTTTTAAATGGGAAAAAAATCTCATTTTGGCACTCTTTTGCAAATGTTCTTGTATCTTTTCTTTGTAGAGTTCTCCCTGAAATACATTTGAAGTTTGTTTTTGTACTCATTGAAAGGAATGTATTTTTTCTGTTTCATTTAATGGTTTTAGAATGGGTACTTACTGAGATTTTGATGTTTTTGCTTTGTTTTGTTTTTCGTTCCTTGAAAATCCAAGATGCTTTAAATGATCTCTCAGTTCTTATCTTTTACTACTGATAATTGTTGGTGATATCTCAATCAATGAGTAAGTACTGTTTCTGAAGTGCATGGGAATTCAAACCAAGGGAAAAAAAAAAGTGAGCATGAAAAAATAATACGTACCACTCACCCTCACTGAAGGGTAGAAACAGATATAGTCAGACATTCAGTACATAAACTGAAGAGAAAATATAGACATATATTAATTTAAGGGCCTTGGATAATGTTTATTCAAGCTGTAAAAATATTTGTCATTCAGAAACAATGAAAAAATAAGGAAAGGAAAAAGATGTTTAAATATTAATTACAAGTTGAATGGAATCTTGAGAGATGGTGCACGGAAGCTGGTTGGTTAATACATGGCACATTAATTCTCAGGAAAGGCCTTATGCATACCAATGAAATAGTAATTAATAGTCACAGCAAAGATACATTCCTTAAATATTTTTTTCCACTCTTTCATCTTATAATGCAATAACAACCTTCAGGTGCTCTACTATAAGCTTTGCTAAGATGCTTATCTTGCTGATGTACCTGTACTTGGTATTTGACCTTGTCTTGAAGTGTTTGGGAATGTGTATGAAAGAATAAAATTGTCACAAGTTTCCTGGGAATAATGACGAGCTACATTTACTTCCTTCCTTGTGATCAATGAGCCTCAGGAAATACCTTTTAACTCCATTATTATTGTTTAATCAGCAAATGAACTTACCCCATCCTGCCTCCTGCCAAGATTCTGCTGTATTAGAGGGCAGCAGTTATATCAAGTGCCTGTACTTAATCTTAACAGAGACAAGAAAAAGATGTTTGGTTTATCCCTGAACAATTAGCACCAGACCACAATCCACCCGCTGCATTCATCTGATTGATGAATACATCCATGTCTGCTCCAACATCCTATATAACTTGAGGTCTCTGAATGAGCTGCTGCTTCTGCCTTCTTAACCACCCAGATTATTCACCAAATGCTGTTGGAGTTTTTTTTTTTGGTTATTGCATGATACAATACAATTAATTCAGTATATTTATAAATATATATATTGTTTGTTTAGATATCTTTCTGTTCATTTGCTGCTTTCCATGTCAACAAAACTCCTTTTCTTTCTATTTTGCTACAAAAACAGTCATAAAAACAGCATTTTTGTGTCCTTTCTAGGGAAGGAAAAAAAATGAGACACTTTGAACTTGCATGGGATTCTAAAATGTTTAATATTTTGCTGCAGGTTTGAATTTCCTCCACTTTGTCCTTTTTTCTTTCTGCTACAATTTGGGTGGGGAATTAATATGAGAGAATGGTGCATAATTGCTAAGTCTCAGTGAGATTATAAAGAAGGATCATGAGATTCAGATTATTATGCAGCACTGAAAAGTCAAAAAGGTATTTTGTATCAAAAGTATAGTATACACTTCCTGTATACTGTCTCTACTTTCTGATAAAAGCAGGGGAAAAAAAGGTATTGCCTTTCTGAAGGTAATCTTGCATGGATACACGCTCCAAGTTTAGATTCCTTCTTTTGCACTGAAATCCTCTGTGATGAAAAATGTAAAAGCTATTTCAGAGGCTCTTCCAACTACCCTATTCAATAAAATTTTCAGACGGCAAGCAAGTAAAATAAATACTATGATTTTGGTAGTTGTTAGCAGTACTGTCACTACTGACAGATGATATTTATACAATTGCTTGCCATGTATTAACTGACCACTTCATAAATTAATTTAGTAAGTTTAATGTACAAATTGGATATTTTTATTTTTGCAATTAAGGTTGTTCTCATATTTGTAGGATAAATGTGTACAGGATCAGATCCAAAACTTGAGTGTTCTTAAAAACTTTATCTAAGGATCTCTCAAAATATCTATATTTCTAAGAATATGTGTGGCGTAAGACACTGCAAAGTAATAGAAAAGTAACGATACAGAGATGACAGAATCTGAAATATTGTATATTAAATTCCATGGGCATATCTTCTTCAAATACAAAGTGGAAAGTAAATCAGCAAAGAATTTGTCACTGATTTTTGAAAAGGACAAGTATGAAAAATGTGAACTTGTTAACTGCTTACATAAAAGACTTCTATCACAATCAGGTAAAATAAGTGGACTGCACGGCTGATATCTCAATGAATTCAGTTTGGTCTCATCCAATTGCTTATTTAATTCTTAGACATGGCAAGCAGTTTAAAAGCAAATTAACATTGTGTCATTTCTATTTCACAAAGCTTGAGTCACAAAATTGCCCTCCAGGTGTGTCCTGAATAACATGCTGGCTGATTCACTTCCAAAGGAAATTAGTGATCTACACTGTTCAAGAAAATTATTTCCAATGAGATGAAATCTTTTCAGACAGATACTGATTTGAACACTGAAATGAGCAGCCTCCTTTCAAGACAGTTATTGTATCTACCCACAACCAAAAGGATCGTAATATGACTCTATTCTCCTTTTTTTAACAAGTTTTTTTTTTCCCCTCCAGAGTTTGCAGTGCTGATTATTTTGGCTTGGGTTACAGTCTTCCTTGCCTAGAGTTCTGCATGATTTCAATGCATGATAAAGCATTTGATACTCCTGGCAAAGGGTACACAACACATAAGCAGCAGAGCCACTCTTTCACATGTGGCCAAAACACCCTAAAGATGTTGATATTTGCCATGAGGTAAGAATGGATGCCATGATCAGAATCTGTGTAACAGTGATTAAAATACAGTAAATTCAAGCTAGTCCAAAAAGTATTATTTTCCAAAGAGAGATGTGCATCTGGCTGAAATTAATTGCCTTTTCTGAATGCTGGTCTCCTTCTACTGAAGATACTGGAAACCACATCACTTGGCTTAGAGATTTTTCTTCTTCCTAAAAGGCAAAGTGAATTCTACCCAACACTGGAAAAGCAAATTTTTTTTTTTTTTTTAGATTCAGGAAAAGTGAATCATTGCAGAATGTAACTCTACATCTTCCAACATAATTATAGATAGTTTTTTGGATGACAAATTAAAAAAGGAATATATACTTCACCATTTGTGGTATTTATTTGTATAAGTCTAGTTTGTATAAGTCCAGAAGTACAAGTAGCACATGGAAACTAGATATGAAATCAAGGAAATTAGAAGTTTACCTGGACATATCTAAGGAGCTCCACAAACTATTAGAAAAGTGAAGGATAAAACTGTTATGTTGCTAGAGAAATGCATTATCTGAAAACAAGGGTTATCCCTTGATTTTACTCTCTATGATGATTGTGAATGGTCATTTAAAATTTATCTTTAACATAAATTGAACACTTCAGAAGGTGAAATGCTCTTTCCATTACACATGCAGTATGTGATTTAACTCAAAAAATATGCAGCATAAGGTAGCTTTAAAGTGGGAAAATTATAAAAGATAATTAGAAGTTATGCTGCAAGTGATCAGATATTTAGAATCAACAGCCTTTTCAGATAACCTTGCTCATCACATATCACATAGCCTGATTTTTGAAAGGGCAGCATATCTCTAAGTAAATAAGTAAGAATGTGACTATATCATCATTGCTAACAAGGACCAGAAAGAACTAAATAATTCTTACTTAGCTAAATATAGCCCAAAAAAACTTCAATAGGGAAACTTTATTTGTTAAATTTTAATATGTAAATTTGTGATAATAAGTAATTTTTCCTTACTGGTACAGAAATGATGAGTACTAACTAATAAACGCAGAGATTAATCCCTTTAGTACTGATACGCCCTGTGTCAGTTTAATTGACTTCACTTATACAAATGGACTAAGAACCTCTGTATTTTAAGTTGTGGATTGTTAAGATTCAAATGAGCAAAAAATATCATAAAACAAATATTAACAATAAAAAATGTTAACACTAACTTAGAAAGGAGGTGACAATTACTATTTACAATCTCTTTTTAGCTCTGTTTTTTTCCATATAAATTATCTTATATAAAAAAATTCTCCACAAACAGAATTCTGATGGAATTCAGGAATTTCAAGTTGATTTCTGTAGTCTATAATTTTATATGATTTTCTGAAATTTAAAATCTATTTTTGTGTACAGAGAGTGCTTTTCACTATTTAATATTCTTTTCCTATACTGACATCTGACTGCAATCAGCAAATACATAACAGATCTAAAAAAACCACAATGAATTTTGAACTACAGTACTCAGTAATGTAGTAAAAATGTATTAACAAATATAAACATTACAAATTTTATTGTATGAATCAGAGATTTTGTTCTAGGCACTGGTAACATATGCTTAGATAAAAAAGGAGGATACAAAATTGTCAAACACATCCGCATTTCTGACATTTTTTTTCCACACAAATATTATGTGACAACATACTGTCCATTTTCCAGGTCATCAGTTGCTTTCTTTGAAATCATGCTGCTTTCTTTGAAATCAGAAAAAGTAGAGTTATACCACCTGAAGAAGCAGTACAGGATATGTCTTGACATGGAAAATCGTGAACCAATGTACTGCACCTATTATTTAATATAAGGTCACTTTGACTCTCTAGAGAAGGAAGGTGGTTAACTTAATGGCTCTGAAAATGAGTAACTGTTATTGCAGTAGGACTTGTGAGATTCAGTTTATGATTACATTGCATTAAATACATTTTAAAAATATTTTTTCAAAAGTACTTTTATACTAGACACAAATCATTATATTTCTTCTTATATTTAACATATTATATTGAGCTTCTGAAAATGAGTCGTTTAATTTAAAAAATGGATGTAAAGTAGTTCATCAGGTTTAGTGACATAATGTAACTTAGTGTAAAATGATGCAGTGTGCTATTTAACATACTATAGTAATAGTAAAAGGTAGCAAACAGTGGTAGTGTAAAAATGGTACTGTAATATTATCAGCAGTCTGTGAGTTAAAAGCAGACTGCAAAAATATTGCATGCACACCAACCCTTTTAGAGGATAGATTATTTAAAAACACAGATGACAGTTTCTGGTTGCACCCCATCAGCTAATTCCAACTAGACCCTCTGCATATTTAAAAAATTCTCAATTAATTTAAAAAAATGATATTCAGTTCTATGCATACTTTTGGTAACTCACAGAAAGCTAAATATTTAAGAGGAAACAGATCTGCCTGGCTTCCTCTGAGACATGCATTGCTTCTCTGAGACAGAACAAAGTTCTAACACAATGGTACAAAAATAGCAAAATACTGAACACTGTTTTTAATTTGGATATCTGATTTCATTAAGAAAAGATTTAAACCATTAAGTTAAAGTTAGGTCTTAGCACTTTGAATTCTTTTGCTCCCCTTGTATCTCTTATGGCTAATAAAAAGGCACAATTTTCTGTAACAGGACTTATCATACCAGGAAATTTATCAGAATCAGGGATACTATTTATTTCACAAATATGAGCTAAGTTCAAGGAGGGGATATTAATATTTCATCCACATATTGTAATACAGTATTAGATTACAGAAGTAAATTCAGATAAATTCCCCATGAGAGGGTCCCAGAACCCAAACCAATACGTCATGATACTGGGAAAAATTAATTCTAGTCTGCCAGCTGCATTGCTGTTAAATAAGACAAAAGACCAGCTGTAATAAAATATATGTATGTCATAAATACATGTTAATTTGAGATAATAATAAATAATTACTGTGTTACAGAGTTACATTCAGTGGTATGGAATGCTGGAGAGAGCTATAGTTCATTATTAGATGAAACTGCTCTAAAGAGCAGCACTGATGTCATGTCTGTCTAGAGCAAGATGCCTATTTGTGAACATCTCAGCTTTGAACATGCTCAAATTAAATGAATGTAGGGAACAAAAAATATTTCTGGTGAGTGTCCTAGAAAATTATGTTTATTTTTCTACTTAGCTTGACATTAGCAGTCTGAAAATAGACATCTCCAGAAATATTGATGCTATGCATAATATATTATTCATTATGAGTCAAACACACTTAYTGATATGAGTACATTTTTATTATGTACCTATATACATAAATATATGTATGTATATATATACGCACACATATACACATTATGTCATGGAATAGACTTCATAACTGTGATTTCTGGAGAAACACTACAGAGTACAGATAGGAAAGAGTCACTGTAAGTACCCTATTGGAAAAAAAAGACAACTTCCTGAAAACTTCTGTCTGTAATTGTGTCTCTCTTGGGGACCAGTGGCACATCATCTTCTCTCTCTATTCAGATCTGCTGTCTCAGGTACTGGACATAAGCATAGACAAAAACAAGCAGTCTCTTCATGCTTATACAAACAAGACATTCCTGCCGAGTGTCATACACACCCATCCAGGTTAAAGTTAAAAAACCATAAATGTGTAAGCCAACCCAGCTTCTGTTTAGGTATCCCTTATCAGGAAGTAATTTAAATCTCTCATTCCAACCAGCAGACAGCAGAGCTGGAAAAAAAAAAAAATCCTGTTCCCTCAAAATCACATATAATTATAACAAAATAGGTTTTCAGTTAACAACAGATCAGGTAAACAGCCTACTCAGCAAGTCCGAGCTGTCCCCATTTTTATTTAACCATACAAGTGGAAATCAAGATGGATGGATGGATGGAAATCAAGAAGGACGGATGTCCTTCTTTTGTTTTCAAGTGGATAGTTAAATATATATATAAAAGACAGATGATACTCAATAAACATTTCATCAGCACTTATCTTCACAATATCAGCAGGTCATATACTGGGCTAGTGCTCACATTCTGGCCCAAACATTCTCATTATTAACCTTTGTATATGTTGATTCTTCTCTGACCTATAGTTTGGAAGGAAGAAGGGAAATGGAATTTATATGTGATCTTTGTCCAAGGAAGCAAGTACAACCAGCTGTAGAGACTGGCTTTTTGATCTACAAGAGACCACATAGCTGGGAGAAACAGTGAAGTTTGTGACTTCTGCAAAGTGCTCATCAGTCTTGCTTCTATGTTTAGTTTCAGTGATCACCTGAGTACACTTCTAAATCTGCTTAAGGAGCTCTGGTGCCTCCAGCTCCTGGTCAAGAGCACGGAGGCTCTCTGTCATATTGCCTAGCCTAGGAATCTGATGGTACTGATTCATATTGTCCCTTGTATTTTCCTGTGACAGCCAGATTTCCAGCTCTGAGGTAATTTCATGGGACAGGGAAAGGATAGAAAAGGTGTATATATATCTCTCTCTCACTTTTCTCACACAACCTTCCTGCACACAACACACACATATAGAAAGAGAAAAACAGTACAAAAAACTGAGTGAAACGTTGATGCTCAGAGAGGCAGCACAGGTGGTGGGCTAAGGCTAGAGAATCAGATCAGCATCTGTTTTGAACATATCAAACTTTTCAAAGACACCTAGAACTTGCTGGACCTGCAGGCCCGAGCTCCCTGATGACTGTCAAGGAAACAGAAGAAGGCAAAAGAGTAGAAAAATAAACAACACCATGGGACACAAACTAGATCTAAGATAAATAAAAGAACAAAACATTTCTGACAGGTATTCCTGTCACACTACAAGTAATTGTTGAACATAAATATAAAAGTCTATGGAATGACTGGAACATGAATTCTTTGTCCATAAGACTAGTCAACAATACAGCTGCCATAGAATAAGGAAAACAAGGATATGGGGAACAGAGTCAAAAGTCAAACATTTTCCTAAACCAGCATTTTCTGCACTGTATGAACACAGAATGGCTCATTTATTTTGCTTTCAATTTTGCTTTATGAACTTTTTTTTTTTTAAATGTATTTTTTTTTTAAAAAAAGTCTGTAAAAGGAAACTCCATTCTAATAGGCAGGATAATTTTGAAGTAAAAGACATTGGAAATATTTGCAAATTATCAAAAAAGTAAACAAAAACACACAACAAAACAAGGACACCTGAGATGTCTGTTCTCCATTTTGTTGTACAAACACCTAAGTGGCCCCATGCAGACTGACTAAGCCAAAGCTGTTATCCATAAAGTGTATTTTGGACAAATCTTTTATGCTAAAGCATAATATATAAATTTATAAATAATTTTGGCATAAATGCTAAATAATTTTGGAAATGGAGGTAAAAAAAAAAATCCTTCATAGTGATTATATTTTATTTGCCAACTAGTTGTTGAATAGCCTACTTGTAATTTTATCTGGAACAAATTTTCCATTTTGCTTATGAAAATGGCATTGAGAATATGCTAATAAAAAAAAAAAAAACCAAAAAACAAACAGCAACCCACAACAAAAAACTCTCTGTAAAGGCAATATATGTCCCTTCCACTGCTCCTATTACTATACCAGTTACTATAAGGTGGAGGTTTAAGACGATCTCCACAAATGTATACCATCTATTTCTTCTTACTTTCATTTTTTAATCACTTTATCATATTTATTTATGAAAAAAGAATTGTTAATATTTTTTCCCAGTATATATGAATTAAAGTTAGGCTGAGTTTTTTTTGTTACTCATTCCACAATTAGGTATCATATTGCCTTTTATTCCTCTGTGACCCCTTCCTCTACCTAGATATTTCTTCTACTGATATCTTATATGCTTCAAGGAAAATGTCTCTCAAATTGCACAGTAAATTTCTGCTAATTTTTCCTTTTCAGAAATACTTCCTGGTCTCTTTCGACTTATGCATACACGCTTTCCCATCCCTTTCTTCGTAATTTATTGCATATTTAATTAGTTCAGTATCTTTCACAATCATCAATTTAGGCAATAAAATACAGCATTTAAATATTTTCACTATTCTCATAACTCTATATTTGCCCTTGTAATGATGAATATATTGTTAATCTTCTCCTCAGTGTATTTATAGATTCACTTTATTTCAAATTATGCTGTTTGATAGTAGCAACACATTGCATGCATTTACTTTGGTGATTTTACATCTAAAACTTCTGTCGTTCCTACAAGTGTGCCCAGATTCCACTTCTGAATTATTCCCTTTCAAATTCTGTCATATGGAAGATCGCCCAATGTAGCCATAGTGGTCTCTTTTTATCTCTTTCTGCTTATACAATGCATCAGGACAATTTGTATCAGTGCCTTCAAAGCCATCTCTTTTAGGAGTCACTAGATATATTTTTTTTTTTCTACTTAGAAATCTTTCCTAGCAAACTTTGCTTGCCAAGCCACTGAAATGGCTGAAATGTACAAAATAGGGCCATTCTCATTATTCTGTAGGTTCTTTCCTTCTTTACATATCTATTCTATCAGTTTGCAACCATTTATGCCTAACTTTTTTCTTTATGAAGAAACTTAGAAAGTTCTCTGATTCAGTTCAGTCTAGTCAAATATCCATCTTTATCCCTTTATTGCCCTTGAAAGAAAGTCTTCAACCACTAGCATCTATCCTTCTGTTTCTTAAAGGTACTCTAACTATGGACATCTTAGTCTTGCCCTCAGATGTTCTGATTGGATAAAGGGGTTCGGGACCTTTTGAATTGATTGGATAAATCAACTCGGGAGGATTGTTTAGAAATTGCTCATGGAGCTTATGGTTACCATGTGAGCACCTCATGGAGAGGGTGTGGGGGTGCTTTGTGAGTGCTTCATGGGAGGGGGCAGGATTTCTTTGTACGAGGGTATATAAGCCGTGGTGTGGCTTTGAGAAAGGTCTTTGCTTCACTATTTCAGAGACCCCTGCTCGTCAGTATACTCACATGTTCTCATAAATCCAACCATGGAAGTGTTTCGGTGAAGTTCACTTTAACTTTATTAGGTACCTAAATTTTTGTTGTTCAGTGTTGCTTAGCAATTCTGAAAAAAAGATTTAGTTAACATGCATATATAAGTCATGATAGGCACTATGAGTTTCCTCTTTTGACTTTCAGTTGCTGCTCTAGGAAGATATCTGCTGTTAAACCTATCATGAATGATCTTGGATACCCTAGACCATTTCAAAGAACTACAGTTATTAAATTTGTTTTCTTAGGTGTTTTGCAACATATTTTTTCTTTTAGAAGTTCAACTTAAAATATTTTCAAAGTAGATATTCCACACTCCTCAACACTGTTAAGACCTTATTTAAACAAGAAGTGGGAATATTCTTGAAATTACAGGACTGGGTAATGAAAATGACTAGTCTCAGAAAATAGGTTGAACTTAGAACAATTGTAAGAACTAGACTTTTGATGTCTAGAGAACATAAGACAAGAAAGCAATATTCAGTCATTAAAAGAAAATAAATGAACAGGAGGTCTATCTGCATATTCTGAGATGATGACAAGTACTTAGTGTAGTTTGCAATAAAATATTTGAATTTAATATCAGAAAGTACAAAGGCAATAACTCTCCTGAAATACTAATAAATCTCACCTTGCCTTTCAGTTTATAAAATAATTTGAGATTGTCTAGAAGGTACCTTCCAAACCAATGCTTTTAGCTCTATACTTCTACGATTTCATGAGATCTAGAGATTCATAAACTCATGTGAATAAAACTTTTCAAATCCATAAAAAATGTTGAAAAAGAAACTTGTTTATTTTTCTCCTATTAAAAAGTATTAGGCAGTATTGCAAGCAATAAACTTTAAAATACATATTGAAATTGTATTTTATAGTCCTGTTGTCGCTGGATTACAGTATCATTATACTTTGATTGTCCTCATATCACTCACTTTGACACAAAGCAATTCCAAAGGTATGGAATAATTGCTTGAAAAGGAGGAATTCAGAGAAAAACTAGGACCTAACAAAAGTTTTGGCATTACAGAAACTTGTGTGGGATGATACACAGTTGCCACTTCAAGGGTGGTTGGTACCCACAGACTCTGCCCCTCCACAGTTCCCTGGGCAGCACAGTCTGCCCTCCTCACAGCTGCAGAGAGGAGTAATGGAGGGTGGAGCGGAGTGAAGGCACCATGGTCAAACTCTGTTGCACTCCCCATGATGTGCAACTGATAAGCTGCACAGGAGTTGCCCAGTGGGAGATATGGGATAACATGTCCGGTGCTGAGCGAGCAAGGGTGGTAAATCACTACTTTTGGATGCCTGCTTTGCTTGAATATAAGATCATTATAATGTCAAAACACACCTCCATCCCAAAAGTTACTCACCTATGAGGTACGACCACTCCTCACTGAGCATGCGCTCTAGATTTTCAATTGACTGTACATTTAAATGAAAGTGAGAAACTTTTTCATCAGTCTACAACAATAATAAATATGACTGTAGTCACTCAAGCTCCACCTGAATGTAAAGAAAAGTATAAAAAGTGAACTAATGAGGAAAGAAAATAGAGGGAAGATTCCATCATAAATCCTGGATCATTTGACTGACTGAACCTCCTGCTCAGGTTGGGATGTGCTGTCTGAGGAGACTCAGAAGGAGCAGAGAAGATTCCATCATAAACTTGGATCACTCAATGGGCAAATTCCCCTTTCCTCCCCTTGGGTCAGGATGCCACTTGAGGAGACTCAAGACTGAGAGCCCTCTCCCATCTATTAGGGTGAGTGATGATTACACATTTGTACATCAGAGATAGATAAAAACCCCATGCTGTAGTAGAGAATTTCCTGTACTGACATCTGAARTCTGCTTTGTAAATGTTGCATTTGAGTAAATCATACTATTCGTGAACTTGACTATTTGCTTGGAAGGAACAGTTGACAGATTGTTCATGAATCCAATAACGCCTGAGTCAGGCATATAGCTAACACAGTATGTGATATCTCCTTCCTCCCCTCTCACTGCCTTCAAACTTCAACAAAAGGATTTTAGGTTACAGAGTATGGAATGATGACTACCCTATTCCTACATTAGATATTAGTTAGAATTATTAGAATATTAGATATTAGTTACTAAATGCCTTCTTTGCCTCAGTCTTCTCTGCTAAGGCTGGTCCCCAGGAACTACAGAGCCCAGAGAGGGCAGACAACTCTCAAGAGCAGCCCTTTAGCGTCCCAGACCCTAGGGAAAGGAGAAGGGACTGGAGAGAGGAAGACTTGCCCCGAGTAGAGGAAGATTTGTTTAGATAGCACCTGAGGAAACTCAATACCCACAAATCCATGGGCCCCGATGGGATGCACCCCAGAGTGCTGTGTGAGCTGGCGGATGTCGTAGCCGAGCCGCCCTCCATCATCTTTGAAAGGTCCTGGAGAACGGGGGAGGTGCCGGAGGACTGGAGGAAAGCCAATGTCACCCCGGTCTTCAAAAAAGGCAAGAAGGAGGAGCCGGGTAACTACAGGCCGGTGAGCCTGACCTCTGTCCCTGGGAAGGTGATGGAGCAGCTCATCCTGGCTGCTGTCTCCAGGCGCATGGAGGAGAAGAAGGTGCTCAGGAGTAGCCAGTATGGGTTCACCAACGGGAGATCATGCTTGACTAACCTGATAGCCTTCTATGATGGGGTGACTAGATGGATAGATGAGGACAGAGCGGTGGATGTGATCTATCTGGACTTCAGTGAGGCTTTTGACACCGTCCCTCACAGCATCCTCCTGGGCAAGCTCCAGAAGAGTAGCCAGTGAGGTGGATTAGGAACTGGCTGAATGACAGGGCCCAGAGAGTGGTAATCAGCCGTGCCGAGTCCAGCTGGAGGCCTGTGGTTAGTGGTGTCCCCCAGGGGTCAGTCCTTGGTCCGGTCCTGTTCAATTTATTCATTAATGACCTTGATGAAGGGAGTGCTCCCTCAGCAAGTTTGCTGATGATACAAAACTGGGATGAATAGCTGATAGCCCTGAGGGCTGTGCTGCCATCCAGAAGGACCTGGACAGACTGGACAGCTGGGCGGCGAGTAACCTCATGAAGTTCAACAAGGGCAAGTGTAGGGTCCTACACCTGGAGAGGAATAACCCTAGACATGCCTATAGGCTGGGGACTGACCTCCTGGAGAGCAGCCCCGCAGAGGGGCTGGGCATCATGGTGGACGACAAGTTGACCATGAGGCAGCAGTGTGCCCTTGTGGCCAAGAGAGCCAATGGGATCTTGGGGGTCCATTAGGTCTCTAGCGTCTCCAGCAGGTCAAGGGAGGTGATTCTGCCCCTCTACTCAGCCCTGGTGAGGCCGCACCTTGAGTACTGTGTGCAGTTCTGGGCTCCCCAGTGCAGGAGGGATGTGGAGCTGCTAGAGAGAGTCCAGCGCAGGGCTACAAAGATGATTAAGGGCCTGGAACATCTGCCCTATGAGCAGAGGCAGAGAGAGCTGGGCCTCTTCAGCCTGGAGAAGAGAAGACTGAGAGGGGACCTGATTAATGTATATAAGTATCTCAAGGGAGGGAGTGAGGAGGAGGGGGCTGGCCTCTTCTCAGTGGTGGCCAGTGATAGAACTAGAGGAAACGGCCACAAATTGAGGCACTAAAAGCTCCACAGGAACTTGAGGAAGAACTTCTTAACAGTGAGGGTGGCAGAGCCATGGAACAGGCTGCCCAGAGAGGTGGTGGAGTCTCCTTCTCTGGAGATCTTCAAAACCTGCTTGGACACCACCCTGTGCTACATGCTCTAGGCGACTCTGTGTGTGCAGAGGGGTTGGACTAGATGACCTCTAGAGATCCCTTCCAACCTTAAGCATTATATGATTCTATGATTTTATGATATTGATAATCTAATTAATGATCATTAACTACAAATGCTCGAATAGGAGATATATGCCCAGTTCAAAATCTTTGTATACTTTTTTTTTGCATATATTGATTAAGCATGATATCTTAAAGAACCCTTCCATTTTCTCTTCACACAAGATTAAATGACTGCCCATTATTAAATGTTAATTTTCTTACCAGTTTTGACCTTTTAAAGAAAATGACTAATGAATGATTTTTTCTTTAGTTTTCTTTCTTTCTTTCTTTCTTTCTTTCTTTCTTTCTTTCTTTCTTTCTTTCTTTCTTTCTTTCTTTCTTTCTTTCTTTCTTTCTTTCTTTCTTT
>PTEX01000400.1:157648-190660 GCA_003342815.1 Eudromia elegans | reverse complement strand
TTTTTTTTTTTTTTTTTTTTTGCTAGTGAAGTATTTAATTTATGCACCTGTCTGAACAAATTAAGTATTCAGAGATCCTTTCTTTACATCAAAATACAGCACTTGGAAAACGTTTAATTGGGTATGGAAACAACAGATTCCTTCAGTTGGGTATTCCGATAAACACAGAGCAGTTCAATCATCTCTAAAGCATTACATAAATAAATATATATGGAGAGAAACTCCAAGAGATTTACTTCAGAGAGATTATTCTCATCAGAAAAAGAACCAGGCTGTACTGATTGTTGTGTGATTTTTTTTTWAAAAAAGGCATTCTAAACGTTATCAAAGTTACTTGTTTTCTACAAAAATCTGATGATCTCTTTTATTGTAAAGTATAATTTATAAAAAAAATTGAGAATCACCAAAAGAAGGCTAATCAGAAAGCAACATACTTTAAAGAATTCAAAGTGCAATGCATTTCTTTACAAAGGAATGTTTGTATTCTTAATTTTGTAATTTTTACAATTTGGATTATCTTTAGCTTAGTTTAAAATATGACATACATAGTGCTGCATTGTGTGGAATGTAAAAGGAGAGAAAAGGAAATATTCAAAAGATAAAAGGAAAGGAAATGAAGAAAGGAATGAACATTTCAAAAAGGAAATCAATACAATCTTAATCAGTCTACTGAATAAGCAACCTTCTCTTAATAGCTTTCCTCAGTTCCCCTTTTTCCCAAGTGTTATCCAATGGTTTCTTAAAAAAACAGAMAAAACAAAACACAAACACACATATATTCATACATATAGTTACTGATAGCTTCTTTTTTTAAGGAAAATCTTTTAGAAGAGCACAGCCGTGAGTATTCAGCTGTCAAACTTGAAAAGATTCCTTGCAATTTTGCAGCCTCTGTTATCATGCAGACTGTTAACTCTTTCAGTTTTCTGGTTTCTCCAACAATCCCTATTCATTAAAGTGCATATATTCCCACTGAATAATATGCTTGACTACACCTGAAGACAATATGCTCTTTAAGTGCCAACTATCTTCTTGTCAAAAGAAATAGAAATGGAGTTTCTAAATTAAAACCATGAAATTTATATACGTTGGATTTTAAACTATTTTGGAACTAATCGAAAATAATGTACTTAGCAGACAATCCTTTCTTAATCAGTTGTAATAAACATAATTAGTATCTAGATGATCTCTTGCATTCTTAGCTTCACAGTGGTCTACTTTCTGCAGAAGAAATAATTAATATTGCTACCAAAGATTCTCCATGGTAAGGAAGTTTTGGCACTTTCTTATAAAATAGGGGTTTCAAGATCCTTTTCAGCTGAATAAAACACACAGCCTATATCTCTGTCTTCTTGGGCTATGGTGCAATTAATTATCTCTATCCCTTTCTCCAAATATGACAAATGAATATCTACAGGTACATACTCAGATCATTTAAAAGAAAACCAAGGAGGTGCCACTTGAACTTTTTGGACATCTTTTGGGAAATCCTAAAAGGGAGGAAGCCTGCCTACATACAATGATGAACATAGATGAGGCAGGCATAGATGAATTTTGGTATATAAATTTCAAACTAATCAAGAGTTAGGTGTATTGGATCCAATGCAAGTTGAGAAAGGGTGATTCAGCATATTTAGGTATTGGACGAATAAAGTAAAGGATAACAATGAGTTGCTTAATAAATGATGGAGGATTAATTCATCAGATATATTTATTAGATTTTTGGAGGTGTTACTGAGGTCAGAATACAGTATTATAAAAATCTAGTTGCCTGGAGAAAAAAAAATGTTCTGAGTTGAAGTTTACCATTAATTTAAATTTTTCAGGTTGCTAATCTACCAAAAGTCAGAGCAGAACAAAAAAGCTAGCCATTTGGCTGCTTTTATGAAAACTAGTTAATTAATTTAATGAGAATTTCTGAGATGCTCAAAAAAATCTTATAGTCAATTTTTTTTTTATGTTTTACTAGTGGAGGGAATTCACAATACCATCAGACCGATTTAAAATCCTCCCCAAAATGTGCTTTAGAGCAACCAGAATTCATCCCTACTATAGTTAAAATAGTTATCATGCAAATCAAAATTGTAACACAATGAATTGACTTCATTGAGCCAAAATGCATGCTAATCTTTGATGCAAACTCTCTAGACAAGTGCCTTTGCTGAACTCAAAAAGAATAACTTCAGATTAATTCAGTTCAGCAAACTATTGTAGCTGAAGGATAGCTTTCATTGCTTAATCAGTTCCCCTCCACATATACTTCCCGATCTGCCATTTAGACGTGATTACAGAAGAAGTTCTTTGAATGTCATTATCTGAAACCAATATAGTATTCTTTAACTTAGCTAGCCAACTGTCTAAGAAAATGGTTTACTTCTTAAGGAGAGAGGCTTTTTGAAGTAAAGAACAGGAGGCAGTTAGGACTGAAACAGTTGTTTCACAGAGCCTGGAAAGGAAAATTAATTAAGAGGTGTGACTGTTAAAGTCTGTATGTCACACATTTCATTTATGTTTAAAAGATAAATGCAATCAATTAAGTTTTTAGATGTATACTTTAAAAAGATAGGATATACTCATACGGATAGTAAACAAGGCACAAGTCTATTTCTGAAACAAATTAAGACCAACTTATTGTTTATGCTTATAATAGTAAATAAAATAGATTTTCTTTAGCAGTGCACCGTGCTGTGTTAGCGGGTCTTGCTATGTTGGTGTGAATATGTGATTTTCAGAAAGAGACATCTCTTACCCTTAGTGGTACTAGTGGTAATAGTGTAGCTAGCATATAATCAAGAACTTCTAAGAAACTTTCTTTGCTACTGCAACATGAAATGATATTTCCCATTTAATTTTGTTAGAGGGAATAAAACACAAACTGTCAGAAGCCAATTCATCCCACTAAATTCATATCAAAACAGGATGAATTACCTACTCAGAAAGACTTTCTCTTTTCATTCAGTGGAGCTCCTCTCAGTAATACTTACCCAAACATAAGGCCTTTATGCGATCCCAGGTGCCTCAGGAAATTCTACCTGGCCTCCAGAACATTAACCTTCTGCAGACAATCTCATATCTGTCAAGACCTGCATCCTGCCTTGTCACCAGATCTTTCCTCTGAGATGTGATGAGGCATTGTATCTCCTAACTTTTTTTCTCATCCATGTGTATAGACACATGCATGAGTAACATGTATATATTTTTATGCCACGTGTAAATATCTACACATATATTTACACTTGTGAGATACATTATTTTATATGTTTCTACATTTCCTATTCTTTTCTATTGCCTAGGTGCAAATGATAGGATATTTTCACTATATTTTTCACAGGACAGATTCTTTGGATTTAAGTGTTTTAATCTTCATATGCTTATAATACTAGGTTTACAGCTAAAATTCTATATATCTTAACATTACATTTCTCCACTTGTGAGATTTATTACTATTTTTACTTAAATATATTTTTATGTCATCCAAACTGAAGATTGGATCTTGGTCTCTGAAGCAACTGTATTAAGATTCACTCATCACTGATTATAAATATTACTACTAAGTACAATTCCAGAAAAATACTACCTTGAAGGAAATTAGGAATAACCTCAGTCATGATTTTTTTTAAATAATTTTCTAAAACTGTTGTATGAAAATGCCTGGTCAATATATGAAATATTTTGTGAGGTTTGGATAGCAAGACTGAAAATAATTTTTCAATTTCAGGATGAAAGTTTTTTTTTTTTTTTTCAGAAGAAACTTCTAATTGTATTTGAAGTACATCTTACATTATAATTTAAAAAAGTCAGCATGAACCAAGAGTGAAACAGTATGATATTATTATGTGGTTTATGAGAATCAAGCCATCAGAAATAAATACTGTGTTTCTTGAAGCACTTCCATATACTTTTCTCTAAAATATTAAATGCAATAAATAATTAACGAACTAACTAAATCTAAGCCATTACGGATAAAGCTAAAATTGAAGTTCATCTTTGTGCTAACAGTATTTCAGCTGAGAAAGACTATGAAGTAAGAGAAAGTATTTACAGAAAGAATAAAAAGTGTATGAGCAATGAAGTATTAGGACAGAAAGAGCCTCACAATATCACATAAGTAGCGATAATAGTGTTAATCTGATTAAAAGTGGTAGTGTTAATCTGATTAAAATAATATAAAAGTGGAGCTAATCATGATTCCATTCACATCCAAGAGAGACATGCAGAAACTTACAGAATATGATTTATTTCACTCCAAATTAAATGTCTAAAATTGATCAGATTAGTTGTTCTCCAAAAGAACCTTTCTTTCCTCATTAATCAGAAGGAGCAGGCAGATTATTTTAACATTCAGTGTCTACAATGTGAATGTTCAAATATAACTAAAATATAACTTATCAAATTGCTGTACTGTTTTCCACATACACAGACCGAACTTTTTTTAAAGAATGTTTTGATAACAGTAACAAAGTAGACTAGACTAGAACTAGATCCCGATATCCCAACATCAATCCTCCATTTTTGGTCCTTTTCTTTAGTAAATCTCAGGGGAAAAAAAAAAAAAAAGAAAAAAAGAAAAAAAAAAAGGAACCTTTTTTCTACTTCTTGCTGGCAACCACAGTAATTCTAAAGAGTATTTGAATCTATTTCATGGTCCTTATAAAAAGATAAACACATCAATATGAGATTTAAGCAACTGAACACTTGTTTAACACTGAACAGATCTTTCAGACCAAATAAAATGCCAAGTTTCTCTCGAGACTCTATCTTAAGAATATGCCATGTGTTTATTCACATAATCTAAGCGACATTTAAGGTAAAACAATTTACACTGATTTCAGCAGATACTCTTGCAAACTACATTTAAGAACATTCATTTTGCTATAGTTTGCTAGAATATGAGTTATTTCAATAAATATTTTTTAATTCTGTAGGAAGAAATTATCTTTTGCAGTGTCTGTGTCTACTTAACACTTATCAGTATAATATCTAAGTGTACCAGAATAACAACTTTAAAAGTTCGTTTTCAAAACCGAGGTTATCCTTAATAAAAAAATTGCAGTCACCCAAACTGGAGAATATACACAGAAATTGACCTTAAAAGATTCAAGGAACAGTGAAAAATCAGGCTAGTTGTGGAAAACGCAACATTAATTTAAAGCCTGTCTTGATCCCAGGTAATTTTATTATATTAGGCAATTAGTGGAATAAAGACTTTTCAGTCATTTTAGTACATAATATTTTGTTTATCTTTAAATATGACTGGTTTTACTTCTAGCATAGGTCAATTAAATGCACCTCAGAAACTCTTGTGTGACTTCCAGAAAAAGAATCTAAATCTGTAGATGCTCCTAGTTCTGATATCACATTTGTTAACGACCTGGATGAAGAGACGGAGGGCTACCTCAGCAAGTTTGCTGATGATATGAAATTGGGAGGAGTAGCTGATATGCCAGAGGGCTGCGCTGCCATCCAGAGGGACCTCAGCAGACTGGATGACTGAGCAATGACAAACCTAATGAAATTCAACAAGGACAAGTGCAGGGTCTTGCACTTGGGGAGGGGGGAGGAATAACCCCAGACATCCACACATGCTGGCGACCAACCTCCTGGAAAGTAGCTCTGTAGAGAGGGACCTAGGTGTCATGGTAGATGACAAGTTCACCACGAAGCAGCAGTGTGCCCTCATGGCCAAGAAGGGCAGTGCCCTGGGGTGTATTAAAAAGAGCATCTCCAGCAGGTCAAAGAAGGTGATTCTTTCCCTCCACTCAGCCCTGGTGAGGCCACATCTGGAGTACTGTGTGCAGTTCTCGGCTCCCCAGTACAAGAGGGGCATGGAGCTTCTGGAGAGAGTCCAGCACAGGGCTACGAAGATGATAGAGGCCTGGAACATCTGCCCTATGAGCAAAGGCTGAGAGGGCTGGGCTTGTTCAGCCTGAAGAAGAGAAGGCTGAGAGGGGACCTGATCAGTGTCTGTAAGTACCTCAAGGGAGGGAGGGAGGAGGTTGGGCCCAGACTCTTTTCTGTGGTGGCCACAGATAGTACTAGAGGAAATGGCCACAAACTAAAGCATCAAAAGTGCTCTCTGATGCTTACTCTTACTTACTCTATGCAGCGCAAGTCTTCCTCTCTCCAGGCTTCTTCTATTGTCCCTAGAGTCTGGGATTCTAGAGGGCTACCCTTGGCATGAAAGCATAAGAAGTCATTCAGCAACTCTGCTTTTTCTGTGTTTTTCATAACCAGGTGAACCATCTCATTTACCAGCGGACCCACGTCTTTCCTGATCTTCCTTTCACCGTTAATATATTTGAAGAAGTTTTTTCTTATTATTTTTAACATCCCTTGATAGACTGTGTTCCAAACATGCCTTAGCTTTCCTTGTCACATCCCTGCATTCTCTGATTCCTGTATTTTTCCCAAGGGGCCTGTCCTTTCCACATTCTGTATACTGCCTTCTTCTGCTTGAGTTTTGCCCCAAGATTCTTGCTCATCCACACAGGTGTCCTGACCCGTCTGTCTGACTTCTTACTTACAGGGATGCACTGTTGCTGGGCGTGGAGGAAATGCTGCTTGAAAGCTAACCAGCTCTCCTGGGCTCCCCCTTCCTTCTAGAGCCCTAGCCCATGGGTTTCTTCCAAGCATGTCCCTGAAGATGCTGAAGTTAGCCCTCTTGAAGTCCATGTTCCTCCGTCCATGTTATGATCCCCTTCCATGACTCCATTGGTCTTAGAGTCAGTGCTTTCATTCATTTCTCTGCACTACATCAGTGTTTAGTGTCCTAAAACTGTGGTGGCATGGTGGTAAACAAAAGAAAACAGACCACCTGTTTTCCAGACCACCTAGTCACAACCACTTGTTCAATTGGAAAAGATGCTATTGCAGCTAAACCAAAAGAAAGTAGGCTCTAGGCAAGTCAAAATAAGTTCAAAGAGTACAAGCTTGACAAGCCTTATTCCTGTGGCCTGTTTCTAGGAATGGCAAAATCCTGCAATGGGGCTACAGAACAACCAAGTAAATAATTTTATATTCTAAAATTCTTAAATTCTTATCACCTAAGTGGGATAATGATCTTCAGAGCCTGGTTGGTTCTGGCTTTTGATTTTTAGCATCACTGAAGGAAACACTGAAAATCTGTATTGCTCTGTCCTTTGATGAAAATGCATCATATTTGGAGATGAATCAATTAAATCATACTAATCTTTGATGTCTGCATATGACAAGATTTCATAGTTTTCTTGAGACTTGTAACTTTTAACTCTAGGCATTTTCCTTTTTTTTTTTTTTTTTTTATTTTCATTCTTTTCTATGCTTTCCCCCCATCCATCTCATTGCTCTCTCTCTCTCTCTCTTTTTTTTTTTTAAACTATCACCTGCTACTAGAGGCACTAACAGCTTTTCCTTCCCAATCTATATGATATGATGTAATGAAAGTAATATTTAGAATGCTTTTCAGGATATTTCTTTAAAGAATGCAGGATCAAAGGACCATATCCTTCAGCCTACTCATAAGTGTGAATTGACTAGAGAATTTAATTTCATGTAGACTGAAGATGCTAAGAAAAATGTGGATAACTGCAGGACTTACATTGTTCAAGTGCTCACAGTTGGGCTGTCTGAGCTTATATTGACCTGGAATCAAAACCAATTCTAGCTACATCAACCCCAGAAATACCGTATTTCAAATTAACACTTTTGAAAATAACTTTGGTGTAATTACTTTTATTTGTAGGATGTGAAAGTGATAGCAAGAATGCTCAGATCATCCTCTTAGAAGATCTACAAGCGTAGAAATCTACAATGTAGACATCATTCTCTGAAAATGTAGTATTGCACTTCTATGTTGAGAAAGATTGAAAGAGACCAAATTTGAAGAAGAAAAGATCTTGGACAGAATTACAGAATCTTTAGAGTTGGAAGGGACCTCTAGAGATCATCTAGTCCAACCCCCTTGCTCCAGCAGGGACACCTGGAGCACGTGGCACAGRGTGGCAGCCAGGCGGGTTTGGAAGATCTCCAGAGAAGGAGAGTCCACAACCTCTCTGGTCAGCCTCTTCTCTGTCACCCTCACAGGAAAGAAGTTCCATCTTGCCCAGAAATGAAACTTCCTATGTCTCAGCTTAAAACCACTGCCCCTTGTCCATCACCAGCCACTATGAAGAACAGTTTAGCCCCTTTCTCCCTACAATCATACCTCAGGAATTTGTACATGTTGAGTAGATCTCATCTCATCTGTCTCTTCTCTAGGTTAAACAGGCCCAGCTTGTTTAACTGCTCCTCATATGGTAGGTGCTCCAATCCCTTGATCATCTTGGGCGCTCGTCTCTGAACCCCCTCTAAGATCTCCACATCACTCCTGTACTGGGGAGCCCAGAACTGCACCCAATACTCCAGGTGTGGCCTGACCAGGGAGGAAGTAGAGGGGCAGGATCACCTCCCTGCTGGCAACACTTCTCCTGATGCAGGCCAGGGTCCCATTGGCCTTCTTGGCCATGAGGGCACATTGCTGACTCATGGTTAACTTATTGTCAACCAGGACTCCCAAGTCCCTCTCCGCGGAGCTGCTTTCCAGCAAGTTGGCACCTAATCTGTCCTGGTGCCTCGGGTTATTGCTCCCCAAGTGCAGGACCCTGCACTTGGGACAGGAAAACTTACAAGAATACTTGTAAGGGAAAGTCTCAGCTTTCTAGCTAAGGAATGCTTAAAAAAATTAAAATAAAAACTTAAAAAACTGCTTGAAAAAGTATAAAAGCCCTATGCCTCCCATTCTTCTTGTAAAAGGAGTTGTTGTTTTTGCTGTTACTTCACCAGAATCAAATTGTAATACAGAAAACTGGAGAAAATGAAAAAGAGAAAGGAAATTGCAGATGCAGAAGGAAGGAAATCGTATGGATTCCATCCTATTTCCTGAGGTACTTTGTTATTGAACAGCTTGTCATCCATCAAAATGAGAACAGGAACACTTAAGTTTCCTATTTGTATATGCTTTCATCGGTGTATAGAATTGATAGAATAAACCAGTTATCCTTATGAAGGGGTAATTAACCAACAAATTTCACACAAGTTGTAATTGTTAAGGTTTCAAAATTATTCACCAGCTATACAACAGAACTTCTAATTGTGTATTTATTTTGTATAATTAAGCAATATGGCAAACCCCTACTGCTTCATATAGTAATGTATCTTTATTTCAAACAAGAACATTGGCAGAAAGTACTGATAAGAAAGCTGAGGCAATTAACTTAAATACAATCTCTCAAATATTTTTATCAATCATTACTTTTTACTTTTTTTCCCCAGGTGCTGACTTTTTTTTTTTCTTTTTTTTTTTTTTTTTTAAGAAAGCATCTAATCTTATTGGGCATCTATAGCTTGCAATAGGGGGTGATAAGTTTATAACTCAGGAGTTAGAAGAGTAACTAGCTACAAGAACCAATCTGTAGTCATAAGACTTATTTCTTCATGTTACTTAATAACAATAAGATATGTGTTAAAATGACCAAACAAAGCTGTTTGAAATTGTGTATCTGTTTTCAGCAAGAGAGAGACTCCCTTAGATTAATGAAATTATCAAAAGGCTAAGCATTTGATGACAACAGCTAGCACACACACACACAGAAAAAAATTTTGAATAGCATACATTACAGAAATAATGTATTTATATTTTTATATGACTCAATTCAAATTCACAGAAATAGTAGAAAGGATTTTTTTTCCTTTAACTATGAACACTCAAGGGACAAAATGAGGTTAGTTACTTGCTATATTTGATACTGAGATTCATATTCTGGTCTCTAGTCTGAAATAAGGTAGCTATGCATGGAACCAATTAGAGATTTTTCAAAGCACTAAGTGTTCTGAAAATTAAAATTCATCGAATAAGGAAATGAGAAAAAAAAAGATATAGGCAGAGCACACTGAACTATAATGAATTGGCATGTATAGGTTTAAAGGTTGTTTAATAATCCATCTACATTCTAAATTGTCATTTTAAGTTTATGCCATTCTCAAAAATTATGTTCACAGAAGATTTCATGTGTAGAAGAATCATCTGAACTTTCAAGAGACTGACAGGAGACCCTATAAATATGTTTGATTGTAGAAAGGTCAATTTAGTATGGTCTGAAAATGATATCCTCTCTCAAAATATCCTCTCTCAAATGATACGCTCTCTCAAAATGCACATCCAATAATTTAAGTTCTTCAAGACATTGTGGGATGTAGAAAATCTCTGTTGAGACTCCTGCAATTAAGCTATGAGGTGAGTCTTTAGAAACTTGCTTTCTCTCATGAACAAATTCATGAGGATTCAAGGAGTTAATTTTGTTAGCTAGATCATAAATTTCATGGTGAATCTGGTCTTGACTGTTGCCGAAACAGGAACACATATCCATTGTCCACTTAATTGTCTCACTCTCACAAACCTTTCAGTGGTGTTATTTTATCTTCATTCCTAAAGATTAAATAGTATATGTGACTGTATGGAAAAGTATTATCTGAAAAACTCCTGAAGTTGATCTTAAATTCAATTCAGTACATAGTCATATAAAATGAAGATCGATTAAGCTTATATATATACACACTATATTTCAGAAAACTGGATGAATAACAGAGAAATTCATAAAGAGTTGCTGCAAAGAGATGAAATAGTAGATCTGTTGTCAAACATGAATTCCACTGGCAGCATATAACAAATATGGTTAAACATTAACATTCTTTTTAAACATTAAATATCTTGTATGTCTGGAATTTATGTGCTTTACATATAAAACACTTGAAAGGTCAGTAAATCAATCACCCCTGTTTTACTTGTCATGAGTATTCATTTAAGCCAATATAAAATAATGAATACTTCTTTGTATTACAGTTCTGTCTGTGCTTGATTGATCCTCTATAAAGCTATTATAAAGGTCACAGTATGGTAAGTCAGAGACTACTGGGGAACAGGAGGACACAAGGTAAGATAAACATATAACCTATCTGGAATGGAGTCAATGTTTCCTATATTTGGAAGTATGAGTTAGCTAAAATCAAACTTCATTACAGTGTTAAAGGGCTTTTTGTGTTTTCATTATCCATCTGTATCTTCCGTGCTTTATACATGTATATAACAAAGTTCTCATTGGGTTGATCCTTGTATAAGATCAAACAAATTTTTAAATGCTAGTATTCAGTCTTGCAAAATTACCTACACAGTATGCCTGACTTTAGTGCCTATGCACACATTTTATGTACAGAGTGTGAATTTTAAGCATTTGGAAGAACAGTTAAAATATGTTAATTCAAATGTAAATGTTAGATATTAGTATTTCACATACTTATATCTATTACAAAACATCTGTTTATAAATACAAGACATATATATATATATGCACAGATGCATACAGAGTCACATGCACATACAAGAATAAGCATAGCATTTGTTTCAGTTATATATAAAAGAAAATGCTATGGTGAGCAGAGAGAAACAGGTGTATTTTAGATATATATGCAGCAAGAGTAAGTAGAAAAGCTAGATTATATGCCATTATTCAAAATCTACATAATATTATTTTGTAAATTACATATACACACTTTTCATATTTTTGGTTACATGCACCCTATGAATTACTCTATTAATCTATTAATTAAAAAATAGAGTTGCCATCTGTAGTTAATTATTAAAGTTAGATCCTGATGATCATATACACATATACAAGTATTATTTTTTCCTTTCTTGAGACTGCTAATATAGTCAATGTGCCCTATATGAACCATAAAAATACTTTCTAGATAGCAAAAAAAAAAAAAAAAAGATAGCTGCAGTCCATGATGATGCTAAAATTTCATTTCATCCCGCCTTTTCAAGCAATGAAAGGTTGATTTTATAATTGAGATAAAGTAATAGGAAAAGTGAAGGTAATATTGGGAAAAAAATCAAATTTGTTTCCATTTTTTGAGATAAGAATGAATAATATAAATATATGCAAAAATATACAAACTGGGGTCCACTCATTTTATTTTATGCTTAATTTATTTCATTTGAAAATGTCAAAATAATGTTTGATATTTTTATATTAATTTCCTGTTTTATTTCTACCAAAGTTTTTCTTTTTTTCTAGATTTCTAAATTAATAGTTTCATTTCAACAATTCTACATTTTCATAATGATAATTATGCATTTTAAGACCATTTCTCATGAAATCACCATAAATGAAATTTGTTTTATAGAAGTCTATCAGGTTATCAATATATAGTACTAAATTACAAAGAAATACATTTTTGAGATATGTTCTTTAAAGTTATGACATGGAGCTCTAGCTACTAGAAGTAATTAAAGAATCCATCAGAAAATAATAAAGACAACACACAACCTTTTATTTTTCCCCACATGAATTATTTTCTTCTCTTAGAAATAGAAGTTAACAAATATGATCTGAAAGTTATGAAAAAGTAAATCATTTAGATTCATCACTGTCACTTAATAYATTTTCTGTGTTTATTACCATATTGCAAAACAAGGGCAAACCTTCTTTTACAGAAAAAGATTTCCTCTTCTCTTCCAGCAACTAAATAATATTTTGCTAGTTGCTCCAAAAGAAAATAACCTGCATAAAAATTAAAACAATAGAATAATTTGTAGAACAATATTTTCCCTATGGATCCATTATTATGTATTGTCTTCATCTTTTTCATTGAACTTGAGAGAGTGAACAAGAGAGAGAACAAAAGAAAGGAAATCAAGGATCAAAGGAAGTTTGTTAAAAATTTGTTTTGCTTTCTAATTAATATTTTTTCATATCCTACATATGCTTTTTGTCTTCTGTAAAAATTTCTGTTGGTAAAAGTACCATAATCAAAGCAAAACTCACAGACTTCTGATTTCTTTGATGAAACACCTTAAAATGCTTTTTCACTGGAAAATACTGAACTGAAAGTATGTATTCCTTAGATGCTATTTCCAAGACTTAAGAATTTAGGTTTTGCGTCTAGCTCTTGAAAGGGCTAGATTTGTTAAGTTTCTTAAATGACAAACTTACTGTTACAAGTACTCTCTTGTTCAGACGGAAATGTAACATGGACAAGAGAATGACTAAATTTCCCACTGTAGTGTCAAAGGCAAAACAAACAAACAAGCAAGCAAAAGAACCAACACTTAGAGTCAAACAGTTTTAAATACAGACATGATATAAGCAAGAAAGATTTTTTTTCTAAAACAATTTTTGAGAGGTTTTCCTTAATACAAAACTTCAATTTCTTGATTTACACAGTAAAGAGAAGATACTTCATTTACTTATACGTAGATACATATTTTTCTAACTTATTTTTAGAAATTTGTGAAAAAAAGTAACCTTCATTAAAAAAAAATCTTGTGAAAGTGGACTATGTATTAGTTTATTTCTATTGTGTAAAGTGTTTCTAATGAATCGCTGGGATAAAAAAATCTTTGTAGGCTTTTTTTTCCACTATATCTTTGTCTATTTTTATTGTCACTAAAAAAAAAAAAAAAAAAAAAAAAAAAAAAAAAAAGAAAAAAAAAAGGTGTGCTCCTGTAAAAAGTAAGGATCTAGTCCATGATATGAGGAAAATAAAAATAATTACTGTCTTCTCTCCTATGGGTTTCCTTATTTCCTCTCAGACAGATGTTAATAAGCCTTTCAAAATTATTTGCTTACAATTATGAAAAAATGCAGGCAAAATATGACTTTCTGTCCTGATTTTATCAATATTAGTATGAGCTACTAAAGGAGGGTAGGTAGAGGTTTTCACCCTGAATACAGGGCGAAACAGACATGAATGAATACATGGACATAACACACAGGACAGAAATAGCTGAATAATTGGATGCTACAATTTCCTTTTTGGTATGAGACTGAGTACTTCAGTCACCTCTTCAGAAGGAAGCAGTTGTAAGGTGGTATGTTATGGCTGGTGGTGTGGGAATTGGTCCATCTCTGTAGGAGCAGAGTGATATTTCCATACAGAATATTTAACCACACGAAACAAAACAAAATAAAACCTGGGTAAACCTCTTGACTAGCTAGTGGGATATCTGGATGTACAACACAGCTTTGATCATTAGCTAGCATGGGGTTTGGGTATATTCATCATTATAAAGACATAAATTGTCAAGGTGCCTGACAATATACAAATCAGATCAAGGTTTTAACCTAACAACACAACTCGACTAAGGATACATCTATCACGTGATTAAATAATTTTCTGTCCCACTAAATGATCAAAATTCAACAGTTGGTATTATGAATCTAATATAATCAGTGTAATATCTATAAATATATTATGTAATTTCTGCAGAATGACGATCACTGTGGTGTATGGATGAGGGGTTCATGCTTTGGTTGGAGCATTTGCACTGGAGATTTCTTACATTTCCTAACAGTGTAAAAATATGTCTCACCTGAGTGACTGGGAGTGGTTGTTATGAGATGAAATCTTGACACTGAGATACTAGGAAGTAAAGGTAAACTTAAAAGGAGGAAAGTGCATAGTGTAGACTGCACCACAAGATTTAGAAAGTGACACTACAGTATTTTTTGAAGGTCAAAGTCTCCTTATCTCCTGGTAGTAAATCCATATATGGGAAAAATAGCACTCATATAATACATATACCTTTAATATATCTCTGAAAGATGAGAATATAGGAATTTAGCATAATATGGAGCTCTATAACTCCCACTATTCCTTTTCTTAATATATTCATTTTACAACATAATAAAAATAATATAACTAAAAGATATAATTTTAAAAACATTTTTTAATGTAAACTTGTCAAGAGTATAGTATTAAAAAGAACATTCTAAATCACTGTGCAGTTCCATCTTAAAAGCTTTGCCATATATTAATTAAAATCTGCCTTAAAATCAGATTTTTCTCTCTTTTCTTTTAAGACCATTTAGAAAGTGTGCCTTTGTTAATGCAGATTGGTATAGGGAATGAAACCTTCACAAAAACATCACCCAAAAAACACCAAGACTTTGATTGTATCTTCCCAGCTCTGAGTAGATTTGTCTGGAATGAGCTGAAAACATGTGATAGACAAACCACATTTGCTACTTTTGGGGTGGGAACAAGTAATTTGCATCTGAATTTTAAGCATATTTTATATAAATTCTCCTAAAATACATATCCAGCTTCCACTCCTTAGTGAAGAAAGGCAAGACAAACATGTCTTGTTTTATTTAGACCAGATTGTAGAGCTCAACTTTTCTTGTAACTTCTACCAATGTAGTACAATCATTGCAAGTTCTACTTTTATAATTTCTCTTTGTTTTAATTTATATGTTGATATTTACTTTCAGTTAGTGAACTGCATATACCTTTTATTTGTTCTATGAAGGATAGTATATTTAGAACTATTTAATTTACCTATTCCAACAGAAATTATACTTCATCATTACAAGAATTAATAAAATCCACATACCACAATTTGTCACATGATAAATATTCTAACATTCAGGAAAGTGTTTTTACTTGCAGAGTACTTAATTCATTTTTAGTCATATGACCAAGTTAAACACAGTAATTTGAAGGCATCAATCATTAAAATAATTGTATTGTAGTTAAGGACAAGAAAGGAGAGAGCAGAAGGATGATAAATGCTTTTAATTAGACACACATTAAATCACTTTTCACAGTAAGGAAATAAGTGTTCTTGGTGACTATACTCTCCAACTTTTTTCAAAGTGTTTTTTTTGGGAACACAAGTGATCATTGGAAAATAAAGGTTAAAAGTCTGTGGCTACTTTGTCAACAGTACCACTGATAAGCAAGATATACTCTCATTAGTATTATGTATGTAATATTTTACCTTTTTCTTTGTAACCCCAGATAGTGTTCACAAGAGTTCTCTGAGGCTTTTTTAGTTTTTGTCTGTGGGAGATTAACATTTATTTTTTCTTGTCCTCCCTTACACACCTGTTTTTCTGTTGCAAAAACCAGTAAGAGATATTAAAAAACAAGATAAACAAGCAAGAAAATAATTAACTAAAACCTGAATCTCATTTGCATTAAAGTCTCTCTATTGTGTGGAGATTAAAATGACCTATATATGAAGTTTATTTTCTAATGAAATCACAGAAGAATGCTCTGTCTGCAAATTTCATTGAATTATGCGTGCTGCAATATTGTATGTTTTTTGTCTTTTTTTTTAATCTTTTCTTTTTACCCAAATGCCTGTTTTTTCAGAAGCAACTCCTCCAAGACTGTTGCAAAATTACCAAAGGCCTTTTGCTATACCTTTGACAAGCCTCTTTAGGACTATAGAAATGCTTTGGGGCTTTTATTAATGTGATTTGAAACAGAATCAGTATAGGGTGGTGAAGTACTCTACAAAAAGTCAAATTTCACTTGTTTGGTAAATTTGCTGCTTCAAGAAAAAAGTGTAAAAGCCTTTTCTATATTCATATTGTAATAGTGATATTTTGCTCAGACTATCAAGTACCTTGTTTTTCTGTTTATACCATAAACAGCAGAAACAACATATTTGTTTATATCAGAAAAAAAAATCAAGCAAACACATAAACAAACAACTCAACAGTTTCTATTTTTTAGTCTAAAAATGGAAATATTTCTTACATTTAGGTTTTATTCAGATACCTTGGCAGGGAGGGGGAAGAGAGAGAGAGAGAAAGAGAAATAATTTAATTTGGTGTTGGAAATCAGATTTTTTTTTAAAACAAATGTTCATTTCTGGCCTTGATGGAAACCTAACCTGAATTTGTTTTCTGTAAACCTAACCCTTCCATCTTCCAGTACTGAACAATATTAACCATATTCAGTATAAGGTACCAACTGCACTAAGATTGAAATTAATATTTGGAACAAAATAGTTCAGTAGGAGTTCCTCCAACATTTTCACACAGGTGTCTGGCTTGCACTGATGAAAAGTTTTAGTGGAAAAGCTTTTGGAATATACAGCTTTTTCTTGTCTTACACTGAAAAAAATGTTCATATATTCCCTGTGAGTAAGGCTAAGAAGAGAAATTCTCTCTTTTGAAGCTGCATGGAACTATGCTGAACAGAGAAGGATGCAGTCACAGTTCCCAGCTGAGCTCATTTGAGCCCTGTCTGTCTCCTTATTGGGCTTCACTTTTATGCAGCAGTTTCAGGTCTGTCTTCTAGCTGGAGTAAGACAGTAATATGTACATAGGTATGATATCTAAAATAATTTCACCAAAGTTGTTACCTTTGTCTAAATTCTAAAGGATTTGTCTATTTCTGTTCTAATAAAGGAATAGGGGAGTTCTGGTCCTGACTGAGTTTATGACAACAAATAAAACTTCAAAAACTCATCACTATGACACTAAATTCTGTGTTTATAGTGACATAACCAAGCCCAGTTGATTTTTTTTCCTTGCTTAGATTGTTCTTAGTTCTTTTGTATGCTATACGAGAGAACAAATAGCAAGGCTTTTTATGAGTTACAGGGTTATTTATTCATGTAAATGGAGAAATACAACTAAAGAAGTGGTTAAAAGCTGCTAAACAATCCTAACTTGACCCTAGTATAAAGGAATTCTCCTGGGAATGAAATTATAGATTGCATTTTTGAAGACTCTTCTTCTCAAATCAATTCTCAGATCTCAGCTTTTAATTTTGTTTGTTTATTTTTTTCTCTGTTTAAGAATTTCTTCATGAATTTTATTGTTACAAGCAAGCTTACTTTGTAGCTAGGTGAGATAAGCCAGATTTCCCATCCCACATTAACTGGTAATTATTTGGATTTTTACTCTGAACGTACGTAGATACTTAGCATCAGAGAATGCATTAACTCCCACTCAAATCTCTCCACACACTTGTATACACACACTTATGCACACACACATACACATACATATATATAGCTGTGCAAATAAACCAGTCATAAATTTAGAGCTGCTGTTTTATCATTAATACAGACAATGAAATAAAACTGTAAAAACATTAATGATTAATTTGCAGTAAGCCAATGTTGAGACCTACACTTGTTAAGATAAAAGACATGAATGGATTAGAACGGAGCCTTTAGCCTTTTTTTTTCAAAAATACTCCAAACGATCCAGATCTTAATTCAGTGTCCTTTCCCACTCTCCATGCATACTCATAATAGGTAGTGCAAAAATCTGAATTTATTTTTTCCCTACTGTCCTATATTTATAGATTGAATTTTTGATTCTGAAATTCTCTGCATAGTTGATAATTCCATTATCATGTTGAGAGAAGAAGCTGTTTTCTTTTTGATGGTAGTGTTAAATGCATGAGAGTTATTACACTATATTGTTAACAATTTAACAAATCTGGATAATGTCACTCTTCATATCTTTCTTCATAGCAAAGAATTAATATGGAGAGAGCAAGCAAGGTTTCATATTTCGAGAACTTGACTCTTTATGTGAAATATCTTGAAGAATAATTAAAATATATTGTCATAAATGCTTAAGAACAAATGACAACTTACAAAGGTGAGTTGCTGATGCATATTTGTTGTTATCACTTTGCTTACTCTCCTTCAAAGCACAGTAATTCATGACAGTTTTCACAGGCATGAATGTCAAAATCTGAGATGATGTAGTATATTAATAAGTACTATAAACACTGTTTTTCTTCATATTGGGTTGCTGTTGAATTTGCAAAGTCTCATTTTACTTTCTAAGATTTGTAAGGTACAAAATATAAAATACTGAAAAATATTTTAAAAATATGATCTATAATTTAATTTAAACTATAATTTAAACAACCGAGTAGTCTATCTAAAGCCTAATGAAATGCATCTTAGATATCAGTGTGAGTTTTGATGACAGGCACAAAATCATCATCAAGATACCTGTGTCCATCCATAGTGTCACAGGAAATTTAGATTAGAGCATATAAAGTTTTGTCTATCATGATGTGCCACAAGTAACTCACAAACAGGTGCCAAAATTAATAATTCCTGTGATCCATTCACAGACTGTGGGAAATGTTTAGAGCTTAATAAGGTAGGGAGCTTAGTATAACTTAGACTTAGCATAAGTAGATGATATAGTATAGCATAGGGCATGGCGCTCRGAAGATGTCGCGATGTCACGGAAAGACAGGAAGGAGGCATGTAGCCTAGGAATGATTGAAGAGGACATATAAGGCAATAAGTAAAAGAACTGTAGTAATGGTTTTAGAAGAATATGGRTCTATGGCCTATCAAAACTCACTCTTCTCTTAGCATAACTGCAGGCTGTCTTGACATAACTGCAGGCCGTGATGATTCCGCTGCGCTACAAGGACTCTGAGAATAAAGAGATAAAGACGCTGGGAACGGAGCAGCCAGGAACTGGGAGCGCTAAGGCTGCAAGGACACTCAGAGCAGAGAAGTAAAGAAATAGCACTGTGGAGCGAGCGGAGGAGTGGGAACCAACTTCAAACGTGGGACTGAATGAGCTCAACAAGATAAGAGCCAGACCAGCTGTAGCTTAATTATAAGGATGCGTGCTTTTAGCCAATCATTATGTTAGTGTGAGCATGAACAGCAGTATGTAACCAATCTCCAGTCAGAAGCAAGCTTCTGCATTCAGCCTGAGTATATATGCAAGCTGAGTTAAGCAATAAACGCCATTTGCTGCATCCTCATATTGGTGTCTGTGCTCAATGGCCCTGAGGCGGGGGTAACCTCAGCTCAGTCCAGCAACCGAACGAGGCTTGCCGATGCAAGTCGGCAACAACAGACAATGCAAATGTTTTAACCCATGTAATTAGTCATTATAGCAGATTGTCAAGAAACACAGAATCCATTCATCTCTTACAGATATCCTCTATTTCAAATAGAAACACATTTCACTTGTAGGAAAGACTAGGTTACATTTTAAGGTCTATGGTACTAGAAMAGTCAGGTTGAAGTATTATTACCTAGTCCCTTTAGCCTTAGTATGTATAAAATATTCTAATTTAAATATACCTTTTCATAGAGAACTTCAGCAAAAGACAGATATGAACCTTAGTAAATGTTATTTGTAAATACAAAAAGTCTTAAAATTTGTGTATTCTAAATAAAACATTATTGGTCTTCATTAGCTTCATAGGCCCCAATCCTTCATTTTCATCATAAATCTGTATTATTTTTATATGTGTATATCTAACATGAGTAAACATATTCCATGATTTTGCAATGAAATTAATAGTTAAACTGGTTGCAGGTTATTCATTACTAACTTACTATTTTTGAGTTAGTTTGTTAGTTTTATTTAGTTTATCAAGCATCAAGGGCTTGATTCTTCTCAGGATTTAAGTAGAAAGTGCTCCAAAATCATAAACAGATTTGTATCAGCCTGAAAATAAAAAATAACTCTAAATAGACACATTTCATGTATTGATATTTATGTAGAACCTAGATAATATATCTCCTTATGTTTATTATAATTTTTTGATGTGTTTTCTCCTGTGTTCAGGAGAAAAAAAAAAAGATGAGTTGAGATGTCTTGAAATTCTGGATAAAGAATTTCTGCTCAGAAATGTTACCTTTCTTGCAGAATAAATCACAAATATGACATCAGTATTGGACTGACCCAATTCTGATACTATTGGAAAATTGTTACTAGGAATACCACTTTACTAAAAATAACTCATTAATAAATCACATAAAATAAACCTGTAATATTAGATTTCCTTATTAACAAGGTGGTTTGACTTAATGGAAATCAGCAATCCCATCTTGGTTATTGCTGAGGCTAACGTAAAATGAATTCATGCATTATTATGTAAATAAGATTGTGCAACAAGCATATGTGAGGCTTCCATGTAACATGAAAGACCCATTAGGTGTTAATTAAGACTTTTGTGGAGTGAAACAACAACATAGACACAGTTAAGCACTGAATAAACTGAGGCAAAATGATGCATTGATGTACATCTTCAGTAATTTTGTTCTCAAACCCTGCTAATGTTTGCAGCCACTATGCCTACTAAATAGATCTTTTGTTGAACACATCAAAACATCCGCAGGCCTTTGATAAAAAAACCTAATGAAAAAAAAAAAAAAATAGGTTAGCTTTATGGAGAAGCTATGTGTATAAGGAAGTAAGTGACCTTTTAGACCTTCACATAACACAAGCTGAAATAATGAAATAACACATTCCTTACCACATAGGAACAAACTACGGGCTCCAAATTATTCTTTTTAATATTGTGTTATAACTCTACTGCAATGCTTTTCAGGCTAAATATAAAAGTGAGCATTTCATTTGTACTAAAGCAGAATAATAAGCATTTATGTAGACTGTTTGACTGATGTTACTACAAATGGAATGGAAAATTCTAAGACAGATTTATAAAGCAGGGCTATCTTGTTGCAGCATTTCCTTAAGAACAGGAAAACAGGAAAAATATGTTGTTTTTGTCAAGCACCAGACCAGTCAATAACTATACTTTGCAGGACAGTGTACATATCATTTAACTGTGGAACTGTATGTGAAATATGTGTCACTGGAGAAACAGAAAAAGATGCAACAGTTATCCATTTGAAATTAGCACAGATGTCCGTTTTGTCTTCAATAAGGAGAAGTATAACTAAAACAGTGAGGGTGGCTTCCAGCCGCTTTGACACCGGAATTACTTATATACAGAATTTCTCATTCATATAAACATTTCTATAGCCAATAATAAAGACACAGAGATACAGGTGTATCTACAGTATACTTCATCCAACTGTTTTAGATAACTCCCTTTCAGTTAGAAGAACTGCACCCTAGAAGTGTCTGTTTCTCTTGAATGGCTAAAAGTGGAGGCTACATACTGAGATCAGATATAGCATCCACGCAAAATGTGTCAAAATTTAAATGACATCCTAACCTACCCTCAGATCTCCTTGAAGTAATAACTTAGTCTGTGAGTATTCTGAATATAAATAAATGCTTAGCTTCTCTCAGCCTTGGCTTGGCCATGTAGAATTTACTATAATCTCCCTTTCCTGTTAAAACACACTTCAGTTTTATTCATTTTAGAATAAAAATAAAATGATCAAACAACAACAAAAACTAAAATAGGGAATTGTGTGATGCTCCATACTGCATCCTGGAATTAGAGTGGCAAAAGATAAGTCAAAAGGGACTCAGGGAGAGATCAGAATCTTAGTATTCAAAGCAGAATCGAGAAGGCCTGAAAAAGCAGTACAACATTTCTCAATTTGCCCCTCCAAAACAAAGGGCACTGGGTTGAGAACTTTCATGTGCAGCTGTCACAGTCTTAGTAAAATTATGGCCATATTAAGAATTTCTGATAAAGTGGAAGAGATACAAAGCTTGATCCCTGTTCTGGCACAAAAATGTACTATGCTTCACATATGTACATATGTACATATGCTTCAATACCAGAAACACCAGGATATTAATATTAGGCTGACCACTCTTATTTTTACTAGGAGCACCAGGATATAGACAAGAGTTTTTTTATAGACATTGGATGTTCACATGCATGACAGTGCAGTTCTATAACAGAGTGATTTCAAATCACACAAATTTAAAGGAAATAAGCAAGCAAGCAAATAAACAACCAAACCACTCAAAGGGAGAGGAAAAAAATCACTGTGAGGTCACAAAACAAGTAATCTGGCTTCTCCTATTAGCAKCAAAAAAAATTAATAGCTTGTACGATAAATAGAAGTATTTTTGTCATCTTTAATACAGATGTGTATTTGTGTAAATATCAGTATCTACATCAAAATCAAATTCAATATCTGCCTTCTGGCACGATAGGGAAACTAATTGCAACCAATTCAAGAGCTTGTCTAAAAAGGTGCATTCTTATTGATATTATGGAATAAATACCTATCTTTAATCTAGCTCTGGGTTCCCATGTCTGTCGTTTAAATTCAATTGTTTAAAATTGATACAGATTGTACTCAGAATTAAATTAAAAAGGCACTCTCTATGCCTCCTTTACTTAGCTCTGCTTCCCTCCTAGAAATGTGGAATAATGAGCAAACTGACATTCTTTTGGCCTCAGGCTTTATAACTTGTTGCTTTATTTAGAACCATTCCACACACTATTACTTTAACTAAATAGATGCTGGATTTTAAAAGTAAACATAGCTGATTTTTGACAACACACCAGATTTTTTTTTTTTAATGCAGAGACTCCCTTTCCTTCGTTCCTTCCTTCCTTCCCACCACCAAACCTTTAATTGACACCTGTCAGAATAAGCGACATTGCAAAACTTTCATAAATATTTTCTGACATCATGAGAAAATGAAATCCACTCAAAAGTAAAAATAAATGTGGGATTCCAGGGTCTGGACTGGAGGCAGCCAGCTGCATTACTGAGGTGGCATTAAAGGTCCCTGTGGGAAGGTGCTCTGTGAAGAGCCATAAAAGAGCTTTTGTAAGCTAATTCCCAGAACCACTAGCTTGACAATGCACAACAGCAAAGGCAAAGGAGACAAAAATGGGTATAAAAGAATTGAAATGTCATTAATATCCTCTGGAAACAGTAAACAGGCAATAGGTATTCTCGTGGCTTTTCTTCCATTTGCGGACTTATTTTTAGGGAGGAACTGCAAATACACCAGCTCATAAGAAGCTAATGGAAGGCATGCTTCATGAGTACCAAAATGAGAGGAGAAGGATGATTTTGCAGTGTCATTCCTGTTAATATTGGCTATCATGTGCTTGAAGAAAGACAATAAAGCAGAGATCACTGATACTGCAAGGGTGCCAGTTCCTATTTAGGTAATAGATTATTTTTGTTTATTTAGAGCCACATTAGTAGTGCATACCAGATGTTTTGATCTATATTCTCTTAAGGCAGCACTCTTTCAGTCAATTACAATTAAATGTTTCTCGCTATTTTTTTCTCAGTGAGACAATCATTTTCAAGCAAGATTTAATTATCCATCTTCCTTCTAAGAAAATAAATCTATTTTTTTGAAGTTTAGCTAAATTAAAGTAATGTGATTTAAAGAAGAAAGAAAAAAGTGTAAAACCATTTGGGTACTGATGTAAGACTAAATAGAATAGCAAACTGGATGGAGGATATAAGCGTTATTAAAAATACTTGGGACAGATTATGAACCCAATTACCTGAGCGTGATATTTGTTGGACCAGTTGTTAGAACATATACCAGTTTACATAGAGAACTCCAGATTTAGGAAGAAAGAAAAAAAAAAAAAGAAAAACCAGCAACAAAAGTTTCCTGTACTCGTATTGCTTTCATGACATTAATCTTTAGTATAAATTCTACTTTCCCTTCTCTTGCTGTTACTTCTCTTTAAACCTTTAAACCTTTAAAGGGAAGAACTTTAAGTGAAGTTCCCTCGAAGGATAGGAAAGTTCATACTAGGTCTCTTTTTTCTTCTTCGGGCTGTACAGGAGATTTAATCATTCGGGGAGGGAGTGAGGAGATTGGGGTAGGCCTATTTTTGGTGGTAGCCACTGATAGGACTGAAGGAAATGGCCACAAACTGGAGCATCAAAAGTTCCATAGCAACTTAAGGAAAAATTTCTTAACAGTGAGGGTGACAGAGCCCTGGGAGAGGCTGCCCAGAGAGGTTGTTGAGTCTTTTTCTCTGGAGATCTTCCAAATCTGCTTGGACGCCCCCCTGTGTCACATGCTCTACGTGTGCAGGGAGTTTGGACAGATGATCTCTAAAGGTCCCTTCCAACCTTAAGGATTCTATGATTCTGTGAAAATGAACATGAATAACTTAACTGAAATGACAACAAATACTTGCACAAATTAAACTTTAGTATTAAAATATAGAAAAAAAGTATTAAAAAATAGATAGAATTCACACCAGACCTTTTTCCAGAATCCAAATTTTAGCCCAAAATTGCCAATAATTAGATTTACTTTAATATATCTTGTAAATCTGCAAGAATTATATGTTTTAAAAGTTTTCAAGATTTTTTTCTTTAAAAAGAAAAAGGCTTAAGATACTTAATTAAAGACATTGATTATTGAAATAACTTAGAAACAACAATCACTTTTCATCAAATGATTGCTGGTACTCAGCAGGAAAAGAAAAGTAAAAGTCTATTGTAAGTTCATCTTAAAACTGCCATTAAAAGAATGATCTCTAATTACAGGTTTAAGTGGACTGTACACACAAAGCAATGGGTTTGCTCATTTTGTCCTACAGGAAAACCCACAGAAGGAGCTAAATATTAGAAAGTGAACAGTATTTTTACAACAGTGCTTGAAAAACAGTCTGCAGTTTTGGCCCACAAGTCCCTGGGTCTTTCTATTTTCCAGGTCTTCTTATGACATATTAGGCATTTACTGCATTTTACTGTATTTTATGCAAGACTGCCAGTTTCTGTTTCAAGGACCAAACACATAAAATTGAACTCGTAAATTTGGCAGAAATTCAGAGGGTAATACAGTCCCTCTGAATACTATTGTACTGAAATTTTATTCTGTCTCAAAAATTTAAAGTATTTCAACACCAAAAGAGTGAGCTGTATTCTGGCTATGCTAGACACCATTGCTTCTGTAGACTGATGGGGGATAACACATTCAGGGCACCCCTGACAAAACTTTTTACTCTGTGAGGATGTGGCATCAAAACTTCATGTATTTGCATAGACTCCATGGAGTTGACATGCAAGGGCTATGCAGGGTTCAGACTGTGCATTTTCTACTTTTGAGAAAATGATCTAGACATTGTGCAATGGACACACCTCCTTTCCCCTGCTCCACGTCTCTTAGAAGCTTATTCTTCAAGCAGAGATAAAAATCCTGATTACAAGTAAAAATGCTTGGTATCATCAATTTGATCCCTAAAAACTCTGTCAAAGGGATTCAGCCAAATCTGAGATTCTATCATCCCTGCACTGACAATGAAGAAAAGTGCCTAAAGYGTTTGGATCCCTAACTGCCTACCTCTTTTAATCTCCACATAGGATATTTTGACAATTAGGCAAAGTAGAATGGTTTGTACTTCCAGTATTAAATACTCCTAAAAGTTTATATAAGACACTGCCTAAATTAGGCCGTCTTAGAAGGACTGTGAATTGATTTGTTGTTTGTCATTTCTCTGAGTTCTAAGCAAATTTTATGTCATCATAGGTTTTTATGTGCACTTATTTTTTTATAACTTAGGGAAGATGGCCAACACCTCTGTAGTGACATAGGACATAAATTTCTTAGGAGTTTTGTCTATGCACTTAAAAAATAAAACACAATTGCTTATCTCTTACTTTGAAATCTAAACAATTATTTTCAGAAACATGTCTAAAATGAATATCCTAATTTTGTACATAACATGCACAAACTACATTCTAAAAATTCTAAGCATACAAAATAAGTTATTGTGTGTTTTTGTAGCTGAAAAACCTGGCTCACTATACATACACACACAAAGAACACACATCTACATGCGTATAACCTTCTAGGCCACAGTTTAGAGGAATGGAATTATATATCTCACTGTGATTTGCTGTTAATTATTATATCCTATAATTTTGTTTGTTTGGTGTTCCCTGAATTATAGTTTTTTGGACTAGGGGGTTGGACTAAATGATAGATTCTCTCTAGAGGTCCCTTCCAAACTCACAATTCTGTGATTCTGTTACTTTACAAATATCTTTTGGTTTAAGGATCTGCTTCATCACAATTGTTGAAAGCTAGGAAAATGCATAGTATATATATAGTTTAAGATTGTCTGATTCTTTGTATTCATTTATCTGCTTTTAGTTGTTATCAAGAACAAGAAAGAAGGAGTTATATTCTTGATTAAGCAATTTTATTGGATTTTATCAAGTATTCAATGGGCCTTGAATACTTAATAAAGAAAAAAAAAGTGCCTTAAAAACTGCATTCTGAGCAGAGTTGATGTGGGGGTCTGCAGAGCCCGGGACAAACTCGGGGTCATTGAAATGTAAAACTCTGGGTCGTTAGGACATTTTGAATTCATTGTATAAAGGTGTTTGGGGCTTGTGAGGATTGGTTGGAGGCAGCTCAGGGAGCTCGTTGTTCCCATGTGAGCACCTGGTGGAGAGGGTGTGGGGGTGCTTTGTGAGCCCCTCAAGGGAGGGGGCAGGGCTTGCTTGTACAAGGGTATATAAGCCATGGTGTGACTTCCAGAAAGGTCTTTGTTTCACCACCTCAGAGATCCCTGCTCCTCAATGCACCCACAGGTTGATACCAAATGATTCAAATAATAAGTGTTTTCCAGTAGCGAGTATAATCAAAATTGCTTCTCAGTGTGGAACAAGGTATTAAGGAATAATTCCCCAGGAATTTCTCACATATCAAAATCGCGAATCTGACTACTTGCCCCTGTGATCCCTCAGGAATCACAGAATCAGAAAGAATAGTTAAGGTTGGAAGCGACCTCTAGAGATCATCTAGACCAACTCCCCTGCTCCAGCAGGAACACCTAGAGCATGTGGCACAGGGTGGTGTCCAGGCGGGTTTGGAAGATCTCCAGAGAAGGAGACTCCACAGCCTCTCTGGGCAGCCTGTTCCAGAGCTCCAGGGAGATTGAACTTACTGTGTTTCAACTGGTACTCATTGCAACAGATGGGTATTGTCCAACAGATGTTTATTACTATGAGTTCTGAGTCCAGTTATAACTTCTCTTTAAATGATATTAAAGAAAGATTATAGCTGAATATTGCAACTCAAAAAATCGTTTATTTTTTCCCAAACTTTGCAATAAAGTAATGCTTTTTTGGAGAGTTTCTACAGTGACACTATGAGACTGGAACACGTAAAACAGCCGGTCTTCCATCGCTGAATGATAATTGTGAAGCCTCAAAACTGGAAGATACTTTCCACTTTATGAAAAACTTGGTAGAAATAGGATAGTGGCTGAACAAAACTCTTGAAATCTTCTGTAATCTTCATGGTTTATCTGACAGAAAAAAAAATGAACATGATATCTCCCTTGAGAGACCTAAATATCTTGAGGAAGAGCTCTCATCTCATAATTCACTTTCCACCTCCCAGCTCCTGGGCAAGTTGCTTAACCCAGGCTTTCATGAGGTCTCTGGCTTTATGTGGACACAGGAGCCTGACTAAATGGAGTTTCTGGAAGAATGGAGACATGAAGTTTAAGTTAGCCCAGGATCAGGGCACTTATAACACGACAGAATAAAGTGTACGGACTCCTGTAGCAGATTTGACAGAGAAACTAACAGTTATATGTCCCTTTTATATATATATATATATATATATGTATATGTGTGTGTGTGTGTGTGTGTTTTTGTGTATGTGTATTTGTGTATGTGTGTGTTTTATGTTCAGGATGTTAAGACGGAAAGAGTAAGAATAAAAGAAAATGTTAGAGAAAATAATGTTCAAATAGTCACTCGAAATAAAACACAGAATAATAAAAAAAATTAATAAGAAATGCTGCCCAAAGTTAAAATCTAATCTAAAGTAAAAAGATCCTGGAATCATCTGAAGTCTCAGGGGTGTAAATGACATGGGCAAACAGCAAGAGATGACTTCTGTCACACAGCTATTGTTTTGTTCTTTTTTTCCCCTATTCTTTTGTCTTTCATATCAACTTTATTCAATTTTTTTTTCTCTTCCGCTCAGTCCCCATATCCCTCTTTCCTCCAGTATTCTCTCACTTTTCCTTCCATGTATTCCTCCCATCAGGAAGAAGCAAGGAAGGGAGGAAGGAAAGAAACCATGGTATTTTCACTGCTAGTACATTATTTACTTGTTCTGAGGTATATCTTTTTTCTCTGTGTGCTTAGATAGGAAACTCTTCAAGATCTGAGACAACAAAGAATTTGTTATTGGTCACTGAATCATTTCAGCATTTTATACAGTATTTATTACTCCTGCTTCTCCTGGGTCTTTTTTTAAAAAATATCATTTGCTTATATTTTAAAGAATGTGCCAAGCTAAACATTTGTCATATAACATTAGCTAATAAAATGTGTGATGTTTAATTACAATTTTTGGGTAGGAACAGATGGAGGAGCATCTTTAAGGCAAAAACAGGAAGTGACTGTAGCAAAACGAAGGTTTGAGAAATGACTGGAAGCATAGCCCACTGTATTTTGCAAGTGTTGAGATAATACCTTCTACTGTGGTATTACTAAATCAACCTTTTTTTTAGTTCTACAAGGTCAGTGATTGAGAGACTATAGATCATAGATACAATCATGCTTGACATACCAGAGAACATAAACAGTAATAATCAGAAAGATTAAAGTTAAAGGAGTGACTTGGAACTATCACAGCACAATTGCTAATTAACAACTCACAACAAGGAAAAAACAACTTTGAAATACATCTGCAGGATCAGAGTATAAAGACAGAATTTCAAATTCCAAACAGAAGGTCTGAATAGAATTAGAATGTTTCTCTTAATTTATTTTCAAATTATATATTACTCATCATTTTGATTACTCTCAAATATAACTGGTGTATGTTGCTGTGTATGTTGCTGAAGCTAGCAAAGTTGTCCTGTAATCAGCAAAAGAGGAAGAAGAATCAGAATCAGATGTTTTGTGTAATTGCATGAGCATTGTGAGTTTAGCATTTTGTAACTACTAAAAAATTAGGAGCTGTTTTCTGTCTTTTTCCCTGGAGACATTTAGTTCATAGAAAAGATTAGTAGAAGCCTCTGTCCTGCTTGTGTCCTAAACTTATATTAAAAAGCAATGGATTAAAGACACAAACATCTCCTGCTTTAGTAAATGAGACCAATCTCTGTCCTTATGGCCAAGTAGTTATTAACTACTTTATACCAACACTTGTCTAGCTTAGGGCAAGATCCTGAAAGAGAAAGATTTAGCTGCAGAAATCCAAAACACCACCATGGAATAAGAGAACAAAAAGTGGAGTATATGGTGAGCAGCCCAGGGCTTGATTTCCCTACTCAGCATTCTCTCCTCTGTTTTAAAGATTTGTCTCTAAGCGATATAATTTCTTTAAGTCAGTTCCCTGGCATGAGGAGCAGAGACAGATAGCTCCTTGGTTCTCTTTTATTTAGCAGTACAGATATCACCAATGCTGCCTTTAGCCAACTGAGGTAGATGTAGCCAATAACTATATCACTCAAATTTTGCACTTGTTTTTAAGACTGTATATTTCAGAGGTGTTAGCAGTCAATATTTTAAAAGATGTAGTCAGATAACTCAGTATTTTAAATATGGTCTTTATTTCCTATTAAAACCTATAATATGTCTATATATCAGATCTGCAGTTGAATTAGGTACCTAAAATTTTGCACCTAGAAGAATTTAGTACTGATATATATATATTGTATTTATATATATATATGTAACATTGAAGAATAATAAATTGCTGTCGATGGGATTCAGTGGGCACAGGCATGTCTTCTGTGTTTACACATGAGTTGGTCACTTGCATTCCTTATATAGCATAGACAAAAGCAAGAATTAGGGGACAGTTCATATTACCTTAATACAAACACTTCAGCTGATAAGATGAATTAAATTATTTATTATCACTATTGTGACTAGGCTACATGCAGATGCCTATATTTGAAAAATTGAAACAGGGCAATAAAACCTAGCACACTTGTCAGCAATCCTGAGGTAGATGTTTGAACACAGTGGGTTAGAGGTAAATAGTGAAACTCCTTACAGTGTCTTTGATATTGTGCTGAAGATCTATAATGCAGTGAAGGTATGGAAGAATTGCTTGAAAAGGGGGAATTCAGAGAAAAACTAGGGCTTAACAGAAGTTTTGACATTACAGAAGCTTGCTTGGGGTGAGACACAGTTGTTACTTCCAAGATGGTTGGTATGCACCAACTCTGCCCCTCCACAGTTCCCTGGGCAGCACAATCTGCCCTCCTTGCAAGTGCAAGGAGGAGTAATGGAGGGTGGAATGTAGTGAAGGCACCATGGCCAAACTCTGTTGCACTCCGCGTGTTGGCCACTGATAAGCCGCACAGTAGCTGCCCAATGGATAACATGTCCAATGTTGAGCGAGCAAGGGTAGCAAATCACTGCTTTTCGATGAACTTTGCTTGAACTTTGCTCATTATAAGCTCATTATAATGTCAAAACACACCTCCATCCCAAAAATTACCCACCTCTGAGGTACGACCACTCCTCATTGAGCACACACTCTAGATTTTCGATTGACTGTACCTTTAAATGAAAGTGAGAAWTTTTTTCGTCAATAAATAACAACAGTCGGTATGACTGTAGTCACTCAAGCTCCACCTGAATGTAAAGAAAAGTATAAAAAGTGAACTATTGAGGAAAGAAATTGTAAGGAAGATTCCATCATAACTCCTGGATAAGTCAATGGGCAGAACCCCTTTGGTCCCCTCGGGTCAAGATACTGCCTGAGGAGAATCAGAAGGAGTAGAGAAGATTCCATCATAATTTTTGGATCAGTTGATGGGCTGATCCCCCTTTCCTCCCCTTGAGTGGGTTGGCCACCTGGGGAGACTTGAGCCTGAGAGCTTTCTCCCCTCTTATGGAGTGATGATGGTACATTTGTACATTAGAGCTAGCTAAAAAGCACCACGCTGTAGTAGAGAATTTCCTGTACTAACAACTGAAACCTGCCTTGTAAATGTTGCATTTAAGTAAGTCATGCTATTAGTGACCTCGACTACTTGTTAGGAAGGCAATTGGACCTACAGTTGACAGACACTGTGAATCTGGCACTGCCAGAGTTGAGCTTATAGTTGATCACACTATTCTTGAACTTGATTCATTCCCAGGAATGGGACAGACTGTTCGTGAACCCGATACTGCCACTGTCAGGCATATAGCTAACCCAGTATTTGCTATCTCCTTCCCCTGCCCATAGCTTTCAAATTGCAACACTGAATAATGTCACATTTTCCAAATGTTCTCTCAATATCTCATATTTACAATATTTATATATTGTAATATATATATATTATATATATAAATTTTGTAAATATTATATTTACAACATTTATATATTGCTATATATATATTTATATATAAATATTGTAAATATGAAGAATGAAAATAATTGGCAAAATTTAGGGAAAAAAACAGAAAGAAAGCATAGTGACTGTGTTTCCATATGTCCTAATTTGCAAACATTATTCCAGAGTGGTGGTTTACTGAGTATTTTATAAGATTGTTGTAAGATACTGAGAATTTATTAACAATGTTGAATAGTCATTCAGTTACTTACCTGGCTTAATTTCTCTATATAAATGTATAAATTCATATAGACATATCTCCATATTATGTATAGCATTTATAATATTATATTTGTTTGATTTGTTTGTGTGTATCCACATATATGTTCTCTATCGATCTATCCATCTATCTAAGAATCTATGTTTTGGAAATCTCCATCTTGGATAGTTCCTTCCCAGAGAAGAAGGAGATTTATCTGCTTTCATGTCATGATATGAAATAAAACTTCTATTACCTTAAAATTTCCAAGGCTAGCTTCAATGTTGAAAAAGAATGAGCATATATTCTCCTGACACATCACATCCCTCTAGCCTTTTGTTATGCTGAAACACACGTCAAGGCCAAGCAAAGATTTTCTTCAAATAGATATAAATGATTAATTTCTTTAATTCAAAGCAATTATTTTGTTTTCACCTGACATAAAGCTAACATGCATTGGCTATTCTGATTCAGGTGGTTTCACATTTAGTTTATGTCCTCAAAGGACAAAAGGAATGCACATGTTACAGTAAGATCATTACCTTGTAATTTTCTATTTGGAAAAAAAAAGTAGAAAAAGAAAAGAAATGAAAAAAAAAAAAGAATCAAATTGATTGGATAAATGTTTGAGATGATAGATTTTTTTTTTCCCCAAGTATAATTTACTTCAATAAGTGTTAAGATAGTGTAATGATAGAACCATAAGACTGACTTAGAGGTAACATTAAAGAAATACAGAATTTAAAGATTTTTTTTTTTTTTGAGAGAGAGAAAGTTAACACCGTGGGACTTAAGTGAGTACGATCACAGATGTAATGTCGTGCAGTACACCTCACAGAAGAGTATTCACAGAAGCCATAAACAGGCAGTTCTTTGAGCACAGAACTAAGAATATATAGTTTTTGTTTGTTTGTTTGTTTTTCCATATTTGTGTCCTGTGGTTGACTGAAAAGATTTATTGATGCTTTTTTTTTTTT
>PTEX01000400.1:0-157584 GCA_003342815.1 Eudromia elegans | reverse complement strand
GAGTTTATTTTCTCACTGTCTATTAAAAAAAAAAAAAAAAAAAAACAAGAAACTTCATTATCTTTATAGCCTTTAGCCCTCATTCATTTGAATCTGCCAATGGTTTTGAAAATGTTTTTAGAGGGGACGTATAGAAGGACGTATAGATGTATATAGACACAAACGTATAGATACAAATATAGATCATCATATTAATCTTACTTTACTAGAAAGAGTGCAAAAAGTTCCGCTCAGATATATTCTGTTAAATACAGTATCTATGTTGTTAAAATATGAACATATGCCACTCAGATTGTCTTCAGTATCCTGTAAATGGTGGGTGACATAAGGCTGACATTGAGTGCTTTCAAATTATCTTTCATATTTAGGCCTTCTATACCCTCTTGATGGACAGCACTGTATTAAATAGTTTCTCAAAGCAAAATTAGACTAAAAAATAGCAGTTTTCTGTCAATATGTACTTCTGGAAATGACAGTTCTAATCTCTCAGTGCCTGCAGATAATGGATGTTCAAAAATTCTTTCATCAAAAGTGACCTCTAGAACTCTGGATTCAAAACAGAAGAAAACTTCCAAATAAAGAACAGTCTTCTGAGTTGAAATAATAATGAAAAAAAGGGACAATCAGGTCAATCAACTTAAAAAAAAAGGAAAAAGGAAAAGAAAAAGAGAGAATACGCTGTCTTTTATTCTTTGTGTTTGTTTTATTTATGTGTATCCTGGATATATCAATTTCAGCTTTATCTTTCAAATTATTTACCTATAATTGCTACTAAGATTTTATTTGAAGAATTGTGTTTCTTATTTGATGTCTCATTTGTCAGCAATATAGTTTTAAAAAACTTGCATTTAGCTATAAAATAATGGGGTAATTGTATTTGTAAATGGAGTTGACCACTGTGCTTTATGGTCAAATTTTCAAATAAATACTGTTATTCCTGGGTCACCTTGTTACAAGGATAGCATTTAAAAATTTTTTACAAAACCTAAAATTGTCTTTTTTTTTTCATTAGTGGTCTATATCTGAAAACCCCTATGTTCAACTTCTGACATCATTATTTGGTTTCTAGCTTAACAAATATCAGTCTTATATCAGGAGAGAGAAATAGTACCTTGTGATTTGTATTCTGTGCCTAACTGTGGTTAAAATAAATCATTAACAAATAGTAATTTATGAATAATTGATTTAAACACTGAGGTACGACCTATTAAATGACACTTTTTCACACTCTATCAACAAAGTTTAATATTTTTTCTAAGACTGGCTTATGAACMATCCCTGAGTATACAATATTCATTAATCACAGGAGGCAATTATATTAACACTTCAGGACATTTTTTTGTGATTCATACTGAAAAGCTGAAAGCAGAATTTGGACTCTCATGCACTTGTGCAGGTCACCTAGTTAAAGAAAACTGAGAATATTGGTGCAACATGTATCATTGTAACAAGATTTATACTGAGATAGGGTTTTGGTCAAATTGTTTGTATCAATGTGACACCTCAGCAGAAAGGCTACGGAGCATCCAGAAAGCCACGGACCTCATTACACATTATTTCTTATATTTCTATATTTCTTAGATTTGTAAACATTATGATTTCCATACGAACTCTGTGAGACAGATAATATAAAAATCTTAAGCTCTATGTTTATCCAGAAAACTACATAGAAAACTACAGAACATAACTCAGGTTATGTTAGCATAACCTTTAGCAGCATCCTTATATTGTCCCAAATTCAGCTGAAGAGCATGAGCAGGTAAGTTATGTGAGTCTTCTTTCAGACTTGTTTTTATGACTTACCAGCCTAGATGTGGCACAAAAGATGAATATTCTTACTTGTTGGTGTCAAATGGTGCTGGCAGAACAGTAAGACAAAGATACCTATTAAAACATCAACACTCTTCAGTTTAAGGAGCTAATCTTAAAACCACTCTGATACAACAGGAACATTTTCATACTTAACAACTGAACTGGATGAACAAGTTAAGGGTTTTTTTAACATAAGCCTTCCAGAACATCCTTAAGCTATCAAGCGCAGATCAAATGGTAAATGACATGCATCAACAACATTATTATTTTTATTGAAACCCCACAGTAGACTCTAAATAAAAATCAATACTCATCATAAAATCAGATGAAAAGCATCACATTAAAGTAAATTTAACTCGGAATCAATGCACTTCATTAACTGAAAAACCTGAAGTAAAATCCGAAAGAACAGGAAGGCGAAAAAGCCAAAGAGATGTCTTCATAGCACTCTTCAGAACAGAGCTGCCACATTTTTTCTATTACGGTCTCTCTTAGAAAAAAGTAAAAAAAAAGATAGGAAAGAAATAAAAAGAATAAAACAAGAATGGACACAGTCTAACTAGACCTAAAGATAGTTATCACATAATGATCATAAAAGAATATCTGAGGGTTTGACAACTGCTGATTTTTCTCCCTTAATCTCCCCATCATCTCACCTGCAGCTCTGGTTTTGTTTGACGCCAGCTAGAGCGCCGGAGAAGCACTCCAGCAAAGATTTTCGCCTCTTGCTGAAGGCATGGTTATTGCAGTCTCTGCTATTCTGCAAAAAGTTAATGACGGGAAAATAAGCACTTTATTCCAATTTTGCTATCCATATGCTACATTAAATGATAGCTCTACTTAAGTGATGAAAGTATTTCTAGAATCTTGCATTCTACTTTATTTTTTTAATTCAGTTTCCATTAAGTTAGGACTAATTGTATGCCTCATACAATGCTGCTTTGCCACTGGAGAGAAATGTGTGATCAAATATCACAACGTGGAAATTTCAGAGGATGAAAAAGAAAAAAGAATTTTTATTACTTGTGCCAAATTATGAACTCCTTATTCCTGTAGCATTAGAAATGCTCGTAGTTGTAACTTCTTGCCAATGGCAAAAGAATAATTTCTGACTGGAGGTTGTGATAGTTCTTTATCACAAAACACATTTTAATTCCCTTTTTAGTCAGTTGTTCTCATTGGGAAAGGTCAGAATGAACTATAAGAATTCAAACTTTTCTTTCAGTTCAGACTTTCAAAAGTTTTAAGAATAAAAGTAATTTTGATTTCCTTTGAGGTTATTACCACCTTTTACAACTTCTGTTGAAGGAACATTTGGAAGAGCTAGTTTTGTTTTGGTTAATATGTGTATTGATGTAAATGTACATACCTGTGTGCACTAGCACATGTACACACACATGTATATGCAGATGCATGTTAGACAGAATCGGATATCCTGGATTTTACTGTGTACTTTATTTTACAAGGAGTCCCACTGAATCTCTTTTTATTTTATAAGGTACCAGGTACCAGAACAGTGAGCCTGTCGACTCAAATGAAAAATAAAAAATAAAATAAAATAAAGCTCTACAAATCTTAAAAAATTAAGGATATGACCTTATTAGGAAAGGAAGGTGATCAGGACTAGTCAGCATGGATTCACCAAGGGGAAGTCATGTTTGACGAACCTGATAGCTTTCTACGCCTGGATGGATGGATGATGGGAGAGCCGTGGATGTTGTCTACCTTGACTTCAGCAAGGCTTTCAACACAGTCTCCCATAACATCCTCAAAAGGAATTTCAGGAAGTGTGGATTGATTGAGTGGACAGTGAGGTGGATTGAGAACTGGCTGAACGGCAGAGCTCAGAGGGTGGTGATAAATGGTGTTTAGTCTGGCTGGAGGCCTGTAGCCAATGGTGTCCTCCTGAGGTCAGTGCTGGGCCCAGTGCTGTTCAACTTGTTCATCAACAACTTGGAGGAGGGCACAGAGTGCACCCTGAGCAAGGGCGTGAATTGCACCAAACTGAGTGGAGTGGCTGACACTCCAGAGAGCTGTGTTGCCCTTCAGAGGGACCTGGACAGGATGACCAGTTGGGCAGAGAGGAACTTCATGGTGTTCAACAAGGGCAAGTGTGGGGTCCTTCACATGAGGAGGAGTGTTGCCAGCAGTTGGAGGGAAGGGATCCTGCCCCTCTGCTCTGGCGAGGGGGGACCTGGACCTGTGTGCAGTTTTGGGCTCCTCAGTAGAAGAAGGACACTTTGCTTCTAGAGAGGGCTTAGTGTTGACGAACAAAAATGATTAAGGGACTAGAGAATCTATTGTATCAGGAAAGACGAAGTGAGCTGGGCCTGTTCAGCACGGACAAGAGAAGAATGAGAGGAGATCTGATCAATATATATAAATACCTGAGGGGTGAATCTATGGAGGAGGGGGCCAAACTCTTCTTGGTGGTGAGGGGTGATAGAACAAGGGATGAGTGCAGGCTGAAACACAGGAAGTTCCATGTCCATGTGAGGAAGAACTTCTCTCCCATGAGGGTCACAGAGCCCTGGAACAGGCTGTGCAGAGAGGTTGTGGAGTCTCCTTCTTTGGAGATCTTCCAAACCCGCCTGGATGGCACCCTGTGCACGTGCTCAGGGTGTCCTTGCTTGAGCAGCAGGGTTGGCCTAGAAGATATCTAGAGGTCCATTCCAACCTTAACTATTCTGTGTGATTCTGTGATTATAGGAGAATTAAAAAAAAAAAACAAAAAAACAAAAAAAAACCAGTATGATATGTTAAGGGGAAGGGATAACAAGAATAATAGGATGTTTTAGCACAGACACACTATGTGCACAATTTGTAGCTAGTCAATAGCAGTAATCACAGTAATTACAAGTCACCACCTGCTTAGCCATTATCAGAATGCAGGTTTTTTGTATGCCTTCCCATAAAGGTGACTTTTAAGGAAGAATTTTAAGGTCCAGAGAAAAAGGTATCTGTCAAGAGAAAAAGGCATCTGGATCACTTCTTAACACTGTATCTATATAATTTAGCATCTAGTTCTGCATTCTGTGATGTGGTAACAAATGCAGGAGACGGTATGATTGTGGACTGCAGAACTGTAAAGTGGAATGTCAGCAAGTTCAGATGAACGTAACTACAACTTCACATTCCTGAAGTTAGGAAATATTTCTTCAGTTTTTACTCATGTAAGTTTTATAACTCATACTTAAGTGCCATAATTTGGACTCTTTAAGAAGGCATGTACTGTTGTGTTCATCTGGCAGTACAGAATTGAAATTAAAATTAAAGAAAATGCATCAGTTACTGTGCTGGTAGATAGCTGCATAGTCATCACCAAAAGAATAAGAAGGAAAAAAAAAAGTTTGAAGTTTTGTATTCATCCATTCCACATATCCCTCTAGGTAGAAATTATTAATTGCAATGTTGCTGAGTTCCATTGTCCCGTAGAGAAGAAATTCTGGAGTAGTTCCAAAATATGGATCTCCCACTGTTTGCTGTGCGGTTCTCTCAACCATTCCACCAGGCCTGTTTGACTTCTGAAATGCCCTCTAGGGGTCTGCTCCCAGACTCTGCACACTGCAATGAGGATACTCACTTAACGAATGTCTGCTGGCTGGAAAATTAATCAGCTGAACTGTCTGTAGATGTGTGTTTATCTGCCTGTTTTCCTTTCCACTATTCTAACGAGTAACCGGGAAAATAAACTGTTTCTTTTAGCTCTTGTTACTCTTGCAGTAGCCTTTGTCTAAAGACTGAAGGTACAGATGTAAATGTAATACATTATACGTTACTATATTTTATTTCTTTTATTAGTCCAAATTTTGAAGTACATAGTGAGTATTATTGGGTTATTACTTCAAGTAAGTTTCAAAGTAACTGAATAAAGAATTTAGGACTTGGTATCATCAKCAGCATTATAATTATGGTAGCATTAATGAAAGCCGTTTTGCATGTCATAAAGRTTGAAAACCTGACATCACTTATGTCGATGAGGTTATTGCTATTGATTTCCTATGACCAGGATTTCACAAGTGTCTTTCATTTTGATGAGCTAAAGCTTGAGTTTTAACTATTAACAGGCATTCTTAGAAGCTATGGGCTAGGTTCACTTAATTTGTCATTTGAGGCAATACCCTCTTAACAGTACGATGTTGCACTTCAYATGAAGGAGTAAAGAATACACTGTCCATTAACATTTAAAAAAAAAAAAAAAGAAAAAGTGCCTCAAATACTSTCTAGTGTGTGATAAGATAAGGGTGAATATGCAGTTCTGGTATTAAAAAGATAAGCTGACTACTGTTTCTGCTTTATTGATTTTCATGGTTGTGGGTTGGTCGTCCTGTGTATGACTGTTAGATCACAGCTGTGGAGCATGGTGAATATATTGTTTAATTATGTATCACAGCTAATTTTTAACAGTATTATATATGGTTTAGATAGAATCTTAAGAAGGGAATACTAAACACAGACATTTTACAGACCTAGTGCTTTTATGGTATTTTCTAGAAAAATGCCCAGTACCAGAGTGCGGTGTGATATTAGAAAATCTAGAGGGTCAAAAGCGGAGGCCACACTCTTGAAAAAGTTGACAAAATTTGGTTTTCTGTATTAGAAAGAGTGCTGTCGCAATCAAGRCCATTCGTATAGATTTTTTTTTATTAGGTTCCACAGATAATGCAGCTGGTATAAGCAACGTGTGTGAACATATGCATACGTGTGTGTTTGTGTGTAGATGTATATTTACAGAGGAGGTTATTTTGTTTATTAGAATTAGATTGATTGCTCTTTTGACCATTGATGAAGAAATATAATGAATTAGTAATCTGAGGCTGAACATCTATGATGATGGATTTGAAATTACACTTTGAAGTGTGAATAATTTGTAAGCCCAGAGTTTGCAGCATTATAGCCAGACTCTAAATAAGTGGACAAAACCTGAGAAGTGTTTATTTGAAGAAAAAGACAAAAGGTACATGGTGATTTGATGTAAGCCAAAGAAGGTAAGCAACTTCAAAATTCATAACAGTACTAACATTAGAGAAGAGAACTATAAAAGCTGTCAGGGAGCTGGATTTGATTCTGAGAATTTTGTAGTGCTTCCATTTAAGTAGTGTCTAAATATTTGGAAACTACATAATAACAATAATAATAATAAAAAGTGTTCTATATCTTAAATAGAACCAAAATAATGAATGCATTCATCATATGTCAAATTTTGTAATCATGCTGCTCAATATTGCACAGTTTTAATTGTACTGTGCAATTATATGGCACAGTGTAGTAAAAACAATTCATTAATCTTCCAGTAGCACAGAGGTTCCCCATCTGGTATCAGCGACCCCTTCTTGAATTAATATGAGTTTCTCTCCAAAGAGGTTATGTATTTATGATACTGATTAGAAGGAGGTTTTCTTTTTCATTTCTTTTTTTTCTACAGTCACTACAGATTTCCCAGTGTAATGGCACATTTCTTTAGAAACTGTTTATGCCTACATATGTTCCTATACAACATGATTCACTTGATGTTTTAAAATACTTTTTGCCTATTTGCATAAAGCGGTCCTCACAGCATCTAGATTATATAAAGCTATGACTGAAAAATTGTGTACATCATTTCATAATCATATCATTTTTCAGGGACAGAACAAAGAAAGAAAGAAATCTCAGTATTACTCCTATTTCCTCTTTGCCTGTATGTTTTTCATAAGACTGAAATATTGGATCCAGAATTCGACAAACTCTTGGGACCTGTTTACCCTTTTTTAATCTGTTTTAGAAGTCAGATGAATAAGAATTACTCTCTCCATGTGTATCCATATCGAAGATCTGAAAAATGCACGCAAAAAGATGACTCCTTTCCACATAGCTGGGTTGGGATCTAGGTATGAAAAACTTATACATGAGTATCATTTCAGATATCATACCATAAATATGCATTAAATATGACTTTGCAGTCCTGAAGCTGAGAACATCARCAGTTGATTTGGCATATTTGTATGTGCCAATAACCAATTTGCACTCTCTCTTATGATATTGAGACCTTATGTGGAACATCAAAACATTCAGGAAATCTAGAGTTTTTTGTTTGTTTGTTAAATATTATTTATATTCTTACAAAAAGTCATAGTGGGACTTGTCAAAAAACACCAATCTGTGTTTATGTACAGGACACAGCATATAGGGTGCTCTGAGCATTCAGTTTTATAATGCAAGTCCCACCTATATAAATAAAGTTTGTACAAGAAATAGTATCATCTGCTTACCATTTGTTTTGAAAATAAAGCAATACACAGGCAGATGGTAGCTAGAAGGACAGTCAAAGGAGGCAGATAAATAACATTTTTTAACCATTATAGAAGAATTTTAAAAATTCAGAAATCCTTTCCAGTCCTATGAATAGAGCATTCATGCACAGTGCAAACCAGAAATAAAAATGTAACGAAAAAGGTTCTTGCTGTCTTCAAGACAGATAGACTACAAAGGTGGAATAGAGCATAGCTCAGGCAGCTTTTGGACTGGAATAAATCACCAAATTGTCCACTCTGTAGTCTTAGTTGAAAAAAACAAAAAAAAGAAAAAAATTTGGACCTGACTTTGGAGGAGGAGAGAAAGGATCTCGGAGTCCTTCAGTCTTCCCATATGATTGCCTTGTGTGAGGGAGGAACCCTTGTATTACCATTCTTCATTGTCATATCTACATACCATGCTGATTTTAACTATTATGCACATTTTTTGTGTCATATTTCTTGCATTGTTATACAGCACAAAATGAGTTAGCTGAGTAGAGATTTATCTGCCGTAGCCAAATGAATCATTGAGGATCACCTTGAGCAAGTTCCATTGGGCTGGAGGCAGCTTCATCTGAGTTAGGCTTCTATGATAGTTTAAAGAAATAGCACATGTCTGCTAAAAGTTACAGAATACTAAAAATAAAAATAATAATATAGTTTAGCTGAAGCATATCCTATTTCCCTCCATAGACTAGAAAGTGAGTAACACCATTTCATCAGACTAAGTTAGCTGAAATTAATTCTTCTGACTAGTCCCTCTCTTTCTTTCATTTTCCTCCAATCTTTAGACACATTCTTTCAGAGTAATTGGAAGGCAGCTTTAAAAGCCTTAAAAGGCCACCAAAGCAGGAACCACATGTAGCTAAAGCAGGTAGCCCTACTATCTCCTTATAACATGGTTCATTTGATATGCCATGGGAGAATCGGTATCAACACTCAAGCTAGCAAAAACTGGCAATTTTAGCCCAGCTACTCTGTATGTTTAATCTTTTGGATTCAGGCCCTATATAGCTGCAGGTTATGTTTATTGTTCTGCAATTACTTTATTTCTCAGAATCAGAGAGGAAGACACTTCAGCAGTCAGGCTCTGGACCAAGCTCATCAAAATCCTAACCAATGTACTCAGCGAATGGTCAAACTCTTTCTCTGTTGACATCAAAGGAAATAGCATTAAGCCCTTGTTACATATAGTTTAATGAACTTCTTTGTATAATGCTGGTAAGGCAGGAGTGACATGTCTTTGAACATAATTTATAGTTCATAAACGTATTCATGTTTGGAGGCTCAGACAGTAATTTGCAGCTAACTAGCTCTAACACTGCTGCCAAGAAAATGATCAAAACTATAAAGTTGGCATTGTTACAGAGATTTGGATTGTATAGGATTAAGGATGTTGAAGGAAATTTATTGCTTTGTGGGGAGGTCAGAAACACTGAAGTCCCTGACATGCATTACCTCTGTCCTACTCAAGTTACAGCCTTTCTCAGGCTTTTTGCTGATTGCCAGCTTAGCCTAAGTGTGACTTTTATTCTGAAGCCTAATGTTACAATACTGAGCTTCCATAATGCCCAGTGACTCCTCTAAGGGTTTTTAGCATTTACTAACATTCAGGATCAGACTCACATTATTATTAAATTATGGCTGACTACATACTCTTTGCAATCTGCTCTGAAACTCCACCTCAGCCTTTCATAGCTTTTTTGCTATACTCATCTTTCTAATTAAGGCATCAGTGTAGTGTAGTGTTCTATGGGCTGCTATATATGTGATTTTAAAATATTTTTCTAGTCATACTATTTCTTTATAAATGTACCATAAAGGGCTACAAATTCCCATATCAACTGCATTGTATCACCTCTTGGAAAGTTAGGAAAAGCCAATGTTTCTACTAGGCAGATGTTTGCTTATTAAATAACATTCACAGAACAGTTATTGTTTAGTAAAGAAAACATTATTCGCTGCATATTTGAGAGCTAGGTCAGACTATGTCAAATTACAGGCTCTCCTGCCACTGGGTTCCTTTTCAAGCAGAGATGTAAATACTCCACAGAGAGGGTTTCTTTAAAGCCTTGCTTTCAGCAACGAAAAGTCTAACTCTATGCAAGTATGCCTGTGCATGTGGTGGGAATTTTTTTAAGTAGGTTGCAAGGCTATGTTACAAACAAGGGTGTGCCCACAGGGAAAGACTGCTATCTAGGGCAGCACCTGGCTGACTGGAGCCAGATCATCCTGCAGCACAGAGCTCCAGGATTATAAACATTGATAGCAGGCTGATGTGAGGGGCATCTTCTAACTAGGAAGTAATTTTCTAGCAAAGCTGTAGAAACTAAAGGGAAGGGGAACATGGAACAAAAACAAACAAACAAAAAAAAAACGCAAAAAAAAAAAAAAAAGAATTTTACATGTAGTATGTTTTCCCATACACCCACCCACAGAGCAAACCAACCAACCAACCAACCAACCAACCAACCAACCAACCAACCAACGTTAGGTATTAACAGTATTCCAGAAGTATATTTACTAACCACATTCCCAGAATTTACATCTATTTCTAGGGCCAAGTAGGAAAAAGAAAAAAGGGTGAAGGGGAAAAAAAAGTCTTTATAATACTTTGCTCTGGGGAATGGAATAATAAAAAGGAAATCCTATTATACAAAGTGAGGAATACAGTGTTGCTGTAAATGGTAAATAGGGGTAAGGGAAAGAGAATATGCTGTGGTTGTGTTATATAAGTTATAATCCCTTCCTCCCACTTCTGACTCTTCCCTCAAGAAAAGAAGTGGAGAACGAGGAAAGAAAAAGATGTCACTGGAAACATTGCTGTCACCTCTGTAAATGCTCAATCCACAAGAAACAACTAATCACTGATCACTAGTCTACAGGGAAGACTGTAAGGAGAGAGCATTTGGGAAATATAAATAGCAAATTATTTTTCATTTATGCATGATAATTTCCCAGTTTAAAAACATTTGAAATCTGAATATCAAAACTCTACAGTCTGAAATGAAAGGTGATGTAGTCCAGAAAGTTTATACTTTAAGAATTATTTCCTTAGAAGCAATACCAGTTTATGTGACTATTGCAGTCAGCTGAATTACCCCAGATAGTAATCTCTATATTTAAGGAATAAAAATGTAGTTGATCTTGCACTTGAATGTTTTTACTTTAGCATTTTTGTAATTCCCTGAAACTTTAATGTTGATCAAGAAAACACTTAAACAGTAGACTATTATTTTCTTCTGAGATGATATATATAGTACATGAGTATGGCTGTCTTTTTCATATAGTTTACAAAATGTTTTGGAGCACCTGCTGTTACAGGATTGTCTTTCTGTAAAGTTTCTTGAATATGCTTTTCTTGGAAACATAATTTAAAATGATATCTTGGCTGTTTTTTAATTCTGGAAAAAAAAGTCATTCTAGAAAGCAGAGCTCTTGCTGTTGATGACACCCTACTACCAAATTAATAATATAGCAAGATCATTTCTTAAGATTTGCTCAAAAATAGGCAAATATATCTCCTTTATATCCTCTTAATACACTTTGATCATTAATATATCTGTGGAGTAGAAAAGTAAAGAAGTAAAATCTGCTGGTTTCCAAAGGGGGGCACATTAGAAATCAAATCAAGATATTGTGACTGACAAATTCCACAGCTAACAGACTGGTACTACTAGAAAATGCTATCATACATTTCGAAATGCTATCTTTATTAAAAATATAGAAATCAACAGACAAAAATTATCAGATTAATGAATACACTTAGATATAAAGGAGAAACCAGACAAATGTCATTATAGATATTTGATTATGTGCTGCTGCTTCTACTTACTACTTACTCCATACAGTAAGCTCAATATCAAGGAAGAAAGTATTTCCCATCTATTAATATTGCAAGGAAAAATGAATTGTTTTTAAATCTCAGTGACTCCTGCAAATACCTACTGTTTTAGTTCAATATCTCTTGCTGTGAGGAGAAAAAATGCTGAAAATCAAAAGAAAAAGGAAGTGTAACACTGTTAGTTTCAACAAAATCAACAATTCAGTAGATAAATCTCCTAGCTAGGGAGCTAAGGATTCTATTTCTGAAAGCTGCTCAAGAAGTACTCTTCTGTTATGACATCTTTGCTGTAGGAAAATTCACCTTAACACTTTTAGAAGTCAATGTGTTTTTAATTAATTTGAATTAATATTAAAATACGTAGTAATTTAAAATATAATACATACATTTTTGAATAATATTAAAGGCATATTGTTTACAATACGAAGGTCAACAGATTTTTTTTCTATTTTAAATTGTATTTTCTTGAGTTATCTTAGATTTTTTATAAATTATTAATATAACTTCTGAGGAAAAAAAAAAGGAGGATATTATTGGATTGAATCCAGTGAAAGACTGTAAATGCTCCCGTAAACTTCTATAAAAATACTTATGATTTGCATGGCGGTATGTATGAACAGATAGATACTGACTTTTTCCTTTTTACAGCTGACACAGAGAGATGTTAAGGATGTTAACTCTAGGCTTCCTTCCTTCACTTTTCTATCTATCTGGCTAGTGCAACTGAAAAAGCGCAAAAAAACAGTGATATACTACTGCTGGTAAACAGAGAAAGTAAATCACTATTTTCTTTCACTGGATATAAGAAGGAGCAGGAGGAATGAGATTTGCAGTCCTTGGGCTGTTCTTAGCTACTGTAGTTTTCACATTGTTCATTGTTTTTTGCACCTCAGGATGAGAATTTGACCCTCAGTGAGTTACTGACTGAAGCTTATTAATTCAGCTGACACTACAGTCATTCAGGATGAGGCCCTCTAGATGTGTCCAAGGCTGGTTTTGGTAGTTCATACACGCACAGAAATTCAGCCACAGTTCCTCATCTTATCTCGTCCCTAAGGCACCTAACAGCTTCTGTTGCAGAAGGCTTCCTTGAAACAAGGGCCTAGGGTTTTACATTGACTGTGATAACTACAGCGGAGATTTTGTCATTAAGCCAAGCTGAATTTTTTAGAACCTTTTGCTGAACTCTATTCAATCATTCTTCTTTCTCTCCCTTTAACCACATGAATGTCAAGTCAACCCCAGGAGCTACACTCCGGTGAAAACACCGCTCATCTTCCCATTTGCTTTTCACAAGGCACTCATTCTCCCCCAAAATTAATTTCTCCTCTCTATGCAGACTGTCTTCTTTACTTTTTACATGGATGCTTTTTATTAGCTGACTTCGCAAAAGACGAAGACGTTTGTTTGCATAAAAATCTCACGATTTCATAAAAGAACACATTATTGCAAGTCTTAGCCTCCAGTTAACATGAACTGCTAGCTCTATTGCAGTTTTCAGAAGAGTTCTTCCCAGGGCCATTCTATTTTAAACTTAATTAGATACTTCAGCTTAGTTTTAAAAAAACAATCTAGAAAAGTGACAATTGGGAGAGTGACGGGTGGTTCGGTGTCGGAAGGCAACAATGATTTCTGTGTTAATGCAGGTACTGCAGAAAAGGAGTCAAGAAGCATTTTACTCTGTGATCACTCTGAATTTAGTATTCTAAGTAGCGGTAATAGTAAAATAATAATAATAAAAAACAATAGGAATATAAAAAGCATATATATAATACAAAATAATGAGAAGGAATAGACCCTTCAGATGAATACCGGTCATAAAAGTTTTCTTTTCCTGGCAGGAATATTAGTTATCTTGGATCTGCTGTTCTTTCATACAAAGGCCTCTCTGCAGAGAGGTGTAAATCTCAAGTGTGACATTTCTACAAATTGGGTCATACATATTTTAATTTGTGAACATGAAGTTAGAAAGATTAATGGTAACTTCTGCTTAGTGAATATCTACTGAGAGCAGGGCCAAGGCTTTCAAAAGCACCTGACAGTTCTGAATATCCAACATGAGAATCCTTAAAGGACTTGATTTTTGGAAAGAGCAGAATATTCAGAATGGAAAAAAGACACAACAATGTCTTCAGTTAAGCACTCCCCGCATTTCTAAAAATATAGTGATTATTTTTAAAAATTAAATCCTGATTTTAGTGTTAGGGTCAACAGTAGCAAGTTCATGTCATACTGTCATCTTAACAGTATCAAAAAGTTTTATAATTGATGTGGTGATTAATTAAATCAACACGACTGTGGGAAAATTGGTATAATCATGCCCGCAGATGGCAATTAACCATCTTATTGCAAAATAGTAAAAAGCACCAAGACACAACCCAATCATAGCCTAGATTAGTCTACTATCATGTACTGTGAAGTCACAGAAATTAAATTCATGTTCAGTACTAGGTATAATTTGCCTATTACCATTTAAGACAGTAATGGGCCATCACATGGTCTATTTCTGACTAAAATTCAGTAAAAGTAATCAACTGCAGTGGAAAGGGGATAACCAACTTTTTTGCCTGAATATCAAATAATTATACAGTCATCATAATTCTCAGCTCAGGTGTGTGAATTCAGCATCAGGGGACAGAATACAGTGCCATGAGCCACCAAACACAGAGGAAAGCGATTCTGAATTATTATCTCCCAAACTGCTGGCTCATATCACTTTTCTTCTGTCCTCTTATCCTCTCCTGTTCTTAATTTATTTCATGTAGTTTTATCCCTGCCTACCTCTTTGTTATTCTGCCTATTTCCTTATTTCCAGCTGCCACAAAGATACCTGTTGCTTTTTTTTTCTCCTTTTTTTTTTTTTTTTTTTTTTTTTTTTTTTTTTTTTTTTTTTTTTTTTTTTTTTTTTTTTTTCTGCCCTCCTTTACCACAAGGTTAAATTGCACATGGCTTAAGCTCTGGCAGTAGATCAAGATCTGCCAGCTTTTCTCTCCAGCATATATAGGGACCAGAATGGCTTTGGAAAAGATAAAGCACATGACATCTGACATGGCATATGACAACAGCAAAAGGCTCTTTTAACAAAACTGATTTGCTTCATTTAATTTTAATGGGGAAAAAGTCACAAAAAAAAGGAAAATATATTTATATATTTCCATTTCAAATTTACATGAGAAAGTGAATAATAATTACAGAATTTACCACCTTGTCACCTAGAAAGTCCGATTTTTCACAAGTTTTCATAGCATCATCTATGCCTCATTTTTTTTCTTGTTGTTTTGCTTGCTAGTGGGGGTGGAAGAGTGGGAAGGGGTCCCTCTTATTCTCATTTTTAAGACTTATAGTATCTTCCTAAAGACTCATCTTTACTTATTTTTCTGCCAAGCATTTTTTTTTTTTTGGTAACCTCTAGTGTTCCTTCTTAGGCTGTCAATATCTCTCCCTGAACCTTTATTTTCTAGCTAAAACTATTTATTGATGCTATTTTTTTTCAGTAGATCATCCCATCAATATACTTCAGGTATAATAAGCATGGAAGAGGTGATGTAGTCTCTGTTTTCTGTTGACTCAGAGATCTTGACTACTGTTTATTTCTGGATTTATGTGGTTTAAAACAAAAGCAGCTTTCATTCATGGTGAAAAAAAATAGTATGCGCTCAAAATTCTGTGTGAAAGGATAATTTATAAATATTTGAGTTGAATAAGAATAATTTTTAAAGTTATCTTAAAATAACTTTAAATAAATATTTTTAAAGTTATTAGCATTACTTACAAAGTTTTTATGATGATACTGGCTAAAAAGACTTTTTTTCACCATCTCATCTACAGAAAAGAATACACTCACTTAAAAATGGTTATTTCTCCAGTATCTCCTAATAGCCATTTATTTTCCTCCTGCACTGTGAAATTATTGGATTGCCTCTTTGACTTGCTTAATGGTTACCATTTTGTGCCTTGGGATCTCAAAATACACTATGCTACTGCCATACTGCTATGCCATCAGAAGCACAATTATATTTTTCTAAGCACAGAGCTACACAAATTTCCATCTATGGGAAAGTAATTTCCCTCACCAAGTCAAAGAGCAGGAATCCTGATGAGACAAGTGTCAGTGTGAAATGGAGAGTGTACAGCAAATGGAAAGGCCACACAAGAATGATTAGCCACCAAATTTTTGATGTCTGGAGAGGAGATTTAAGTTACTGAAAACAAGTCATTAAGTTAAAAATGATCACTGTTAATCTTTAATATGACAATTGTCATTTAGATTCTTTTGCAGCCAGAAAAAGTTCTGGATTATTTAGAAAGTGAGACTATGAGAAATGAATAAATAGAAGTGAACCAGTGAAAGAAGTGCTGAACAACTTTGAAAAAGCTTATAAGGTTTATCTAGATAAGGCTGAACTGAATCCCTAAAGTTCTTAATTTTTTTCCCGGGGATATTTTCTCTGATATTTTATCCCATTTGCTATCAAACTATGCTATAGGAGACCTTGTATTTCTGAATCGAAAATCTGTCATAAGTTTCCGTCTATTCCATACTGGTGAGTGAAGAAGAAGAACATATCATTATGTCTAATATTCAAGGACTAGAGAAGCTATTCCATTTTAACTGGATTCTTACCTGTCCGTGCTCGTCCATACTTGTCATTTCATCTAAGCATCTTGACTAACTTCCAGCACATCACTAATATCTATCAAGTACTGATTGTTTTTTCATCGTCTCCCTGAGTGAACAGTATGTGCAATGAAGTGTCTTGTTTTGAAAGTTATTTGCTTGTCTTCTTGTGTTTTTGGGTTTTTTTTTCCTGTTTTATTTATTTATTTATTTTACTACTCTGTGTATGTGTTAAAGGAAAGCCAGGTCAAAGAAATACACCTTACAATTAAACAGCAAATGATCTCACTCCTTATGACATTTTTTTTTTTTGAGGTTAGCCTAAGGAAGTCTGTCTCCTGCACAGGTGAGCTTTATTCTCCTTATGAAGAGTTCCTTTTGCCAGAAAGAGGACTTAAACAAACAAGACACTTCCCACTCTCACTTTCTTTCCTTTTTTTTTTTTTTTTTGAATGGGGTGGATTCTTGCATCAGTGCCTGACAGATATGCAAGCTCTTTAAATGGCAGATGTTTATGGCATGGAGAGATATTGTGCATACTGTGTCCACGAAGGCAGACTGAGAAAGCTCTGAGTGCGTTTGCTCTGCTTTCCATTTGGGAAATTCTATCTCTCCCTCTCTTCAATGGTCTCTTCTGTGGTCACAGATAGGCTGCCAGAGAGGGTAATTATCCTCTTTCTTCACATTAGCATCATACAGTCACAGAATTACAGAATGGTTGAGTTTGGAAGGGACCTCTAGAGATCATCTAGTCCAACTCCCCTGCTCCAGCAGGGTCACCTAGAGCACGGGGCACAGGGTGGCATCCAGGTGGGTTTTGAAGATCTCTTGGGGAGGAGACTCCACAATATCCCTGGGCAACCTGTTTCAGAGCTCCATCACCCTCATAGGAAAGAAGTTCTTAGTCACATGGAGATGGAACTTCCTGTGTTTCACCTTGTGCCCATTACCCCATGTCTGCCACTGGCCACCACTGAGAAGAGTTTGGCCCTCTCCTCCCTGCCTTCTCCCCTCAGGTATTTGTACACATTGATTAGATCCCCTCTCATCCTTCACTTCTCTGGGCTAAACAGGACCAGCTTGTTTAACCTCTCCTCATACGATAGGTGCTTCAGTCCCTTGATCATCTTTCTGGCTGGTTGCTGAACCTTCTCTAGGAACTCCATGTCCCTCTTGTACTGAGGAGCCCAGAACTGCACACAATACTCCAGGTGCGGCACTTGGCAAGTTTTTGATATAGCTATCACTGTACTTCAGTACCCTATGTCTGCAGGTTTTAATTCAAGAAGTTCAGCACATATCAAAGAGAACATTGCTTTTTCTTCAGATGGAAATTCATCCATGTTATTCTTGAGTGTAGCCATATTAAATTTTAATAGCTCTTTATTGCAGATGTGCTATACAGAGCTGAGAGTATTCGCTAAAGGTGGCAGAATGTTAATTTAAAACACATCTCTGTAGAGCCAAGAGTGAGCTGGAGCTTCTGCATCATGAAGGTGTAGAGGCAGAGAGCATCACTGGTTTCAGGAAGGGATTAGATAAGTTCATGGGTGAAAGGTCTCTCAGTTGACATGAAAAGAAGCAGGTAGGAATGTTCTTTTTAACTGTTCTAATAATGCAACCTTGTATGCTGGGTAAGTTCAAGGACATTGGACTTATAAAAATAGCCACATTTCACATTTTTCCCTAAATAACGTACCCTGGGCTGAGGAATGACTGGTCTAACCCAGCAGGGCATTTCTTATCTCTGTAGTATCACCTCTAAGCATTACATGAAACTAAGCACAAATCAAAATAAAATATGACAGTAAAGATGCGACCTTCAGAGGGATATAATGCTTCTTGGACACAATAATGCCAGAATGCCTCACATTCACACATAATCTGTAAAGTCAATTATCTACACATTGACTTTGAGGTATATCTTTTAAATAATTTCAGAAAGAATTGACTCTTGTTTTCTTAATTCAAGTTGCTCTAGATATTTTTAAATGAGTTAACACTCATTTCCCTTCTAACTTGTTGTCCTGACAACAAGCAAAACCACCCCCTCTCAGAAAGCCCTCATGGTTTTCCACCTGATTTTCACTAAATCAAAGATTATTATAAGGTTTTTTTATCAATATTCTGCTTTTAAAATACAAGCTTCAGGGCCACAGATTGTCTTCCTTTCCTTGATTTTTCACCTGTTTGCTCCTTTGGTGTGGGAAAAAAAAAAAAAAAAATCTTCCAGGTTTCTTTTTTGCAGACCATCAGATTAAAAAAAAACCAATATTAAAATGGGAAAATATTCCATTTTAGGTCTTTGGTCCAAATTTAGCCCATGCTGTTAATAACCAGAAATTTTACAACCTGTCAGCTCTTTGGTCAATTTTGTGAATATAACTGATGATTTCCATTTACTTCATAGGAGACAAGATAGACATCACATAAAATGGGCTAGCTAGAAAAAAAAAAATGGAACTGGACTAATATCTTCTGCACAATGCAAGTCTGTTAAGAACAGGACAAGGTACTATTTGGACATCATAAACCCACCTTATTCCTACTTCATTGTTATGGATGCTTTGTGACTTTGTCTAGTTATGATAGTGTCAAGCCATTCTGTTTTATAAACAGAATTGTTCGAAGAAAAATAAAAATAATAATAATAAAACAACTTTCAGGATTTCACAGTGAGATGCAGTGAAAATAATTATGTTGTGAGGGTTAAAATGGGAGTTATGAAGTAATGCCAGATAAGATGCTAAATCTTTTATATTCAGCTGAGATATTCTGCTGTAGGTCAGACACACTGAATTACTCGTTTCTTCCCAGTACTGAAATTGGCAACCTACTCCAGGAATACACATAGAATTCAAAAAAAGAGATCAAAACTGGCACGTGCATACATCAAAGGGTTTTGGAATGATAACAAGACATTTAATCAGCCCCTGGTTGTTTACTGACAGCAGGAGATCTGAACCAGCCATTTAACAGGTTAGAAGGTAATCATGCACAGCTAATTGCTGCTCCTAGAACACCACTTTCTAAAGATGTGGATTTCTACCCTGCCAATGTGATCGGCTGCAGATGCTCCATGTCTCTGTTGCAGGAGGTTGGCTGGTGCTGCAACATATAAAGTCTTTAGGAGGTAAGACAAAATGACCAAAACAAAAGGAAAAAATAGAGTTCCTAAAAGCAAAATACATCAATAGCAAATCAGCAGATAAGCCGATACTGAGATATAACAGAAGTCCTAGAAGTTCAAAATATGTATTCCAATTACATATTGCCTACAGGTGCTCAACAAGAGACGAGAGCAATAAACACGTCAAATCATTGGAACTTGTAACAAATTCTGAGTCACTCCAGCAAACATTGCAATTCAAAAAAAAAAAAGCATTGCATCTCAAAGCTGAACTTCTGTTTTAAGCTGTTTAAGACAACTGATAGGAAAACATAAAGGTATAAAACTGCTACTTATTTCACTTCCCTTCTAAATCAGTCAGCAAGACAGAGCTAAAAAGCTCCTTCTCAAATTTCTTCCTGCTTACAATACTAAACTGCTTAATGCACACTATCTGTGCTGGCTCTAATTATTTGCTGGCATAAAATAGGATTTGTTAAATACTTTGAGGAGCATGGCTAAATAAACATGCTTCTTTGAAAACTGATATAAAATTAACAATAACTGCTCTCACCTCCCTCCAAAAAAGAAGGAAGAAAAAAAAAAAAGAAAATGGTTTTATATATTTTTATGTAGAAATCTAATTCTGCATAAAGTTAGTTAACCAGCTCTTATTTTGTTTGTTTGTTTTCCCAGATATTGTATGTGTATGAATTCTTTCCGGGAAAACTTTAGAGGTATCTCTTCTAATCTGGACTTCTGATGACAGAAAAGGAAATGAAACAGAAGTCACACAGGGATTATTTGCAGAATTTAAAATATAGGAGGCTTTGGAAAGAGTTATACAAAGCATGTTTTAGGTGTAACAAAAATCAGCAAAACACAGTTTTTAAAACCTTTTATTTTCTTTCCCCTTTTGTACTAAGATGAAATATTTAGATTTTGTCAAGAGTATTTAAGAAAAAAAATCATGGCTTCTGGAGAGGAGAGGAGAGGAGAGGAGAGGGGAGGGGAGGGGAGGGGAGGGGAGGGGAGGGGAGGGGGAGGGGAGAAGAGGAATGACCCCCCTCGCCCAATGCATTTTTACATCACAGAATTGTATTGTACTAAATGACAATGCTTTATTTTTCAGGACCACAGACCTGTATTTGTGGACTGAATGAATACTCATCAGCTCTCCCACTCAAGTGAAGAGCTTGGCAAAAAAAAGAAACTTGGTCTGCCAATAGAAATGCTAAGAAATGCTAAGAAAGCCAGAAAGATAACAGTTTTAAAGGTTTTCCTTGTAATATTCTTAATAATACCTAATCAAGGCGAATTAGGGAAAAAAAAGTGTCTGGTTTTGTCATTTTTTTAAGGAAAAGATTGAACTTTTAAGTAAAATACTGTCTCATTATATTTTTTTTTCAACCAAGAATATATTGTCCTTATTGTAAATAAATCAGATAGCAACTGAAAATATTTTATATATTTAGACTATTCACATCTTTTAATCAGTATCAATAAGATATTTCTAGGTATACTCAAAAACTGGTGGAAAGCACAGTTTTCACTCAAAATTCATTTTAACAGAAATTTTTGAATCATATCAGTTCTCTTTAATAAGGTCGATGATTCAAATCACTTATTGTCAGCTTTGTTATTTTGTGTATTCTATCAAACACATCATAGTATCTTTGAACATCCATTATTTTAAATTAATTTACTATTTGGAACTTGCTGTGATTTCAAGTCAGTCAAATATTTCCTTTTTCTATGATTTTTTTAATGTTCTATGTGCTCTTTAAGATAGTAAGGTAGCATTACTGCCATGAATATTTTTGTCTGAATTAAATGTTTGGTCTATATATATATACGCTCATGAGTTTTAACTTCACTCTCTGTGAGTATTTGTTCCAATAAAATCTGATTGTCCCAATGAAAACAGAAAATAAACACAAGAGAATAGAGATCATGGCCAAAACCAATCCGTTAAAGAATGCAAATAAATATTTGCCCAATGTTTTTCTTTTAGTTCCCCTGCTTTACTGTGAATCTTGTTTTAATAATGAGTAAAATGAGAAATTTAAAGTTGTTCAGCTGAGTACCTATCTGAAAAGGCATATCAGAGAGTTTCAAATGGGCCACTGGATGTTTTTAGAAACCTCAGTATCTGTGGTATCTTCAAAAATTAGCCGAAGTTGATTATGGTTGTGATAACAAGAGAGATTTTAAAACAAAAATAGTAGAATTAGAGACAGATAAAGATCCTACACTCAGATTTACTAAATGTTTTTTGTGTGTGTGTGTGTGTGTATGTGTGCGTGATTATCAACCAACCTATGGAATAGGACACCTGTGATTCTGTATCAGTAGGTTCAGGGTCATGGATTTAGGCGTAACCTAACAGAGTTAAGTGCATCTAAATACTTGCTCACTTGTTCATACACTGATATTTTAAATCTTTTCAAGACAGTCCGGGGCTTGGCTCACAGAGCCTCTGCTCTGCGCTGTGGGTGTGCCCATCTGGTCAGAGGGGCCAGCTGGAGCACACACCAGCTCCGCATATGCTTCTGCACATGGGCTTTTTTTATTGTATGTGTTGAGTGGCTGTTACAGATCTAAGTCTCATTCCATTATATGGTCAAAATGAAACCAGGGTGTTCACAGACCAGAGACAAGGGAAATGTTCCAGAGTCCCACAGCACCAAAGCAGCCATAGACACTTGCAGTTTTTCAGTACTTCCCATTAATGCTGGGATTTGTCTGAAAATGCTTTGGATTTAATCTCCTGTATTGCAATGCTGCGGAAGAAAGGGTTCTGTGTTTAAATTATAAAGAAAAAAAGGGAAAAACTTCAAAAGTGAATTACTTACCACAATGAAGTTAAAGGCAAATCTCCAGTGCCCCAGATTTCTTCATGTTTCCAAGTAAGATCAGGATCAGTGCCTTAATTATGCATACAGTGAAACGTGCCTGTCACTGAGAATGTAATTTTCATTTATCCCTCAAGAAGAAAAATAAATTCGTGAGCTTCCATCGCTCCACATTCTTATTATCAGAGTGACTTGCATTTTCTTGGAATTGCTCCACAATTGAGATTGTGATTTAGTCTTTGATTGAATGTTTTGCACATTGAATTTCACTTTAGATTTTCTCTAGCTCTTTTAAACTGAAGTATGACTTCAGTTTGCTAACTTTTTGAATAGCAAAGTATTCAGAACAGCAGCTTGGATGATAGAAGCTTAATGAAGACAAAGTTACTGAGTACTCTTTCAGGTGGTCTCACTAAACTTTGAATGAATAAAAACAATGGCTTATGGGACAAAGATTAGAAGTCCTACCCTTTTAGTGGATAGAAAGGGGGACTGCAGAAGAGAAGATACTCATCCTCTGAAGAAGTCAATCCTCTGCTCTTCTCCAACTGTAAAGAACAGTTGAAATGTATGATCAAGGRTCTATAGAAGTTGTTTGACTTGGACAGATTAGAGAGTTGAGCAAAGAGGAACCTCATGAGGTTCATATTCTTGGGGAGGACTAACCGCACTCACCAGTACTGATTAGGGGCTGACCTGCTGGAAAGCAGCTCTGCGGAGAGGAATTTGGGAGTCCTGGCTGGCAATAAGTTAACCATGAGGCAGCAACATGTTCTTGTGGCCAAGAAGGCTAATGGGATCCTGGACTGCATCAGGAAGAACGTTGCCAGCAGGTGGAGGGAGGTGATCTTACTCCACTCCTCAGCATTGTTGAGGCCGCACTTGGAGTATTGTGTGACGTTCTGGGCTCCTCAGTACAGGAGGGGCGTAGAGCTCCTAGAGAGGGTTCAGCAATGAGCAACAAAGCAACATGAGCAACAAAGATGACCAAGGGACAAGAGGACCTACCATATGAGGAAAGGGTAAGCCTAGAGAAGAGAAAGATGAGAGGGAATCTAATCAACGTGTACAAATACCTGAGGTATTATCATAGGGAAGAGGAGGCTAAACTGTTCTTGGTAGTGGCCAGTGATAGGACAAGGGGTAATGGTTTTAAATTGAAACCAAACATGGAGATGGAAGTTCCATCTCCATGTGACTAAGAACTTCTTTCCTGTGAGGGTGATGGAGCTCTGGAACAGGTTGCCCAGGGATATTGTGGAGTCTCCTCCCCCAGAGATCTTCAAAACCCACCTGGATGCCACCCTGTGCCCCATGCTCTAGGTGTCCTTGCTGGAGCAGGGCATTTGGACTCGATGATCTGTAGAGGTCCCTTCCAACCCTAAGGATTATGTGATTCTGTTTAATTGATCTGCTTCAAGTCACAGTTACATGCATATTTTTGAGGGGCATAAATTCATCACGCTATTCAAATGGTTCAGATGGTCACACTCTTCTTGTCCACAGTCACACATTCCCATAATCACCATTTCATCAGCAGTAGCAATGATGCAGTTAAATTTTTCTACCTGACATGTAATCCAATAAAATAAATAAACAAAAAAAAGAACTTTTTTTTTTTTTTTTTTAAGATCAGTGACAGACCAGCAGTCTGGCTGGCAGAATGTTATTACTGATGGAGAATATAGGAATCAGATCATTTCTTTCAATAACTGAGTAGAGCAATGCTGGATTAGAGACACAGATCAGCATCCTTTTGCCTTGCACTCTGTCACTCAGTGGTTGCAGACACCCACACTAAAGTGTCTCATATTAGCTAGGCTGAGTGGTCCTCAGGAACAGAGTCCTCCTTTAACTCCTAACATAGGATACAAGGATCAACAGCCCCATGAAACTAGAAGTAGAGGAGTTATTAAACATCACAATATCTACTACTTGCAACAGAGCCTAGCTTTCAAGTGTAAGTATGTGCTTAGTGGGATTAATAATGTCTAATTCAGGCAGTGTTCCTAAATAACTAATGAATTTTCTTACTTGAAAAGAAATAGCGCTAGAAAGGTTATGTGAGTGCATGGCCAGGAATTCTGCAGAGAGATTTCAGATTTCTTGGTAAGATACTCTTCTGTTCCTGTGAAACTACGGCAGACTTGCCAAACTTTGAAAGCAAAAGAAGTGCAGAAAGTGCTTCCGCTTCTAATTCTGCTTCGTATCTTTTCTGAGGTGAAAATCTTCTATGAGACTGAGGAGTTATTTGTTTGGGTCTAATCTTTCTTCAGCATGAAAGGCCATGAATTAAAACCTAGCAATGAATAGAAAAACAGGTATTATAGTACTATAGATATATCACTTCCTGTAAACCTTCCTGTGAAACTGAAAAAAGCTGTTCAAGTGTTTTTAACTATGTGATAATGTCAAGAAAAATAAAAGCCATTGAAACTAAGGCATTGCCTTACTAAAATGGAGAGTGCTATAAAGGATTTGTTCTAATCAGGAAGCAGAAGTCGGTCAGATAGTTCTGAGTATGTAATCACATATGGTTTTAAACAACAGTGATATTACTGTAGAGCAGTTTTGGATAGCAGAGCGTGAGGGAATAACTTGAGAAAGGGGAAATTAGAGAAAAACCTTGGCCTAACAGAAGTTACAGTATTATGGAGGCTTACTTGAAATTACAGACATTTATCACTTGGTGGTTGGTATGTATGGAATCTCTTTCTCCATGATTCCCTTGGCAACAAAATCCACCCTTCTGGYACACAGTAAGGGTAAAGACAGAGTGGAGAGGAATGGAGACACCGTTCTGATGGTGCCCTGCAGCTGATGAGTGAATGGAGGGCAGAGCAGAATGAAGACAAGACGGCCAAACTCTATTATACTCCCTGCAGAGGTGGTAACCTGATCGTACCATGCAGCTGATAAGCCACGTGCATAGTAGGATAAGATATCTGGTACTGGGCCAACAATGATGGCAGATCATGATGATACCAAGCTGGGAGGAATAGCTGACAGCCCTGAGGGCTGCGCTGCCATCCAGAGGGACCTGGACAGACTGGACAGTTGGGTGGCGAGTAACCTCATGAAGTTCAACAAGGGCAAGTGTAGGGTCCTGCACCTGGGGAGGAATAACCCTAGACATGCCTACAGGCTGGGGACCGACCTCCTGGAGAGCAGCCCCATAGAGAGGGACTTGGGCGTCATGGTGGACGACAAGTTGACCCTGAGGCAGCAGTGTGCCCTCGTGGCCAAGAAGGCCAATGGGATCTTGGGGTGCATTAAGCAGAGCGTCTCCAGCAGGTCGAGGGAGGTGATTCTGCCCCTCTACTCAGCCCTGGTGAGGCCGCACCTCGAGTACTGTGTGCAGTTCTGGGCTCCCCAGTGCAGGAGGGATGTGGAGCTGCTAGAGAGAGTCCAGCGCAGGGCCACAAAGATGATTAGGGGTCTGGAACATCTGCCCTATGAGGAAAGGCTGAGAGAGCTGGGCCTCTTCAGCCTGGAGAAGACTGAGAGGGGATCTGATCAATGTATATAAATATCTCAAGACAGGGAGTGAGGAGAAGGGGGCTGGCCTCTTCTCAGTGGTGGCCAGTGATAGAACTAGGGGAAATGGCCACAAATTGAGGCACCAAAAGTTCCACAGGAACTTGAGGAAGAATTTCTTAACAGTGAGGGTGACAGAGCACTGGAACAGGCTGCCCAGAGAGGTTGTGGAGTCTCCTTGTCTGGAGATCTTCAAAACCCGCTTGGACATCACCCTGTGCCACATGCTCTAGGGGACCCTGCGTGTGCAGGGGGGTTGGTCTAGATGACCTCTAGAGGTCCCTTCCAACCCTAGCCATTCTATGATTCTATGATTCTATGATCAGTCCCTTCCAATGGACTTTGCTCAGACTTCTCCTCTTTCTAATCTCATTATAATACCAATACACAGCCCCATCCTAAAAGTTACCTGCTTCCAAGGAATGACCACTCCTCACTGAGCATGCTGTCTAGATTTTTGATTAACTTGGGGGACTTTTTAGACCAATAAATAACAAAAGTAAGTATGGCTAGAGTCACTTAAGCTCCACCTGAATGTAAAAGGAAATATATAAAAGGTGAACTAAGGAAGGAAATAGGTTGGAAGGAGGAACTAAGGAGGTAGGAAGAAGGAACTGAGGAAGGAGGAATGAGATAAGGAGAAAGAAGGAAAGAAGGAAGAAAGAGGGAAAGAGAGGGAAGGCTCCATCCTAACTTCTGGATCAGTTGACAGGTTGAACCCCCTTCCCTCCTCCCGTCAGGACACCACTTGAGGAGACTTGTTTAGGTCAAGAGCCCTCTCCCATCTTCTGAGGGAGTGATGATTGCACATTTGTACACTAGGCACTAGCTAACAACCCCACACTGTAGTAGAGAATCTCCTGTACTGACATCCAAAACTTATCCTCTAATATTGCATTTGAATAAATTGTGCTATTCGTGATCTTGACTACTTGCTTTAAAAGCAATTGGACCTACAGTCAACAGGCTCTTCATGAACCCGATATTGCCAGAGTCAAGCCAATAAACTGATCATACTATTTGTGAACTCTMTTCACTATTTGGAAGATGATCAGACCTACAGTCGACAGACTGTGAATCCAGTACAGCCAGATTTTGGCCTGTACTATCACACAGTAACCCTATTAAGAGATGGGTCCAGCTGCCTCCAGTTCCTCTAACCTTTGAGGACTGGCTGGAACACAAGGGGATTCATCTCTTACCGAATTTGTCTCCCTCATTCCATCAAACTGGAACAGAGAGCTGCCTTATTTTGATAGGTAAGTAATGTTGAGAAAGATTAATTTCCATACACCTGAAGAATTCAGGTGCACAACTCCCTTTGAAAAGCTAAGGAGCTACCTCCCTAATTCTGCAGCAGTTTTGTTAGGCTCTACTTATTTTGCAAATCCTGTGTACAGGGCAAAAAAAAAGAGAACTTTCTGATGGTTGTCATCATTTATGTTTGTGAAGTTCAGTTCCCTACAAAAGCATATCCACTCCTTTCTCAGAGCAGTTATCCAGTCAAGCCCTTTTCTGCCTGCTTCTAAGTTCTGTTTCTTCACTTATCTTTGGCCACTTGACTTCACTTCAGTCCACTGTAATAATGAGAGTCTTTTTTGATAGAAAGCAACATAAAAAAGACCTCATTTCCTTTTTCTTGATTAATTTTGCATCCCTCAGTACCTATTTACCTTGATAGATCAGAAAATCATTTCCAAGGAAATGAATGAATTTAAATAGCACTTATCTTAAGCAGACAGTAGTGGAATTGGTGCAGTGTTTTTCAGAGTTACATTGTTTGTGGGTAGATTGTGTGTCTTTTTTAGTGTTTCTACATTGTGCTTTAAATATTTAGAAATTGTATGTATTCACATAAATTTGGAGGTCTTTTTTTGCCTGCATTGTGAAAGCTAATGTGAAAGCAGTTAAATGACCACACATTTGTTCCATACTTTTGAGCACAGACATGTCTATTTCCCCAACTCTATTAAGTAAAAGAAAGGCAAAATTCAAATAACCACCAGAGAAATTATAAATCAGAATGACAGAGGATTTTCTTGTTTTATCAAAATGCAGAGACTCATGTAGCCAAAAAAAAAAAAAAAAAAAAGAGAATTACTTCAAGCTTAGGCATAGATAATAGGTGATAATAATTAATTGTTAGGAAAGGAAGGAAGAATTAACTTTTTAAGATTCTAGAGAACTGAGACAGGTACTCAAGAGAGGTTCCAGTTTGCAACACAGAAATTAAAAGAAAATACTCAGAATATGAAAAACAGGACAGAATAGAAAAAAACTATTGTCTATAGGGAAAAAAAATAAGAACATTGGATATCATAAATTCTGTATTAATAACTTCAGATACTTAATGTGTAACTTAGAGTTACTCTTTGTGGGATTTGCCTATGTCAGTGGGTCTTTTTAATAGAGGTCATGCACACAAAAGCAGTTCTCCTTTCTGTATCCATATGAAGGTTATCTATAATCAAAATTTTCTTGGAAGCAAACAATTAGATTTGTGAAAATATTTTTAAGTAAATATTCTCAGCACAGTCATCTCTAGGTGTCAGTTTGCATGTAATTAATTGTTTGTTTCCTTGTTTTTAATCTCCAATATCATCCAACATTAGAATAAGAAAGAACATGAGTCTGCGAGAGGAAATTTCAGAGGTAGAGGAGCAGGTTTCCAGTTTCTAAAATAGTTGAGAAGTGTTAAGCTGTCTAAGTGGTGAATGGCAGAGGGTGGTTTGGAGCTGCAAAGAATTGAGAACAGGAATGTTAATTCTGATATGTAAGTGGTCATGCTGACAGTGAAAACTGATGTAGTCTCCTGTTTTTAGGAAACATAATTAGGCAATAAGTAAATCAATTCACATTGCACAATGGTGAATGTGAGTTTCTTTATTGAATTGTTCTGTTTCCCTCAGGTAACGTGTGTGCCAAATGATGTAATAGTTACCATGGGAACTATCCCTGTGTAATGAGAGATGTAGAATAAAGCTGTGAGAGCTTGTAAAACCCCACCTGGCACACATGTTCTTTTTTTTTTTTTTTTTTTTCCCAAAGAAAGAAAGAAAGAAAAGTAGCAGTAGTAGTACTAATAGCAGAAGCAGGAACAGTGTAATAGTAATGTTCGTGTGCTTAAGACTCTTAAGTAACACTTTGTTCTTAAAATAGACCCATGTACAATGGTGTCACTATTTGTAGAACAGATATTACTTAGTATGAACTCCAGAGATAAGGTCATTCTTTTAAAATAAAAAAAAAAAAGAAAGAGGGATAAAAATAAATCTGAGAACTGATTTCAAAAGACTAATCATATAATGTGCTATACTACAATGAGCATGTATTTATTAGCACCAGAAAAGTCTATATGTCTCATACTTCCCCTCCTTCTATGCTGTCAGTCTGACAGTCTTTCTTGCTAAAGTGGGAAAAGAAGGGGAAGATATTTTCTGCAAAAGCTCTTAAAATACCCTTTTGGGAATCTGAATGTTCCACCAAGGCTAATATTTTGCAAATTATATGATTTTGTGACAAAATAACACGTTTTATTTTTTTCCAGGGGGAATGCTTAAACCATAGCCCTCTTACTTTCTGTTTTTTTATTCAAGCATACAGTGAAATCACAGCTGTATAACTTCCTTTGAGAACCAGAAGCACACCAGTTTTTCTAGATGTTGCTTTTTCCTTTTTTTTTATATATAGTAAAGCACATGTTTTTAGAAAATAGACAGGATCAATTCATCTTGAAACTATTTTCTCGAAAAAAAAATCTAAATTTACCAAGTAGTGCATTGGACTGGAGGAATATATTTTTTATTATTTTTTGAAGAACTTTCATGACTCTGTTAATCATTTTGAATCTCCTTTGGGTCACAAGTGGCTTTCAAAAGAGTGCAAACTAAATTATAATATAAACAGATAGGCTACAAAGTCTTCTCCAGACAGCCTTAAACCATAATTTTTGACACCTTGTTTTATTTTGCTTAATATATAAAATACAAACATATATATGTGTGTGTGCGTATATATATGTGTATATGTGTGTATATGTAGAGGTTTTGTGAAAAATAAATATTCCTCAAGTCTCTTAAATTCTGGAAACATGGTACTTGTGTTCTTATAAAGGCCATGACTAGCCATGACTAACTTGCAGAAAAAAATCTGATATTTTAATTAGAATATGCTGTACTCCCAAAACATCTTTCATTGTATAATCTCAGAGTACTTTCCTGACATTTACTAATTAATGGTCTGATTCTGCAACTCTTACTCATACACATAGTTTTTACTTGTGATTATAATCTTTCAGACCTCTTGCATGAATAAGAATTGCAGAATCTATGTCTATTCCATAGTAAATAAAATAAACATATAACTAGTAATGACTTTTGATTAACTAATTGCCAAATGATTACTAAAGGTTAGTTGTGAGAAAATAAGTAGATCTATGCTGCAGAGGATATCTGGAAGAAGCCAAACATGTTCCAGTTATGCTCCCTGTTCTGCTTATTTTCTCCCAAACAAGGTTGACTCCTAATGTTGGATCTAATTTTTAACAAATTGTTAAAATACCTCCTTGAGAAAAGAGAAAAAAAGAAAGAAAGAAGGAAAGGATAAAACAGCTGACTATGAGAGTGAGACAGAGAGAGAGAGTAGAGAGTATGTTGGTCATAGGATCAAAGTATAGGAACGGGAAACCAGGAAGGAAAAAGAGCACCCTCTCCAGAAGGTATCAAAGTAATTGCCATGTGATGCCCTGACCTGGAATTTGGTGACACCAGAGAAGCAGAGCAGGGAAACAGAGGCCAACCATGGTTAGGACTTCCCACTACCCTGCACTTCTACAAAAATATTCTTTCTCTTGATGTTGTGAACAGCCAGATTGAACAAGGCTCAAGTGACTTGGCGAAGAGGTCTTGCAGCTTGGTGGGATCTTAGAAAGTGATAGGGTGAATAAAAACTGAGGGGGAAAGTGCAGGCACAATTCGAGTATCAGTACTCGAATTACAGTCAGTAACGTGATGCACTTGAATCACCTGTATGCTAGCTTCTCTCCCTTGCTGCACAGGGGCACAGCTGAGAACTCTGGGAAATAAAAAAATAAAATAAAATAAAATAAAATAAAATAAAATAAAATAAAATAAAATAAAATAAAATAAAATAAAATAAAATATCACAAACATAGTACAAACATAGCCATGCCCAAAGCTTCATTAAACAATTCCTAGCTGATGTGCCCAGTGGATTAGGGAAGCACATTTGAACATGAGTTTAAGCACTGTTTTCTGACCCTCTTCAGGTTGTGTGAAGCACCTTTACTCTGAATCAGGGCAGGAAATGGAGTGAATTAAGTATAAGCTTATAAAGCTGTAGTTACAATAGTGACAGTGAAGATAGACATGCATGCATTCAATAAGTACTTCTTACTTATGTATATGGTCTGAATGATTTCAGCAGAACTACTCAGAAATAAAAATTATTCACATGAGTAAGAGTTTTAGGATAAATCATTTACCAACAGATGTCATTAAATGTTTTTCAATTACATTAGTGGGAGTATAGACCTGAATTCATCCTAAGGAGTGTAGATATATTCCTTCCTAAGCTGTATGACTTGGATTGTTCTCCTGGCTTCTATAGAAAGAGAGAGAGAGAGAGAGAGAATTAGGAGAGAAAGAATGGCATCTACAGATATTTATTTACTCCATTAAGGTCTAATTCTCTGCCTGGAGAAACTTCTCTATCTCTCTTGATGGGAGCGAAGCTTCCAGTAATTAGGGACCTAACTTACGCACTGCAGCAGAGTGAGAAGAATCTGAGTCACAGAGCACTCACTTCAGCTTCATGAGTACATGCTAGTTTTGGAAATACACCATGTATATAACCTATTCTCACTGTAAGCTCTGCCATAGCCTCCCCTTCCTCCTAGAGCCTCAGCTACCTGTGTCACCAGGATCCCAGACCCAGCTCTGATGTGGCCCAGCACAATAACTTTGGTTCAGACTTCTGAGGAAGGAGAGCTTTGATTAAAGTCAAGAGAGAGGAGCCATGATGGACAAGAAAACAAACAGAGGAACATTATGGAGAGGGGGAGCATTAGTATCTTAAGTTTTCAGGTTGATAAAAACCAACATGCTAATCCTATAAGAAAAAGAATAAATAAATTAAAAAGGTTTTGATCGCAGTGTCAGTGATCATTAGTTTTGATCATTAGTGTCAGTGACTGTTGGCAATACTGTTGGGTCAGCAACTAATGAAAACTTAGGAACTTTTCAGGAGTAATAAAGACTGATGTTTTCCGTCCTGTCTTTCTGGTCAGGAAGGACTCTTCAAGTGCCTTCTTGGGGGTGGTGACACACCACAGTTAAATGCGTCAGTAAGCTCCTAGCTATACTTTCTGTGTTAGCCAATAAATAATTGTCTTGTGCTTTTAACTGCATATATACTCCTTGTAAAGCCTTTTCAAGAATGGTTAAAATGCTTGAAGTGATTCAAAACAAAAAAGAATGGTGACAAATTGTGATAAAGGTAGTAACATTATAACAGAAGTTGACAAATACTCTAAATACTTTCTTAAGAATTTGTATGGTGAAAGTCATGCTCATTTGACTGAATCTATCTTAATTCTTAAGCCCCATGGTTCCTGTATCCATACTGCAGCTTCCTGTAACTTTTATCCTTTGTATTAATCTTTTGAGTAGTTGTGAAAGATTCCACGTAGGACTTGGATTTTCAGAAATCAGCAGGGAATTGGTCATGAGATATTTATTTTAAAATATGCTTTAAGGAAGTAATAAAGTACAATTTTATAGCATAGTTATATCCTAATATAATGCTAATATGTTTCCTTTTACTTATTTTCATTCTTTTCTTATCTCTCATCAAATAGTTTATCAAATTTAGAATTCTTCTCCCACATTTCTTGTTTTTATGTCCTTCAGCAACCTCTGCTCTGCTTTTTTTCTTCCATTTCCTACTTGTAGTCATTCTATTTCATAATAATAGTTAGTTCAATTTTTACTCTTCTCTTTTTGTTATAAACTGGACCCAAAATAGCCTGTCACTTATTTTTATTTATTTATTATATTTAGAACCATAGTTTATTGTTCACAAAGGAATAAATAGCTTAAGTTCATTTAATATAGTATTCATTTCAAATATTTCAACCAGTTCTGTCCTTGAATTATTATGTTCATAAAGTCATTAAAATGTCTTTATGTCACTCTATTTTACCTTCCTGCATTCTTTTTATAATGTCCTTAGTAGATTAAAAGTAATAACTAAAATAACTTAGAGTTCAACAGCCCTTTTGTTTCTTAGGTGCCATAATTATGATCTTCCTACTATATTGGCTTTTTGTTTTGTTTTGTTTTCAGTGAGTTGAAAATGTAGAATGCTCATGATTTGTCATGAAGATCAAAAGCTCTCAGTTGTCATGGTAGACAGACAGTATACCTGAACAGTGAGACTTGTTAATATTTCTGAGTTCTGTAAATGCCATGTTTTGGTAACTGTAGCAGATTAGGTTTCCTTGTATTAAAAAACTCAGTTGGAAACATAACTTGCATAATGTCCCAGATACCAGTTCAACAACTAGGAAAAGTATGCTTAGTGTCAATATAAAAATAATCAGATTTTTCCAGAAGATTCGACTTTTGCAGAAGGGAGGTGTGGGGGAGTGGGGGAATTATTTATTTATTTATTTATTTTAATATACAAATTTCCAGATCTTACCACTTTTCAAAAGTGTTGATCACAAATGTTTTTCAGAGGTCTGAAGTACCTGTCTGTTTCTAGAAAACTAATACTCCAAAGACTTCACATGTATTTAATCACTTAAGCTACTTTTTATTTCATCAAAATAGGACAAAGAAAAAAAGAAGAAAAAAAACCTCTTAAAATTCAGAAATTTCTAGCCTGTCAGATGAAACATTAAATAAAAAGGCTTAAAAATGCCTGTCCACTATGTCATTGAAATAAAGTATTTCCTCCACACTTGCTTGCTAGTCTAGTGACTTTTACTGTTTTTCATATTACAGTAAGTCTCCTCTTGTTTTTTAAGGAAAAAAAAAACCTCTTCTGTGTTACCTGTCAGGCTTGGCTATAGATTTGATCCATGCTTCAAGACAGCCCTCCTGCTGCTTGCACATTATGTTTTTGGGATGCTTTCAAAATGAGGCTTAGCATGGAGCTGCAGAAAGGTCTTCCTCTTTGGCTATGTCCTCTTCTGGCCTTTGCATAGCCACAGAGCAAGCTGGATCAGCGAATGGAACATACTGCTCTTTTCCAGCAGGATTAATTTTCATTTAGATCAGCATGTTTGGTATACTGACCTCTGCTGCATGCTTTGTACTTGTTAGGTTTCTCTCTGTTTGCCCAAAGCTACACACCAAAAACATCCCTCCAGTAAGTTTCCAGAGGTGTTCAAAAAGAAAGAGCAAACCAGCACTTTTCTTTCCCTCATGAAATCCCACTTTCTCCAGATGCAGTAGGCCAAAGAAAGCAAACAGGCCATTACCCCTTACTTGTTATCTCTCTCTCCTTTTCCTCCCTCCCCTCCTTCCTTCCCTGCTTCCTTCTTTCCTTCTTTCCTGTTATATTCTGTCATGAGAGGCTTAAAAGAGACATAAGCTGAGATTGATTGCATACATTTTCTGCAACTCTACAATTTTTGTTTTATGCATTTTGCAAATAAAAAGATTTTAAGTGAAAATTCTCCGAATGCTTAAGAGAAAGCCATAGCTTGCTGTGCAGGATTTTCGGTAAGAAGAGTAAAAAATATTCTGCCTGTCCAAAATGTAGGTTCTGGTACCTGTGGCAGTTAAAAAAGAAAAGATGAATTTATTTTAATAAGTAAGATATTTTTTCTATTATTCCAGAGAGAAATCCTAAACTATGAGTCATTTTATTTTTGATTTTGGATTCACTTCCTGTCAGAAGACAGGAAAATTTTGATACATAGGTCTTTACTTACAGGGAGAAATAGAGGGATAAGATTAAAGGGAAATAAAAAAAAAAACAAAACTTTTTTTTTTTAATAAACTTGATTACTCAGGATAAGAGAAGATAAAAAGAAATAAAATTAAAAAAAAAAAAAGACATAATTAGCTCTAAAAAAATGACATGATCACTGACGGCTAAAAGAAAAAGAATTACGTAAATGTCAGTATTCTGGGCCTAATGGGACCAGCCACAGTACTTTTGACAGCACATTTTTGAAATATATGTGGGATACGCTGCGCATATTTGGTGAGTTCTTCTCCCAGAGAAAAGAGCTGCATCCATATCTTTGATATAGAAATTTGATGTCCTGAGTACACTGACGGTGTCCAGTTCTACCTAATCACTTCTTACGACTCAGACCCACTCTAAGGTGGTATAGATTAATTTAGTGCCAATGAAACCAACAAATCTCTGCCAATTTACATCAGCTGAACTTCCAAGCCTGCTGGAGGGTGAGAAATGACCCAGATGTCCCAGAACACAGAAAGAAAAAGAAGAGAAACTGGAATGGGTTGCTGATATTGTTGAATTATAAGAATAATATAATAATAGTGTAAAACAGACTAATACAATTAACCACTTAATAGGAAACAGTGGAACAAATTTCAACACAAGGACACCAATCATGACTCGTTTGTTTGTGTCTTTCAAGAAACAAATGTCAAGACTTTCATAACTAAACAAAAAAAAGAGGAGGGCATTGTGGCTCTGTAGGCTCAGTACCACATGCACTGCTTGGGACTTTCACTGTTTTCAGCAGTGGTTGCCCCCAAGTAAGTCACAAGCACTCTACTTTTGTAATTTATAATAAGATGGTTTCTTCATCTCCTTCCCATATACTGTCACTAAACCCATTTGGATAAAATTATACACAACAAGAACTAGTGAAAAGTTTAACCACTGGACACCATTATTTGCTCTATAGTTTGATCTAAACTATATTGCCTTTACCCTGTATTGACTGCCAGGGGACTCTTGTATAACATCGTGGAAGCAAAAGGAGTTACTCTGTTCACTTGAACACACATGCAGCTGGTTATCTGAACATTTCACTAGTCTAGTGTCATATCCAGAGTCATTGTAAGTGTCCTAGGTTATACCACTTGGCCTTCAACTGGATACAGGTATGGACAGATCTTGCATTAATCTTGTGCTTATCTCCTGCCTGTGCTTATCTGATTTGGATATTTCTGCTACCCTGTGAGATCTGAAGTGGCAGTGGATGCTTACAGGTTGGTTGCATAATTGAGGCCCTTATCTCAATCAAATAGAATGGGAATCTAGTTCCCATGTGCACCTGCATTGAAAGTAGATTCATTTGTGTATTTACACAGTGAGTTGAGTCCTAGCCAGGATGCTGAAACACAAACTGAACAGAGGACTACAAAGGATTCAAAGAATATGGTCCAGGAAAGCAGCAGCATGGAAATGCCTTCCATTAGAGCTGCTTGAACCACTAGCCTACTAGCTTAAATAAAGCTGAATAGCTTAAATAAAGCTGTAATTAAGTAAAGTCTTCTTTGAAAGTAATTAATCAGTGTCCTAATCTAACTGAGCATAGAAATGGTGTGGCTGGGAGAGACACAAAATGACATTCAGTTAGTAGTCAGAAGAGTGAAAATGGGTAGTTTCCACAAACATCAGTTATCAGGTTCCACTTACCCAGTTTCAGAGAGCAACTGTGCAGCCTTCTGTGTCACTAGTCACTAAGAAACTGGTTGCAAAGCTTCTTTTGTAGCCAATGGATAGAAATGGGCATGTACAGGGCACAGTTCATCTATCCTAGTTTATTAGTCTACATTGGACTGAAATAAATTTCTTCTTAACAGTGTCTATTTCTCTTCACTGGCTATAAAGAGAACCTAGGATGACTAGTTTAAATTCAGGCATCTACATTTGATCAGAGGACTCCCACCTGGGTGTCTGTAGATAACAGTGTGTCTTAGATCAGAGAGAAGCTCTGCACCATCTGCTCCAGACAGACTTGTCTAAAGCTCCAGCTCCACGAGAGGTAGCCTTGATCATCATGCCAATTATAGGTACAGATGTATTTATCCTTAAATTTTTCCTGTAGCAGGAGGTACTTAATCCTATCTAGATATCTTACTATTGCAGTATTTTAAATCTGTAGTATCTCCAAGGAGAGAAAGACAAAAAAAAGACAAAAAAAAAACCCTAAAATATTACCTCCTTCTCTTAAGCGATCTTACCAAAATTTACCATTGTACAAAACACCATGCATGGAAAGAACTATTACCAAGAGGGAATCTGAAAAAACATGAAGCAACTGAAATAAGAGACTTAGAGCAGGATTAAGAGTTCAGATCCTTTAAAGCTAATTCTACCACCAAACATAACACAAAGCAAACAGGGAAGAGTTTCACAGGTGGTGAAAATTATGCAAAATATTATCTTGTTTTGCTATCAGGAAAGCATCCAGCCAGAGGTTTTGTTTCTGCTGTCATTGCAGTGAGTCTCTTAGCAGCCTGAAAGTCTAAGCCTCACATGACATACCCAGCCTGTTGTTTGGCAACACAGGTTGCCACGGCAACTAAACCAGTGCCACTTCTCCTGCTCACTGATGGATTCTGTCACTAAAATATAGAAATCGGGGTCCTGAACTGATGTGATGGTGCTTTAGAAGGCATTTTTTCATGCCATTGAAATCTCCAGTTGATAACACACTGATATATTCTGAAACATTAAATGCATTTTGTTAGATTTGTAGTGCTTACTCATCAGTAAGCACTTGGTTGGAGTTCATTTTGGTTTTGTTTTTTGTGAGATTGCTCAGACGGATATTAGGAAGTTTGACATGATGTTGAAAGAATACCACAAATATTACTACTATTCTTGCGATAGTCTCTTTTCTTGGCAATGCTGAGTAAAATAAAATTCATAATGCTGAGAATATCCTTTTAGTTAACTATTAAAAGTCTATTTATTTCATTTTGCACAACTGAATATGCATACTGGAAATGAGCAACAGCTTTTGGTGAACAGTTTGAAATATTTAAGTAACAGCTTCAAGAGATACTGCCTTTTAATTTTGATTTCACACAAACAACAACAACAACAAAAGGATCCACTGAAGCAAGAAAAACATGGGAACTTGTGAAAAAAAAAAGAAAATCTGAATTATTCCAGTGTAATGAAACATTCAGTTCTTTCATTGTCAGAGAACAAACAAAATTCTCATTCCTTTCTTTTCTAGACCTAGCTTTGTACATATTCCCCCTTGCTTAAACCTCGTGAGTTTTCTTCTTTGTGAATCATTACTCAGTCCGAGTTAGAAATTCTTTTGAATGTCCCTTAAAGCCATTCTCCCACTGATTTCCACAATGGCACGCCTCCCATAGCAGATGGTCTTGTTTCTTTCTTAACAAATGGCCCAAATGTTTCCATCTCCCTTTCTGGATAAATTCAGATAGGACCAAAAAAAAAAAAAAAAAAAGATTAATTTTACAATTTCTTATAAATTCTTTTCCTTTCCTAGCTAACATTTTATTAAGCTTTCACTTTTGAAGGCATTCCAATGTCTGTGTGCACTGGGGGGGAAATTAAGCTTTTATATATTTATGTTAACATATAAATGGCTGAATTGAACATTTGGAACTTGGTCTTCAGGATTAAGAAATTTCCTCTAGCTTTGTTTAATGTAATAGTTGCTGTTTCCTCTTTGCCATCTTATAATGTTACTCAGTTCTGAAGAAAAATACTGAAGAAAAATGCATTATTAAATGCATGAATACAGACCACATTCCTGACATCCATTGATTCAGTCTGTGTGAGAACTAAGCTTGTTGCAGACGTGTTTTGCTGTGATATGAAGAAAAGCTATAAAAAGCCAAAAAAAGCTATATATATTATACCAAAACAGATCATAGTTTGTTCAAAATGGRGTCATAGTCACGATGTGTCACAAAAATTGAATGTCTTGCTTTCTCTATAGATCAGGCTTCATCTTTAATTCCTCTTAATGGAATAATGGAATGGACTCATAATGGAATAACGGGAAAGAGTTCATCTTACAGTGGGTTGATTCTCAGTAAGAAGGAATGAAGTGCAGTTAGTCTAACAGACTGGGAAGTTACGCAAAAGGAAAATGTGAGAATATGGAAATGCTCTAAGTCAAGTGAAGAACTACAGAGGAGTATCCTTTTGAAATATAGTTAAAGCATACAAAGGAACAAAGGAGAATAATAGTTGAGAACTTGAAAATAAAAGATAAAGTAACTGGAAACTGGAAATCTTTTCTGATAGTTACATATATTTTCCATGTGTAGATATGAGGAATCAGATCTATATGCATGCACCCTAGGTTAATTGCTATTCACTAAGAGCTACATTAAAATTTGAACTTGCCTAAATAGCCAAATATCATTTTAAATCTGTACATGCTGACAGTTTAAAGAGTGGACTAAAAAGATTTAACCAGAGTAGAACATTTACTTGTTTCTCATAAAGTCTTGGCCTATAAAAGCTGTTCTTCAGGCAGTCTTTATTGTGCATTAGATGTTCAGGTGTCATCAAATGTTTTGTGACATCGTAGAGAACATAACAATTGCTTATACCTAACCAATGTCCATCTCAAAGGAATGGGTTTATATACTTGCCCAGAGAGGATCTTGTAGTATTAGTTTCTTTCCGATTCTTTTTAAGATATCTCTGCATCACAGTTTAACATTGTATGGGGCACATATTTAGTTTTCTGTTTTATTTGTATATACAGAAGTAATGACACAGGGAACAGCAGTCTATCCAATTACAGACCCCAAGTTAAACAGATGAATTTTCATGCACCTCTTTTGCACAAACACTGCAGAAAAAGAAGCAAGAGAAAAGGATTGAGCCAGACTCTGCTCAGTGGTGCCCAATGATAGGATGAGAGGGAAGTGCACAATCTGAAACACAGGAAGCTCCATCTGAACATGAGAAAAAAAATCTTTATTGTGAGGGTAACTGAGCACTAGAACAGGTTGCCCAGAGAGGTTGTCAGGTCTCCTTCCTTGGATATGTCAAGACACAACCCTTGGAAATGTGTTCAAAGTGATCCTACAATATCACTAACTACTCTCTCTGTTTCATATCATGAATGATATAATCACCTGCAAAAACAGTTACTAATTTAACAATGAATTTTTATTTCTTTCTTACACTTTAGTTTTCTCCAAATAGCTTTGACTAATCTTCCTGGGTTGGGAAAATTCTGTTTTGTAATTTGTGTACACTCTTATTCATGACTTGACTAATCAAGCTGTTTTTTCCAACTCCAATTAAAATGTTAAATAATTGAAAGAAAATATCCCGTATACTGCATTTGCTGAATATTATAGCATTATGGAAATTTTTCTATTATTTTACACATAAACATTTGAAAGCTTAGGAAACCTTTTTGACGACTTTGACTAGAGGAATGCAAAAAATTATGCTGATGTATTTGAAAATCTAAACATAAATGCTAATTTCTGCTGAAGAATGGAAATAAGTATTTATTTTTATCAGTAGTAGTTTTGACTACTATATATTAGCTATATAGATAAAAGAAACAAACAGTACTGATTCAAAAATAAGAAAATTTTGTCTTGATTTCCATAACAGTAATTCTGAAAATAAAAGTCATTACTGGTTATTATTCTTATTCTTTTGCATACCACAAACAAAATTTATTTTTTTTAGGTATGAACACTACAAAATTTATAATTGATCTCACTCAGATAATAATTTCACAACTGAACTGACTTGGAGGTATAATTAAGGTTGATTGCTGGATAATTTGTTTTTACAGAATGACAATGAAACTGATTTGTTTGCCTGAGCTTTATTTGTGTTGTTGATTCAAACTGGGAAAAAAACCAAAAAAACACAACTTTGATTTTGATCAAAACATTTGTTTTATCTCTAAATTTTCTTTAAATAGGCTCAAGATAGACTGACTCCTGAAAGCCTTAAAGAATCTCTCAGGACCCACTGTCACATACTTAAATTTACACATATGTTCACACTTACATAAATTATAAATTATATATGCTTTAACACCTTGCTGATAGATCTGTCTTACAGTGTTTACTTGGTGTTTATAATAAACCTCAGTGTCCTTTTTTTCTGCACTGCCATGCCCACGTCTTGTACAATGATACTATGATAAGAGAAAAATGCTGAAGTCTTGAATATCACTGGGCAAAGCTGAAAGCAAAACTCAATAAAAAATTAGCAGAGATTAAAGGGTTAAAGTAACAAACTCTAATACTATACTCATACTCTGCTGTAAAAGATGAAATTTACCTCATCTGTCAGCCATTTAGATCAGCAGTTTACACCTTTTAGTCTATTTATAAATAAATTTCTCAACATACATTGTCCTATTCATGAAATCATATGAATGCTAGACATATACCAAATGGGTAGTGCACAGAGGAACCTGATTTCTTCAAGGAGATGGGAAGGCTCATGCTTTTCAATTTCATAAGATTTATATGAATGTAAATTCCTGCTACCTAAAGAAAATACAGTCTTTGAATTTCATGTGCTCTGAAATGCATCTCATACATATCAGAGGGAGATGAAGGGGAGATCATACCATCAAAATCTATGCTTATGATTGATTGAAATAGCTTCTGTAATCCAAACTGCTCTGGGCTTTTCAAGAGAAGCATCCATTCTGGGGTTTTATTGGGATCTTGCAGTGCACTTAGAGCTCTAAATATACTGTAAGTATCCATGCTAGAACATTGTGTAAACTTTGCTTCTAACCTTGATAAACTTCTCTCTTTACAGTAATTTAAAACTTTTACAACAGAATAGGATATAGTTCCTTCTCTAGCAATACCAGTCAAAACCACTGACTGCAAAAACCTATCGTGTGAATGCTTAATTAAGAGTATTGTGTTAATGATATGTCTATGAGCCAAATAAAAGGTGTAAAGAAGATGAAGAGACTAAAGGAAATAGAGTGATCATTTTAAGCAATATAAAATTTGCACCATATTAGCCCAGATTAAAAACCCACTTAGAATGACAAGTAACCACATTCAGCTGGAGTTTTCTTTCAGCATTACTGCAATAAACACTCTGATTCATTTGAGTAGAGCCAATGCATGTATTATATGAGTTACACTAAAATGGCTATTGAAATTTAATTTTAGAAACCTACCTACAAATAGACAAGTGATAATAACCACATTTTATTTCCTTGTGAGGTGTAAAATAATATTTTGTGTGAGAGAGTAGCCCATTAATAGTCTCAACACACTGATTTTTACCTAATGTAAACAAGGTAGCCGTTTAATTTATCTAACTCTACTGAATGTAGCATGAATTAATGTGTTATATTTAACAAATAGTATTAAAACTAATCATGAAAGAAGGATTTGATGATGGCAAGAATTCAAGATTATTCTTTCTGAATCTTCTGAAAATTGTAAATTGTAACAAGTATATTTTGAGTGAAACCTTTATCAAAAGTAATTATAAAGCACATTTTTTAGATATTGCTAAAATGCACATGTAAAGAGTAGATATATTTTTCAATAAAAACTTTAATTTGTTTACATATTGATACGTGTATGTATGTGTGTATGTATGCATATAGATATGGATATGTATGTGTATATGTATATATATACACATATACATACAGCAAATCTACATGCTGCAAAATGCATTCTGTGAATGTTTAAATTATATGAGAAGCATTAAATATACAAGGCTATGTTGTGTTATATTTATTTATTTGAAGAAAACTTTTGCTCCACATGTGATCTCATTGACTTCCTGTTCAATGAGCAATATTTGTCTCTGTGGCCACTGTCAACATGTTTCCAGTTAGCCACCAGTTAGCCACAATCATTATTATCCATCACAGATTAAATATTTGGTTAAAAAAAATTATAAGGGTTTATATTTGAGATTTTTCGTTTAAATTGCAAGTGTAATTCAGTTGCCTAAACATAGGTCTTTGGTGTCAAATGACATATTTTTATTATTTTACCTGATTCTAATTCAAGAGAGCTTTTTATTTTAATTTTATTTTTATTTTTTTCTCTTTCCAATTTTGTCACATCTCTTAACTATTTGCAAGCATCTCAGTCACCCTTGAGCATCTTAAATGACACTAGACATTGCTGCTTAAGTTTTGAAACAAATTTCTAATTAATAGAATAACTAGAGAGCAAGATTTAATTGCTGAAAGTGTAGGAAGCTAGACCCATTTCAGGTGCCACAAGATATCCAAGATATGAACTTTGATCAGACTGATACAACACACCAGACTTAGAGCAGAACTAGGCCAGTCTAGAGCATCTTCTGGAAGTCAATCGGTACAGGTTAAGGTATTTCAAATGCAGCTAATATTTGTAGCTACAATGGGAACTTAGGTAACCAGTTAACACTGAAATTACAGAAGCTTAAATTTAGCTTTTCCACCTTTTCAGGTGAATCCTACCCTGTGCTTAAAAACATGCTACTTATAGGTCAGAGTTGTTCACACCTTTGAAATCTGTTTTGGCTTGTTTATGGCTAAGCGTTTAAGAAATGCTGAGACCTCTCAATTCAATTTCAGTTGCAAAAATCCAGCACTCAGAGTGAACTGGAGGCTGAATGGGAGTCATTCAGAAGGATTTTTAGGATACTACTGTTCTTTGGGAGCTGAGGAAGAGCACAGGCTTTGCTTCTGCTGAAATGATCAGGCATGTATTCATTAATGGCAGCCTTTTTTGCTGACTTGAAATCGTCAACAAATTTTGAGGCCATAATTTTGGTGTATCTATAAACTAGCCTGTAGATTTACTAACATGGAACTTTCCTAGCAATAAGATATATAACAAAGAATCAAACCACAATAGCTTATTAAATTGTTCAGGTCACATAGTGCCTCATTTTGTTTTATCTTTATTCTACTCTTATTTGGGGGAACATTTGGGGTTTTGGGCTTGCATGTTGCTTCTCAGAGCTTGCATGTTGCTAATAGCTATATCTATATTTTCAACTGTGCTTTGACTCAGCAAGTCAGAATCCTAGGACTACGGAAAAATTACTGAGATGAATGGAAAGTAAAACCAGTGTAAAACACAGGAAAGCTTCCATATGCTTAAAAAACCTATCCTAATACATTCAGTCTGCTGTTGGCTTTGGAGTGTAGTCCTAAAAAATTTTATAATGTTCAACATGGCAGTTAAAAATAATTCTTCATGTTTAGTATTTTCATGTAATTTAAATAACTAATATCACAAGGATCAAACTGAAAAAGCATCTGAAAAATTAATATTATTTTTCCTTTAGTTCTTTCATTATCATAAGTCTACTTTACCATCTTGTAGTAAATCTTTTGCTTTTCTCTCAGTAAATCAATTCTCATTCACAGTAAATTGATAGCTGTCTAGCGATAAGATTGTAGTATAAGTGACCTATTTATCACTTTTTTAAACCTAAATTTCACATAAGTTAAAAATAAGAGGTAGAGTAGAAAGACTTAAAGATTCATGGAATAAGGACTTTGTATCTGCCAGGCTATCTTTTCAAAAAGATTCTGTATTTGAAGAAAACCGAATTGATCTATGTATATCTCATAGATAAGCATAAAATATTTTCACTCAAACAATGAAATGCTGGTTGCCAGAAGAAGGCATCTGGATATTATTGAAAAATTCCCAGGACAGTTAAGATCTCACTCTGAGGCTTACTCCTCAAAGCGCTCTCTGAAATTTCAGTAATAGATCTACTTGTGGCACACTAAAGAATCTTAACGGTTTCTGAAGTCTCATTTAAAACACAGACAAAATATGGAAAAGGAAATCTGACAAGTAAAACCAATGTAACATTAGGAATTGTAAAGAAGTAGTAGTCACTGAAGTACAATTTTTAAATTATAGAACGTACATCAAATTGAAAGAAATAACTGATTTATAAATATCTGATTCAACTTTCTATCAAAGAACTTAACAGCAGTAAACTGGATTACCAAGAGTGACATAAAAAGAATTGTTTTTTTCCAGTATCATTTTTCCACTAAACTATGCAGTGAAGTACAATAGATAGCATTGGTCGGTGTAATATAGATCAATTACTGTTAAAAATGCACGGTCAAATTCCATGATTTGCCTGAATTGTGTTCAACAGGTGAATGAGAGAAGGGATTTGAGCAGATACCTTCCCAGAAAAAGTAGAAAGCTCCCTCTGAAGTAATTTTTGCTGTGCTGCAGTATGACCTAAGTAACTTTTAAAAGTTCTGCTTAGGATAAATTACAAACTTACCCTTAGAAACATTAGTCTGTTTTGGTTGTGTTCAATTTTAAATTTTAATTCACACTAAAATATTGAGGATCAGATATTAGTAACTTCTACCAATGAGAAATGCATTTCTTTCCAGGAAGAGTTGTTTGTCAAGAAATACTAAACAGCTATAGATTCTTTCAATACTAGACAAATTAAAAGACCTTAATTTTGTGTAGGATTCTTTTATAAAACACAGGTTTTCCTTATGCTGGTTTCAAGTCCTATATCTCAGATAAAAAGTACATGACACATTTATTCTGTATTTTCTGTTCTTTGGCCACTTTGGTTAAATCATAGAATCATGGAATTGTTGAAGTTAGAAAGGAATTTTGGAGAGAAGAGATGTAAATCCAGAATAACATCATGTTATCTCTTAGGAAAGGGAAGAGATATCCCCTTGGTCCACAAGAGTGAATTTATTATCCAATTACAAATGCAATAGAAGAAGTAGGCATCTGTGAAAAAGGTTTCACCTAAATTCAGATATATGATCAGGACTCATCTAGTATTACCTATAAGAAAAATAAAAATGGTTAGGTTTATTTAAATCTCATCCCTTCCAGTCCTTTAAGAATCTGAGGAACAATGAGACATTTCTCTGCACTTGGAATTTATAACTGCCTATTGTAGACATCATATACTGATAAAAGTTTAATGCCATTTTTATTATTTACAGGAAAAAGAAGTCCTTGCATCACTCAGGAAGAATCCAAACCCTATGGAACTAACTATCTGTCCTGCTGTAATGATCTACTCAAACCGATGGGTTTTCTGAACTAATGCCTGCACAGTGACTAACTGAAGTGTATACAATTTAAATAAAATAAATATTCAGTGAGCCAAAGAGAATGAACAAGAATCATGGTCTAGTGTAGCAGGTTGTAGGATAAAGAAAATTCAGATCCTTTAAATTCACAAAAAGACCAAGAACTAATAGGACAGCAAGAATAAAAACTAATTCATCTTCCTCTGACTAAATAGAAATGTGAGAATACATTACAAAAAGAAATGGCTCAGCCAATGCACATTTGTGAATCACAGAGGATTTAGATAATTACATAGATGGCAAGCATGTAACAGGCCAGTGTTCTCAGGATGCAGGTAGCTACGCTTATGTGGTCTTGCAGACAGTGCAGGCCTCATCTGCACTTTTCCAAAGAAATAGATCAATAATATAGATATTAGTAATAATACTGAAAAAAAAATTTCTCTTTAACAATAATTAAAGAAAACAAAACTGCACAAGAATATTTCTGTCCTACTGCTGCTTCTGCTTACAGCTTTATTGTTGAATTGCTAGTTGTTTTTGGTCTTTGATCAAGCAAATTTCTACCTTTTACCAGATCTTTGATTGATGACTTGGAACTGTTTTGAACTGTATGTTTAGTAAACCACCTGTTTGGTATGAAATTATTATTTATGGATTTGCTACAATTTTGAACTTTTTTTGTTTCCAGTTTTCCAAGAAATATATATGGATTTAATTCACAAGCATAATGGCTTCTGCAAGAAGTTATTACAAGCAAAAGTAGGGGATTTAGAATTTCTGCAGACTGGATGATATATTACTGCTGCCTTATTATTTTACAAATTTGTGATTATCGAAAGTATTACAAAATCTAAGGTTTTTTAAAAAAATACAAGTTACAAAGTAAAATTCTAAAAATTACAAATAGTGATAGATTCTAATACAAATTTCATAGTAAAAATATTATTTCACACTTAAGAAATTCTTTTTAGCTTTATGAATTAATTTTACAAGAACCTGCTTGACTAAACACTTCACTAAATGTAACACAAAATATTCCCTACTTACTTAGTGCATAATAAAAGCTAAAAATCATTTGGATTTGATAGATGTACAATCTTGGTAGTAAGGAATCCGCTCTTCTTTTTTAACTTAACAATATTAATAAGAATATGATGTATCAACCTCCTTCCTTTTCATCTACTTGATTATATGATTTTTTTTATATATAATATCTATTCAAATATTCAGAATGAAAATATGAGCATTCTTCTAGGAAATATTAATGGTAGATAATCTTGCATAACCATGCTCCTAACCAACCAACTTGTATTTAACTGTAACACAGTCCTTGCCAAGTTACTTGTGGCAAAATGTATTCAGGACCACATAATGCCTAGTGTTATGGCAGTGTAGATGGGAACCAGTAGATGTGACATTTCATGACTTGGAAGAAGCTGGGTATGCAACTTCTATAATATTGTAATTTTCTTAGATCCTCTGGAAAACTCAGGTCCTGTATATGCTAGCACAGTTCAAACACATATGAGTCATTTTAATACTTCAGTTAAACTGTTTCACTACCTCAGAATAGAATTTGTTATTAAAAGAGTATAATGAAATGAATTCTAGACTCAATCAGTTCTTCTTAATGATGTCCCTTATTGCTTTACTTATTCCATTGTCATCTTAATTAAAAAAAAAAGAAAGTCTTGCTTGACTCCTTGCTTTCTTGAGAAGTACTACACAGATAGTAAGAATAGCTTGTTATCTAACTTTTTTGATGTATCCACAGTAACAGAAATGTATCCACAAATGTGGAGTTCACTTAAAAGCAGCAGCTGCAATTCTGACCCTAAAAGACTCTCCACTGTGTTGGAAGCCTATCATTGCATACTTTTTCTTCTTTTTTTTTTTCTCCTTTTCTCTCTTTTTTTTTTTTTTTTTCCCCTCAGCTTGTGATTTTGTAGTAGGCTCAAAGGGCAATCTAATGCTACAGTCTTAACTAGCATAGCTGTGTCTGGTGGTTCTGGATTCTATGTTATTTGAAGTGGAATACTTTGGCTACTGTAAATTTATCTTCCTATGCAATTTTTTTTCTGATATAGAAATACTTCAGTGACTTTCTTTCTTCTTTTTTTTGCAGGCTGCTACATATACATGGCACATTTTTATGTTCTTTCAGTATATATTCCCTCCTACATCAAATTCCTTTCTTTTTTCAAAACAAGTGATATCTAATCGAGTGAATATTCCCAAAATACAGACTCAAAATTAGTAAATCTTTTTTTAAAGTGCCCTCATGTCATGTTTTCTCATGTGAATGTGATCTCAAGTATTTTTTAGAACTTGAATAAATAATGATCTAGTAAAGGATTATTATGAAGTATTAAAAATTAAGACTCTAGAAAATCAATGAGAAGCTAATCATGACTATTGATTTTGTATCATAAACATTTTATGATCATCTGTCTTATAAAACAGTTTAAAAGCTTTTATTATTTCCCTTCATTCATTTTTGAGGTCCTCTTTGATTTCAGAACTTAATATTAGTTAAATACTTAAAAAAAAAMCCCTTAATTGTGTAAGTCATTACTTCTTTCAACTTTACTAAAAATCTTACTGTTTGACCCATCCAGGATGGAGTACTGAGTCAGTGAATTGAGGAATCAAGAGTCTGGTTGATCATCAGATGAGCTGTCTGTAGCTATCTGTTTTCATATGGTGTATCTCCTATGCATGTCATTAGAGATGGAAAAAAACCCCAGCCATTTGGAAAAAAACAGGGACTATCTGTCCTTTGTAGAGCCTGATTCCTGCTATAATCTCAAAAAGAGTCTGGAAATATGCATGGGGTGTGGCAAATTATATGGAATTAAAATTAGAATTGCATTTTAGAGATTAAATTCAAATTAGTCCTATGATTGCAACTGAGATGAACAGGGAATATGTCTACGCCTCATTTTCCTGCAGGAAATGCCTACTGGAGGGACTAGAGATATCCTGGACAACTGCCAGAGACCCTGGAGTCTTGAGTTTAACTGAGACCTGTTTGCATACATGTGTCTGAAGATGGGCATGTGTGTTCAGTCTAGCAGTGAGGTACTTGGGAGGAGCAAGGATCTGGAACCACAGGCAGATACTACAGGGATCCATGGTGTGTGTGTGTGTCTGTATGTGCATGGGTCTGAGTAGCAGCAGCTAGAGTGAGGCTCATGTTCCCAGGTGCCAAGAACGGAGGAGACAGGGAATCCAGGGCTACCTCTAGGGTCTAACATCAGCTACTTCATGGATCCACATTGCACATATGTACATATATGTTTATACTCTCCATATGGCCCACGCAGCAATTGATCATCCCATTCTAAAGTTTCAGTTCCCCATGTAGCATCACCCTATCCAAAAGATCTCAATAAATTAGTTTTTTAAAAAGTGTGTCTGAGAGTGGCTATGCAATGAACATAAGTGATGTTAACCCCGTACAATGCTGTTTTTATAATCAGAAGAGATGGCTCTTCTCTAATCATTTTATTAATTTCCGTTGAAGTGGGAGTAGAGATAGAGATGATGAGGATGAACACTTTTATGAGAAAGAGAATGCTTTTACTTTATTTCTTCTTAATGAGCTGAAAAAAAATCTTTTACTTTATTTGGATGTGTCACATTAATATACAACTCTCAAATTCCAAGACAAAGCTTGTTAGAAGCTGTGTCCTTCATTTCTTCGTTCTTTCCTTCCTTCCCTGGATAACTAATATTTTTTCTAAGCAATTTTTATATTCTTGTATTAGTTTTACTTCTGGGAAGAGTCATTTCCAGGTTAGATTCAAAACAAAATTGTCTCTGCTGCTTTCAAGAAAATGATGTCTTTAACTCTTGTATGTGGGATATATAAGGGAATATGTATGTGGGAAACATGGGAAATTTTTGAGACTCTGTACTTCCTTCTTTATTTTGTTCCAAGAGCTAATTTATGAAGGCAAAGTATCCAGGTTATGTTTTCAACTTCTTTCTTTTGATATCAAACAATTTATTATATTTATTTTTGGCAATGTCTGTAATAAAATAATGTTTAAAACAAAATTGACGATGGAATTTTCACTAGGATTTGCAGRTAAATTCTTTATTTCTGTATAATGGACTTTGTGGAGTCTCCTTACCCTTGTTTTGCGAGGAAACTTAGATTAAATATTTTTTTTCTAAACCTAATGATGGTCTATATTTACAAAGCATGAATAAGAAAAATGAATGGAACATAATTTTCAGAAGACAAAGCAAGTGAAATAAAAGTTAAATAAGAGAATTTTTCCAAATAAGTGAAAAGTTAAAAATCAAACATCACTGTCATCACAGACTTTGCTTCCAAAATTAATTTATTACCAACATAATTATATCTTCTTGTTTAAAGAATGTAGGTCACTAAGTTTTCTTGTTAGTGATAAATTCAGAAGAGAAAACAATGCAGCAGTTTCATGGAAATCATAAATAACTGATCTTCAGTATTACAACTTATCTTGCAGGATGAAACACACACACACAATAAATATATATAAAAAAAAAAGAAAGATCAAGAGATAAGTGTAAAACAAGCACTTGTTCCTAGTTTGATTAGAGTTTTATCTGGAGAGTTGAGATCAGAATCCAATGTTGTCTCACTATGTATGTTACATTTCATCTCAGTATAAGGACTTCCAGTATGCCTCTAAACATAAAACTACTGAAGCTTTTCCTAACAGTTTAATTGAACAGATATCTCTGGGGAGATAGAGAGAGAGAGATATTTCACAGAATCACAGAATGGTTAAGGTTAGAAGGGACCTCTACGGATCATCTAGTACAACCCCCCTGCTCAAGTAGGGACCCTTAGAGCACAGGGCACAGGTTGGCATCCAGGCAGGTTTTGAAGATCTCCAGAGAAGGAGACTCCACAGCCTCTCTGGGCAGCCTGTTCCAAGGCTCTGTCACCCTCACAGGAAAGAAGTTCTTCCTCACATGAAGATAGAACTTGCTGTGTTTCAACTTGCACCCATTTCCCCTTGTCCTATCAGTAGCCACCAGTGAGAAGAGTTTGACCCCCCCCTCCTCTCTATATTCACTCCTCAAGTACTTATACATATTGATTGGATCTTCTCTCAGTCTTCTTGAGGCTAAACAGGCCCTCTCGCTTAGTCTTTCTTCATTTTCTTTCTTCAGTTTCTTTTTTCTTTTCTTTCTTCAGTTCTTTCTTCTTCTCTACGATCATACCTTAGGTATTTGTACACATTGATTAGATCTTCTTTCATCTTTCTCTTCTCTGGGCTAAACAGGCCCAGCTCATTTATCCTCTCCTCATATGGTAAGTGCTCTAGTCCCTTGATCATCTTTGTTGTTTGTCACGGATCCCTCTCTAGGAACTCCAGATCCCTCCTGTACTGGGGAGCCCAGCACTGCATCCAATACTCCAGGTGCAGCCTCACCAGAGCTGAGGAGAGGGGCAGGATCCCCTACCTTGACTTTCTGGCAACGCTCCTCCTGATGGAGGCCAGGATCCCGTTGGCTTTCTTGGTTATGAGGGCACATTACTGACTCAGGCTTAACTTGTTGTCAACCAGGACTCTCAAGTCCCTTTCCACAGAGCTTCTTTCCAGCAGGTCAGCCTAATCTGTACTGGTGACTGGGGTTAGCCCTCCTCGGGTGTAGGACCCTGCACTTGTCCCTGTTGAACCTCATGAGGTTCTTATTCGCCTAGCTCTCCAACCTGTCTAAGTCCCTCTGGACGGCAGCACTCTCTGGATGGAGGGCTCTCTGGAGTGTCAGCCACTCCACCCAATTTGGTATCATCTTCAAACTTGCTTAGGGTGCACTCTGTGCCCTCGTCCAAGCCATTGATGAACAAGTTGAACAGCACTGGGCCCAGCATTGACTCCTGGGAGACCTCACTGGCCACAGGCCTCCAACTAGAGTTGGCCCCATTTTTCACTACCCTCTGATATCTGCCATCCAGCCAGTTCTCAATCCACCTCACTGTCCATACATCCAATTCAAAATTCAGAGCTTTCCTATAAGGATGCTGTGGGAGACTGTGTCAAAAGCCTTGCTGAAGTCAAGGCAGACAACATCCATGGCCTTCTCATTGCCCAACCAGGCAGCCATGCCATCACAAAAGGCTATAAGGTTCATCAAACCTGACTTCTCCTTGATGAATCCATAGTGACTACTTGTGATCACCTTATTTTCCTTGATATGCCAAGAGATGGTCTCTAGGATGAGCTGCTCCACCACCTTTCCAGGGACAGAGGTGAGGCTGACCGGCCTGTAGTTTCCTGGCTTATCTCTCTTGCCTTTTTTGAAGACTGATGCTAGCTCTCTTCCAGTCCTCTGGTGCCTCCTCGGCTCTCCACGACCTCTCAAAGATGATGCAGAGTGGCTCAGGAATAACTCCTGCCAGTCCCCTTAGCACTCTCGGATGCATCCCATCCAGACCCATAGATTTATGGGGGTCCAGTTTGCCTAAATTATCCCTAATCCAATCCTCTTCAACGAGTGGAAAGTCCTCGTCTCTCTCAGTTATCTCCCTTCTATCTGGACTCTATAGTTCATGGGGACTTGCCTTAGCAGTGAAGTCAGAAGCAAAGAAGGCATTTAGTAACTCTGCCTTCTCCGCATCCTCCGTTACCCAGGCACTCTCCCCATTCAGCAGTGGACTAACATTTTCCCTAGTCTTCCTCTTGCTGCTGATATATTTATAGAAGCCTTTCCTGCTGTCCCTGACATCTCTTGCTAACTCTAATTCCAAAGGGGTCTAGGCCTTCCTTGTTGCATCCCTGCATTCTCTGACACTGTTCTTATATTCTTCCCATGTGGCCTGGTCCTTCTTCCACCTTACATGTGTTCTCTTCATCTCATTAAGTCTATCCAGCAGGATAGACTTGCCCATCCATGCAGGTCTCCTGCCCCTCTTGTTTGACTTTTTTTCATGTGGGAATGCACTGATCCTAAGAAAGTGGTGTTTGAATATTAGCCAGCTCTCCTGAACCCCCTTTCCTTCTAGGACCCTGGCCCAGGGGATTTCTCTAAGGAGCTTCTTAAAGAGGTCAAAGTTAGCTCTCTTAAAGTCAATCCTACTTCTTGGCCAGCTTCTTCCAGATAGGACTGTGAATTCCAGCATCTCATGACCACTGTAGCCAAGATAGCACCCCACGCTCACATTTCTCACTAGACCATCTCTGTTGGTTAGTATTAGGTCTAACAGTGCCCCTGCCCCTGCTGGCTCTTCAATCACCTACATCAAGGAGTCATCTGCAATGTTCTGCAGGAACCTCCTGGACTGTCTGCTCATCTGCTGTGTGATTATATCAGTAGACATTAGGGTGGTTGAAGCCCCTCATAACGACCAGACAGGCTCTCAACTCATGCTCCATCCTCCCCTATGCCGAGCTCCATACATTCCAGTTGCTCTCTCGTGTAAAGAGCAACTCCTCCACCTCACCTTCCTGGCCTGTCCCTCCTGAAAATCCTAAAGCAATCCATTGCCACATCTCAGTCATGAGAGCTGTCCCACCATGTCTCAGTAATCACAATGAGATCATGGCCCTGCAACTGCACAAGCATCTCCAATTACCCTTGTTTATTCCCCATAGTGCATGCATTTACATAGAGGCATTTGATTTGGGCTTCCAATGTGCCTCTCATTCTAGCTGGGGCAGCTGCAGCTTGACTCTGTGGGCCTTTAGATGTTGCCATATTTTACCATTTATCCTCTTCAGGCTTAGGCTGCCCTTCACAGGCGCTGGAGTTAGGCTGCTGTGGGTGACCTGACAGGCCATTGCCTACCCTATCACCTACTTCCCCGAAGATACCCTTCCCCTCCTCATATCTAGTTTAAAGTCTTTTCAATGAGCCCTGCTAGACACCCAGGGCTGTCTTCTGTCTTTGAGAAAGCTGGAGCCCACTATGTGCCATCATGCCTGATGCTGTGTAAGGCTTCCTGATGCCAAAGAAACCAAAGTCGTGGTGATGACACCAGCCTCAGTGATGGCTTGTATCCTCCTGTTTCTTTCTTTATTGCCATCAGCACCAGGAAGAATGAAGGATAATATAATGTGCACACCCGAGGTCCTCATCCTCCCTCTTGTTCCCCAAAGTCTCTTTTGATTGCCCTCAGGCTACGAGTTGCAGCTTCTTCTTCTTCCACACGCAGGATCATCAATGGATAACAGTCCAAGGGTCAAACCAGGCTGGGAAGACTTCTCTTTGGGGAGGATTGCATCTACATAATCAGACCCTCTGTTCCCTGAATTGAGGAATGACCCACAACAGTAACCCGCCTTTTCTCTCTCCTGGCTTTGGTCACAARTGGAGGCTGCCTTTCTCACTGTATTAATATTTTTGGAGGAGAGGGGCTCTCACCTACGCTGTCTGCTGATCACCTTTCCTCCTCCAGGATCTCGTATCTGTATCATCCATCTTCCCTGTATCATCTACCAAACATGATGTATGCAGGATGATTTCTGTAGTACATTGCACAATATTCTGCAATACTGTGGATGTTCAATATGATCAGAAATGCTGTAAGACTCCAATCCAGAAAATCAATCAATCTCATAATATGTCCCATTAGGTTTCATGACAAGATTGAAAAGCTCAAAGCTAAACATATAATTTAATGGTGAGCTGAATTACTATCTAAGGTGCTGAGAAATATAGTTTGTAGATTGAAGACATGACTATGGTAGGAAATTTCCAGAACCTACTTTCATTTAGATAAAGCTATAACTTTAAAAAAAAAAAAAAAAAAAGCTTTTCTGAGCAATTTGCTTAAAACCTACTCCTTAATAGAAGACCTATCCTGCACCAAAAAAAAAAAAAAAAAGAGGAAAAACAAAACATTCTGTTCACTTGCATTTCTTCATTTGGCTTTCAGAAAGAGAAAATTAATATTATGTATGAGTAAGAATTAATTAAATTAAGTAACCGTGACATTTGTGCTAATGATAGTAATTAACAAACAGTGAAAGAACATATTAACTGAAATATAGATCTACTGTCTAAAATATCATTAATATGAGATTTCATGTTCCTGTATTTTGCTTAGAGCTGAGGTATTTGAACTGAGGCGAGCATTTCCAGGTGGTATTCAACACTTTGACACAAGATGGAATAAAAAATTTTTGAGAGCTTTTCCTGTTGGCAGGAGGACTCTTGTCTGCAGGCACCTGAGGGTTTTTGTTTGTTTGTTTGTTTGCTTTTTCATTTGGTGTCATTTCTTAAGTCAAGGTCTCATGTCATCAAATCTCTTTTCCAACTGCTCTTCCAGCAGTGGAAAGCTTTGGCTGAGCATAGATTAGACATATGCATGTGTGTGCACGCACACTCCCCCCAGGTAGAAAAATCAGAAACAATAGACCCATATAAACAATTATAGCAGTTCATCATCCAGTCATACATTCCCATCATCAAACATTTATTTGGAATCTACTGATGTCATAATACTCTATTGTTTATGAATGAACTGCAAACAAGGGACCACAGTCCTATGCACTGTCAGTAATTTTCAGACAAATAAGACCATACAAATCCAGTAAGAACTGTCTTTGTTTAGGTTCTGTGAAAGCAAAGCAAAAACAAACTCTAAAGAATGATTTTCTCAAATGGAAAATGATAAAAAAAAGGTATGAAWAAAATAACTAGAGCCGTGAAAAATTTGCAGACAATTCAGGATGAAAAAATACAGTCTGCAATGTAGATTGTAAGCCATGTTATAAATTGCAGAATGTGAATATCTATTAAAAGACCTAGCCCACTTGTATGACTTCACTAAGATATCTAGTTTATAGCTTTAATTTTGCTGTAGAGGAGCTTCACAAGGATTCTCCTTCTTGAGCCTCTTGAAGATAAAGCTTTCTTTCGGATCTCTCAATCTCTTCCACCTTCCAAAAATGACTGCAAGTGGCCTTGCAATGACATTGTAGAATGACAGAATCATTATGGCCTGGAAAAAACTGTCAAGATCATTGACACCAACCATAAAGCCTTCAACACCGTATCTGCTAAATCATGTCCCTAAGTGCCTCATCTACATGTTTCTTGAATACTACCAGGGACAGTAACTCCGCCACTTCACTGAGTAGCCTGTTCCAATGCTTGAATACTCTTTCCATGTAGAAATTCTTCCTAATGTTTAACCTGAATCTCCTCTGGCACTGAGATCATTTCCTCTTGTTCTATCCATAGTTTTTCTGGAGAAGAGATCGACCTCCGTCTCACTATAGCCTCCTTTCAAGTCGTTGTAGAGGGCAATAAGGTCTCCCTTGAGTCTCCTGTTCTCTACATTAAATAACCCCAGTCTTCTCAGCCACTCCTCTGTTCTCTAGCTGCTTCACCAGCTTTGTTAGTCTCATTTGGACATACTCCAGCTCCTCAGTGTCCTTCTCGTAGTAAGAGATGCAAAACTGAACACAGTATTTGAGGTGTGGCCTTACCAGTGTCAAGAATCACTTCCCTGGTCCTACTCACTGTTCCTGATACACTGTTCCTGATACAAGCCAGGAGGCTGGTGGCTTTCTTGGCCACCTGGGCACACTGCTGGCTCATGCTCAGCCATCTGTCAACCAGCACCCCCAGATCCTGTTCTGCCATGCAGGTCTCCAAGCACTCTGACCCAGCATTGCATGAGGTTGCTGTGATCAAAGTGCAGTACTCAGCAATCGGCCTTGTTGAACCTTACACAGTTGATCTCAGCCCATCCATCCAGCCTATCCAGATTTCTCTGTAGAGCTTTCCTACACTCAAGCAGATCCACCTTTCCTCCCAGCTTGGTTTCATTTGCAGATTTGCTGAGGTGTCTTCAATGACCTTACCCGGATCATTGATAAAGATACTAAAGAGGACCGGCCCCAACACTGACCCCTGCAAAACACTACTCATGACTGGTCACCAGATGGATTTAACTCCATTCACCATCACTTTCTGGGCCTGTCTATCCAGACAGTTCTTCACCCAGTGAAGAGTACACCTATCTAAGTCATGAACTGACAGCTCCTCCAGGAGAAGATATAGGGTCCAGGAGACTACTTGAGCCCTCGTGTATGTCCCATCAGGGACCAGTCACCAACCTGTGTTCAGTTTGTTAATTATTTCTTGACCTAAGACTCCTCCAGCAAGGGAAGGACTTTCTTTTTTCCAAACAGGTCTCAAGAATCTTGGTTATCTCAAGATTGATCTTAGGAAGGCTTGAGGTGAAGAAAGTTTTGAGTGTCTCAGCGTTTTCCATTTCCTTTGTCATCTCTACTCATTCAGCAGCAGGCCCACATTTTCCCCAGTCTTCATTTCATTGCTGCTGCACTGATGGAGGCCCTTCTTGTTGTCCTTCATGTCTCTTATTGACAGATTTATCTCCAGTGGTCTTTGGCTTCCCTATCTCCATCCCTGCATGCTAGGTTTATCTTTTTTTCCTCCCAGGTCTCCTGTCAGAACTTCCACAAGAGGTGGAAGTTCATTTTCCTTTTTAAGTCTGATTTTAGTCAAAAATATTTTCTTCTTCTGTGCAAGCCTCCTAATGTCTTTGCCTCATGYCCTGCTTGCTAGAATAGACCATTTTATGAGTTTTGGGGAAATAATCCATGAAAATCAGCTAACTCTCTTCTTCCCCTGAGGGCTTTTATGCTACCTAATTCTCCCAAGCAGGTCCCTGAAGCGCCCAAAGTCTGTTTTCCTGGAGACCAGAACTGTGATTCTGATTTTGGATTTTTCTCCTTGCTCACAAGATCCTGAACTCCACTACCTCATGCTCACTGCAGCCAAGGTTGCCCCGATCTTTACATCCAAAGAGTTTTTCCTCTTCTATATCAGGTCCAGTAGAGTATTTCCCCTGTCAGCTTCTCAATCAGTTGTGTTAGGAAAATATTAGTAGATATTGTGATGATTAAAGTTCCCTATAAGGACCAGTGCCTATTAATGTGCCTCCAGCTGTCTTCCTGATCAGGCCGTCTGTAGCAGATACCTACTGCAATGTTACCCACGTTGATCTACCACTAGTCCTGGCCTATAAACTCTCATCTGTCCCTTCACTCATCCGTCAATACACCTTCTAGCATTTTCACTGCTCTTTCACATAAAAGCCAATTCCTGCTCTTCACCTTCCTTTCTGTCCTTACGTGAAAGCCTGTCCTTACCTCCATTCATTACACACGCTGTTACTGTGATTACACACGCTGTTATTGTGAGCTATTTCATCACAATGCCGTGATTCCGTTGAGATCATAGCCCTGTAACTGCACGCAGACCTCTAGGTTCTCATTGAATTTATTCTATAATTGCAAGTCTTCAGGTGGAGGAGGAGCCTTCCTTCTGGTGCCGGAAGTCAACAGCTTCCAGCCTTCATCATTATACCACCTGGTAGACACACACTCTGCCTTTGCCTTCACTATAGTTGTAGTTTCAGGCCTTTTAAGCTACAGAGTCCCTTTTTTTTTGTCTCTGATGCTGCACAATCTGCTGACCTCCTTCCACAGCTCTTTTGACTTAGTGGTGCAGTTCATTATTGTTTATTATTAGTGAATTTCCTCTGGATACATGCAGTGGCCCATCTGTTTGAACACTGCAGACAACTTGTTTCTAAATGACTATCCTAAATTATGTTAAAGCAGGTAATAGAATGAATGTTAGCAAACACAAAGGAGAAAGAGTTCACCATGATTAAGATAAAGATGAAGATTTATGATTAAATCACCTCAAATAAGCATAACTTTTATCATCTTATTATAGATTAGGAAACAATCTTAATTAAGATTTTGTTTTAGGATCATTAAGGTTATGTTTTATTATCATCATATCAATGAAGATGAGAGAGTTTTATCAACAGCACAGCCAAGACCAGAATTAGGACTCAACTGAGACTTTGCATGCAGACTCTTGATGACTTGGTAAGCTATTAAGCAAGCATCTGTTTGACATATAAGCTAACATGAACATGATCACTTGCTGCAGTTCTGTTTCACATGCAATCTCCCTGAACAGTAGCACTCTGATTATGCTGCTGAGCCCGAAGTTACCTGGGGCATAGTGTTCAAAACATTTGTTTTGATAAGACATTGCTTTTTTCCCAATAAAAAAAATGTAAATAGTTGGTATTCTAGATTTATGAAGCACTTGCTGAATGCAAGATGATATTAAATTGCATAGAAAGGTACCATCTCTTTTAAATACATACTTCTTTAAAAAACACGTAATTCCTGATTTTTATGCAAATCTGACTGAGAACTCTTAAAAAAAATCTTGAAATTGCAATGTCTGATAATACTGTAAACTTTTTTTTCTTTATGTATCGGTACTATAATAAAGTGTATTCACACACAGATATAGAAAATCCTGTCAGTATTCTATCCTCTCTGAACATGTACTTTTAGATATTACACAGATGAAGATGTAGCATTAAATATTTTATGTTAATGTTTAATGTTTTAATTGCCTAAAAATTTTTGATGTTACACGTGACGTTACACATTAGCAGAGTGCAACAGCAGGATACTGAAATCACAGTACAAGTGTAAGTGTTGCGCTCTCCATTTTTTTTTTTTTTTTTGTTAGTTCGTGTTTCATGCACTATACTGGTCTGAGCCACATGTTGGTCTGGTTAACTGCATGGAACTAAGGTACAATGAGTTGATTGACTCCACTGACATAGCTATTAATCAAAGGACACCCTCCAGTCCTCCTACTTGTGTTGGGCTAAATTCAACTTTCTGTGCAACTGATGTGGTCAGTCACTCTCTACATTTTCTCCTGGGCTTGGTGTATGCTTATCTTTGCCTGTTTCCTCTGAGCCTTATTCTGTTATAGGAGTTTATTCCTACAGAGAAGTTTATTCCATGCATAAAAAATAGAAAAGCCTAGTATTTATAGATTTTTTAAATTTTTAATTATATTTTTTATGTAATTTACACTGAGGACTAATAATATAATAATACAATAATACAATTTATGGTTTTAGTTTCAAAAAGTTCCTTGGTATGCTCATTTACATATCTAAGGAAGGAAAAGCATATTTATAGCTGATGATTTCCAAATGGATGTTAACAGATTACCTGTCTTTATTCCTCTACATAAAGAGAAATTTATTTCTGAAGTGGAACTCAAAATAACTTCATGAGGTTCATTTTTACTGTCTGGATTTTAGTGCAAAATTCAGGGACTGCTGCAAGAATCAGCTAAAAGAAGCACAGTAATAGTAAATGAAATATATTGATAACAATAATTAAAAAGAGAGAGTGAAAGACAGGGGATACTTTCTTGTACTTTTCTTTTAATAGTGCCTAAAGCTGTAAATCTCCTTAAAAATGTTTGTTGTCTGTCCTGGAATACAAGGTGATATTGATTGCCTAGTGAATAATTAGCAAAGAGTCAAAAAAGTGCTTAGTTTCGTGTTTGACAGTGACCTTGATAGCACCAAAGAATGCTGAGGGACAACTGCAATTCCCAGGAGGAATCATTTTTTACCTTAAACAGATTTCTTCTGAGCTTCTCTTCAGCAAACCATGCTAATGCTTCTACTGCACTAATTTGTAAATGGAATGTTAGCAAAAAAAAATGTCCACCTATGTCATGTGCTGCCTGGATACCTTGTATCCTTAGCATCTCAAAACAGATCAGGTCAATTCATCTGATTTATGGGTTTTTTTTTTTTTTAAATTGTTAATGCAGGATCACAGTTAAGGATACTCTTCCCATAACTGTAGCCTTACCCTTTTGGGGGTTAATTATCCTACTATTAGTATACATTGCTATTAATATTAATATTTTTAAAATATATTTAATGTAATAGAAGTATGTTATTATGTTTATGTTATTATATTATGTATAGTAAGTTTCTGAACAATGACTTGTGTTGTTTTAGATGTTGGATGTAGTTAGACTGTCATTTGAATATAAAGGTAGTAGTAAAATGTTTTTAATTCTCTTCTCCCTTCTGCTTATATTTGCTTCACAAGACCAATATAACCAACCAAGATTTTCTCGTCTGGATACTCTACTTTCTTCCAATTATGTATAGGATCTTCTAACTAGACCTAAGTGTAAAATGACTGGCATCACTCATGAGATACAGATACACATATTGATAGTGTTTCATGGATATTTGTGCTCTTTCCCTTTTGATAGGGTATATTTAACATTCCTGGGAGAAACTGGGCAGTAACAATAATGACAAGAATTTCACAGATAATAACGTCACAAGTCTTTATCGTACCTGTACTTGGTTCTAGAATGTCTAAGTTTTACTTGTGCAGAATGCCCTGCACAGTAGACAAAGATCAAAATTTGCATGATGAGATAAAACAGACTATTAGTTCTATTCAAGTTAATGCTTACATAGTATTTTCTATGCAGTAAATATAAATTAATCCGTGTACATTCTTCTCTCCACCCTTTTCCTCATGCCCACTGAACCTGAATGATTGTGTTAATGTGAAGCATATACACATAGCCTCTTAGAAGTGGCCAGGAAAATTTGGTATGGAAAAACTAAGTTTGTTTCCTTGCCAGTGAATAAGCTAACACAGGCTTCACATCATTTACGCCACACTCCAGACATTTCATACTGTAAAGAAGTGTGCATATCTGCTAATGTCAAAAGGATTGCAGGCATAATGTATATTCCAGTGGCGCTATAATACCAAGTTAGGTAGGGAAAAAGGGGAAATCACGGAGCTAATGGCTATTTCTCATCTTTAACTCTCAAAGTTTCATTCCCGAATGTCTATTATGTATTGATAAATCTAGAAGTGCCTTTAAAAAGTGTGTCACATCATGTGCTGCAACTAGAAAAAAAGAATTCATCATTTGAAAATGTACTGCAGCTTCACGTGAATTTGAAATTCAAGCACCTGGTGTTACCAGGATGTGATGACTGTTTTATACTCAGTGGCAGAAGCATGGTTGCTTAGGGATTCTGCCAGTGGAGGTGAGTGATGTCCCAAGTGCTGACATTTACTAACTAACATGACATTTAGACACACTCCTAAATCCTTTTGCTCTTATTCGTCTGATTCTTGCACTGTCGTGCAAAAGAAGCAGAGCTACCTCTTCACACATCTCTAGACAAAAATCAGTATCTGATCATCATGTTTCACATTTGAGAGCCTATTCATGCCATTACGGCTCATGCAGAATAGTACTTTACTTGCAAGTATTTTCATTAAAGTCAGCAAGGTTACTTGTTTGTTTAAAAATACATTTTGTTCTTCACTTATAAATTTATATGAGCTACTCAGCAAGCTGCACCACAGGAATTTTTATTATATGACCACTCTTTAAAAGACCCTTTTTTTTTTCAAATTTTTTCAAATGGAATATATACCAGCTATAAAATCAAAGAAACATTTGGTTTGGAATGTTCCTCTAATAATAACAGTAATTATAGTTAGCACTTAGCAATTTTCATCTGCAAAGCACTTACTAACAGCATTACCTATTTAATTCTTACAGACCCTCAGCAAGGTAGGCAGCTATTCTACCTCCCAAAAAGAAGGTTCACTGTTGGGTGGCAGATTTCTATTCATGGAATAGAAATGAAAAGGAAAGAAAAAGAAAATTCAACTAATCCAGAAGTTTTAAAGAAGAAAAAAGCTAAGCCTCATTTTTTTTTAGGAGTAAGCTGAAGTGTGTCAGAACAGTTCTGTTCCTTAAACATAAAATATGGCACAACGAACAACGGCTCAGTGGACACAGTCCTGTGAACTACTGCCACCATATAAAAATGTTTATTTTCCAGGCTACGATCTGGAATGAGAAAGTCGTATGGAAAGTATTCATTGCCAGGTCCCTTACCTGCAAGGTAACATATCTCTGGAATGTATTGCCCAACCCACAGCCTTCTAATCTTTACGTTCTTGGTACTTAGAAGATTGGCTGCTCGCCAGAGTAACACAACGGAGCTAGAATCTGCCTGACTTTCTCAGCTATTTCACACAGTCTCTGTAATTTCATTTACATAGTGTATCTTTTCTATAACTGCATTGTCATAGCCTATATATTTTTGTCCATACAGGATACCATCTTCTTGTGACAATTGTGTGATCTAAACAGACGTTAATTGAGTTAATCACAGAATCACAGAATCTCACAGAATCTTTAGGGTTGGAAGGGACCTCTAGAGGTCATCTAGTACAACCCCCTTGCTCCAGCAGGGACACCTACTGGTACATGGCATTGGTACATGGCACAGGGTAGCATCCAGGTGGATTTGGAAGGTCTCCAGAGAAGGAGACTCCATAACCTCACTGGGCAGCCTGTTCCAGGGCTCCATCACCCTCACAGGAAAGAAGTTCTTCCTCATATGGACATGGAACTTCCTGTGTTTCAGTTTAAAATCACTACCCTTTGTCCTATCACTGGCCACCACCTAGAAGATTTTGCCCCCCTCCTCCCTACATTCATACCTCAGGAATTTGTACACATTGAATAGATTCCCTCTCAACCTTCTCTTCTCTAGACTAAACAGGCCCAGCTCGTTTAACTTCTCCTCATATGGTAGGTGCTCCAATTCCTTGATCATCTTGGTTGCTCTTCCTTGAACCCACTCTAGGATCTCCACATCCCTCCTGTACTGGGGAGTCCAGAACTGCACCCAGTACTCCACGTGTGGCCTCATCAGAGCTGAGTAGATGGTGAAGATCACTTCACTCGACCTGCTGGCAATGCTCCTCCTGATGCTAATAGTCCAAATAGAACAGAAAAAAAAAATAATAATTTTCCAATAAAGAGTTGTAGGCTTGTCTCAAAGAAATCAAAAAATCATGTCAGCTTTAGCAAGTAATTAGGACAATTCGAAAGTGATCTCCCTTGAAGGAAGTGAAATATAACATAACAAGTTATTATTGGTAGAGCTAGTTTTGCATTCTTCAGCTGGATTTTTGTTTTGTTTCATTTTGCATTGGAAAGTGTGGATTCAATTGCATTGAACCAAGCAGGATCAATTTTTGAAACATTTTATTTCCAGGAGTGAATATTTGGAACTTCTTGAAACAATTATTATTCAATATTTTCAATTTATATTTGAATATAATCTGCCTTCTGAGGATTATATAATTAAACCACATTGTACATCCTTCAGCCTCTGTCTTTTCTTACCAATATTATCTGAATTCTGGTCCATTCTGCAATGATCTCTGCCCCAATCTTTATATTTCCTCACATTTTAGTATATATTTGCCATGTCCTTCTATTACCCTGTGCATCTTTTACTGTTATTTTTTTTCTCCTCACTGTATTCCATCTTGTTTCCCACAAAATTTTCTCTGGGTCTATCCCAGTACCTTGTCTTTTATTTGCTTACTATATTCAGCCACAGAAACATATCCTTTAATACTTTTTAAGAGGTCATTCTTTTCCCTTTAGTCTCGTTTACCTCCTGCTTCCCATACCTATATATTTGATTAATTTATTTTTCTGTCTCCAGGGTGTGATTTTCTATGTCACTCTCTGCAGAAAGTAAAATTGAAGTTGTTTCTTCAGTCTATCCACCTATCTGATGATCCACTAAAACTTCAACAATTGTGTTTAGAGACAGTAGCAAATAAAAGCAGTCAAGAAAAAAAATGTAAACAAAAACTGTGCTTACTATAAGTTGATTTCATACAATGATTGCAGTGTTATGAATCACAAGAAAATATTAATTTATAAATGCATAGATGTATACTATAGCTCTATTTTCATATGCATTTGTATTCTTGTTCTTTACTTGGACCTTTCTGATAGCCAGGGAAAGCCAAGGCCTCTTTAGAATCTAGAGATAAAATCAACATGTACTGGTTTTTGTTTGTTTGTTTGTTTTGCTTTGTTTTGCTTTTCAATAAGCATCATGGTACAACTAACCTTTTTATGTTAAGCTCAGTATTTTAAAGTATATTCCACTCCCAAGTCATATGGCAGAATTAAATAGTGCAAAATAAGAACAGTATCTGGAATAAATTACAAGTGTGAAACATAAGATGAATGCAATTTAAAATATTTATTCATAAAAACAGTAATGAAGACAGTAGAAGGGAGAAGAAATAAGAAAAAAGACGGAAATGAGGAAAGACTTTGGGTTTTTTTACATTAAATATAGTGTGAGATTTAGTGTATTCTATATATTAGAAACTGTATAAAAGAAGTCCAAGGGTGCAAAACTTGTGACACTGCAGTTAATTCAGATATTGTATATGAATTGACCACTTCTACTAAATAATAGAACTGAACAGACAACTAGTCAATAGTTTATCAAAAAAAAAAAAAAAATTATCTGATTGGAAATCAAGGAGACCTTGATTTGCATTGATGTACTTGCAATAAAATATCTGCAAGGTATTTCCTGAGGATGTAAAACTGTTCAAATTGTCCAAACCGCTTAAATCTTGTTTTGTACTTCTGGCATTTTGGTGATTTATGAAGGTGGAATTTTCATTTTTAATTTCTTCTAAGTTCAGATTATTTCAGCTTTAAATAAAAGCATATACTAGTTTTATCAAAAGCTGAAAGATGTCTACCCACCACTACCCACTTTTGGTTCTTCTTCTTTTGGAATTTTCTGAGAGATTTATCTACTAACTTTAGCTTTGGCCCATGAGCAGCATTTTGGAAGTCCTGATTTTTCAGTGTTTCATCCACTAGATGCTTAAGGACATGTTCTCTATAAATGTGAGGCCTCATCCTTTCTTTTGAAAATCAAATTTCCACAGTTTCTGGATGTGTTGGGAAAATTCAAAATTACTATGACCTACCAGCATATAGTACAAACCATCCGTAAATGACCAATGTAAGAAACAATCACAGTTGTACAAGAAAAATTGATACTCTTGATTTTTCTTTCTTAAGTAATCACTACCTTCTATGTAAACACTCAACTTTATTTCATTTAGGAGCAATACATCAATTAGCTATCACAATTCCTATGGAACAAGATAAACATTCCCTGATATTTATGAAATAAAAAAGTAGATTTTTATCACCTCACATTATCTTTTTAAAGGTAGGAATATATTCTAAGGTATAATCATTTCTTTTTGTTTTGTTTTTTTTTTTTTTTTGTTTCTCTTGTAAATGTTGTAAATGCACCAGCACACAGTCATTTTAAAATCAGTCATCAGATTCTCCATCAAAAAGGATTTATTTATTCAAATTCTATGCTTTGGGAATTAATGCTTCAGGATGTTTTGTTTTCAGTGCTCTTGTTAATAGAATGTGTGATACCCTTTGACTGAAAAAAAAAAAAAAACATGTTTTCTTCTAAAATTCTTGTCTATAAAAGTTTTTGCATGAGACTAGTGCTGTAGGAGCACTAAGGATACTAAGGTGGAAAAGTTGAGGGATACATGAAGTTAATACTGCACAGAACATTCAGTTCTGAATGTTAGAAGTTCATTTCACCTAATATCTACACTTTAGACATCTAACCCTGAGTTGTTCATCTCAGGTTTCATTTATGCTTGCTGAAAATAAATAAACTCTTTCAGAGGGTGACTAATTTGATCTAATTTGGTTGCCGTTTAATGATGGAGATATCTACTTCTTTTTTCATTGACTTTAACATGAGCTCAAGATGACTAGCACAGCACTAGGAGTTGAATTTTAAAGGGTTCATGTTTGAGCCAATTGATCCTACATAGCATTTCTTTTATGACTGCCTGCATTTTGTTATAATAATTAGTCATTGCAGTTGAGTCCAAGCAGGGGATGCTAAATGTCTTTGAAGTATCATTCTTTTGACTTATCTTGTCATTCTTTAAAACAATAACAAAATCCACAAAGAATACAGAAACAACCACGAGGGAAAGAACGTATTTATGACGATATCCAAGGATCCTTATTTTCATGTAGGATTTCCTGAGCAGTAGTATGTAAACAGAGATGTATTGAACATGCACCTGTGTCCTTAACATACATAATATTGCATACCATATATACATTGCAATGGCTGGCTGATAACAGTAAGTCCAGCATACTAAGAAAATTCAAACATAATGCCTAGAAGCTGATACTCTACAGAAAAAAAATGTAAAAAGTAAACAAGCTTCACACAGTCAATAAGCAGGTGAAATGCTGATGTTACGAAACTGCGAGGAGTAGCTGATAGCCCTGAGGGCTGCGCTGCCATCCAGAGGGACCTAGACAGACTAGACAACTGGGCGATGAGTAACCTCATGAAGTTCAACAAGGGAAAGTGCAAGGTGCTGTGCTTGGGCAGGAATAACCCCAGACATGCCTACAGACTGGGGACCGACCTCCTGGAGAGCAGCCCTGCAGAGASGGACCTGRGYRTCATGGTGGACAACAAGTTGACCATGAGGCAGCAGTGTGCCCTCGTAACCAAGAAGGCCAATGGGATCTTGGCATGCATTAGGAAGAGCATTTCCAGCAGGTCGAGGGAGGTGATTCTGCCCCTCTACTCAGCCCTGGTGAGGCCGCACCTGGAGTATTGTGTCCAGTTCTGGGCTCCCCAATACAAGAAGGATAGGGAGATACTGGAGAGAGTCCAGCATAGGGCTACAGAGATGATTAAGGGCCAGGAACATCTGCCCTATGAGCAAAGGCTGAGACGGCTGGGCCTCTTCAGTCTGAAAAAGGGAAGGCTGAGAGGAGACCTGATGACTGTATATAAATACCTCAAGCAAGGGAGAGAGAAAGGGGCTGGCCTCTTTTCTGTGGTGACCTAGAGGAAATGCCCACAAACTAAAGCATAAAAAGTTCCACCGGAACTTAAGGAAAAAATTCTTAACAGTGAGGGTGACAGAGTACTGGAACAGGCTGCAAAGACAGGTGGTGGAGTCTCCTTCTCTGGAGATCTTCAAAGCCCACTTGGATGCCACCCTGTGCCACATGCTCTAGGAGATCCTGTGTGTGCAGGGGGGTTGGACTAGATGACCTCTACAGGTCCCTTCCAACCTTAAGCATTCTATGATTCTATGAAATCTCATTACCTCCCACAAAGTATTGTGAAAGTTTACAAGATTGGTGAGGTAAATCAACCACATAGTATATTTTGTAAGAAGAGAGTTTAGGTGAGCTTTAGATGACAAATGTCCCACTAGAGTCCTTCACTGACTCATTTTACCTGTCTTTAGACGCTTCATAACTGACTGACTTCACTGAGGCAACTGCATCTACTTCTGGTTTATAGAGAGTTCTTGGCTCTCACAGGTTAGATACAAAAGTACATGTTTATCTATCTAGGCTAAAATCTCTCATTTGTAATTTACCTAGTAGAAAAAAATATGTGTGTGTGAGTGTGTGTGTGCATTTAAAAAACAGGCTAATCAAGTTTACAAAATACATAGAACTTGAAATTTCATGTATATGATTTTCTTAGTGAAGAAACCTGAAATTCCGTTCTTCACTGAGATGTCTGAGTTGTTACAAGGAATTTTGAATCAATATCATCCTGAGAATGCCACTACCTATTAACTTACATACACCACCCAGTGAGAGAATTAAGGCTTCTGAAACATAGATGTTTAATCTTTCATACACAGAGAACACTGTGGAGATGTTCAGGAGTAGAGGAAGACCAAAAAAAAAAGTTTTTAAAATACAAGATTTTACTAATCTTTATGCTTCACGAGTGTTTTCCCATTTTGTCTTTGAACACACACAAATAACATTTATATATTAAAGTATGTGTGTATATATTTATAATTAGGCACACACATAGATATATTTGTATATATGTATGTAACATATGCATGTATAGGCATGTGTGTATATATGTATGTACATGTTAATTTAAAAATATGCATAAAGTGACTTTGGAGCTCTTCCCAGAAAAACAAAAACAAAACATGTAAAAAACGGTTAATAGTGACACAGTGCATTATGAAATAAAAAACCTTTCACAGTTTATTATGATACTTCTTCTATTCCTTGACATATGACTTTATAGATTGTAGTCTAGCAAAAAGCATATTTTTAAATGACCAATTTAAAAAATATATTCAATCCTTTATTGAATGCATAGTCATAGTTAAGAGATCAGGGTTTGAACATCTGTCTCTGTGATTATGTAACAACTGTAGGTACATTACAGTGAATATCCAATATATTGACAATTTAATTTAGTGTACATGTTCCTTAATCATGTGCACTAGAATTGTACATATTTTTCCTATGAAAATACCACCTCTATTAGTATTTTACATGATAGCAATTCAGCTAGAGCTAGTGGTTCCTTCTGAAAAGGCACTATCTGAGAAGATGACTTCCATAACTTTGCCAAGACTTACAGCTGTTCTTATAATACATCTGAAATTATGATCATTGGATCAGATATAGGAGTATCGTCATGTTCAAAGTTACCATCCCCCTACCATAGATTTTATAGTTGATCTTTGTAGTGCCATTCACCTCTTTTCTTGCTCTTGACTCGTGTTATTCAGAGGCTATTGTTGTACAACAGGAAGTAAATGAATGTTTTATTCTGATCTCTGTTTGACTGGAGACTAGATCCCAAAAGTACATGTCTCTCCTGTTCAAACTGAAACACTAAATGTTCTACTCATCTGTCATTTCTAAGTCATGCATTTGTTGTCTAAATACTATTTCTCTTGTACACCTACTTCTCTTCTTAAACTAGTAACCTGTATACATTGCATTCACTCGAGACACCAGAAGGTAAAGAAACTCAGGTTCATCATGGAATAATCAAAATATTCCCTACTCATTGAAGGCTCAGTGTGTTATTAAAAATTCAGTAGAAGTATAAGTAAGTACCACACTAATGGTTATTCAAACAAAATGAATCCAACAATAACAAAAGATATATGAACCATTAGGTGGATGGCTTGAGGATTTTTTTGTTTTCTATTTCAAATTTTTTAAATATATGCAAATACACATTATTTGCTGCTTCTCTGTGCTGAGGTCAGATGCTATATGTCACTTTGTTGTTAAGCAACATGTGAGTCTTGAACATCAATTATGCTGATTTCATCAGAGGAGACATTTTATTTTCAGTACTTCTATACCAAGATCTTCACTTCACTAAAAAGGTGAGAGGTTTAACTCAGACTGCTACAATCAGTAATTCACTCAACTGTATGGTTGAGATGAAAGGCATTTGGATGTTATGCTACTTGAATCAGCAGAGGTGAATTTGTAAAATCAGTAAGCGATGAACTACAGGAATTTTGTATAAGAAAAAAATAAGAAACAGAAGGGTGCTATGGATACCTCTGACCAACCTGGGAGGAAGAACTGAACTATCACACTGTTCCACTCAAATCCTGTCTGCACTTGAAGGCAGAACAGCTTTACTCCAAGACTGGTCATTTACTTCAAGTTTTACAGGAGTCATGTTGCAGCTCATACAGACAATAGAATATGGATGAATAGCACTTATTCTGGTGCATCTCATCTGCTAAAATACTGAATGCATTCAGTAGTATACCTTGAACAGAAGCAGGCTGTGGTATGTCCTTTTTATATTTTTTCCCTTCCATCCTCTTTTCTAAATGCCCTGTCCAAGGTTACTGTATTTGCATTGTTTCTTGCCTTTGAACATTTTTTCTTGTTGTGTTATCTTGCATAATTGTCTTCATTCCAGTATTACCATGAAAAAGACATGCTTCCATGAGGCCTTTGAATGAAAATTCACCAAAGTTAGTTGTTCTTGATTTGGCAGTTTTATAAAGGAAGTAGAAGACTTTCTCTAGTGCTGATAATTAAATAGGTGAAAACATGCTTTAACAGAGATGACAAGAATTTAATTCACAACCAGTGATAAAAGCAGTGCATCTTCTCTTTAAAATTTTTAAAAATTTTAAGAATCATATTTGTTTATTATAAGGAAAAAAAGGCCTTTCTGGGCTTCAAACCCCTCTGGTTCCAGGAAACTACATTTTAATTGGGACATATCCTAATAAGCAGTTGAACTTTAGCTGGACATTCAGCTGGACCTATGGTATAGATACACTGATGTTCTTTCAAACATCTTCAGGACAGTGCTTAACAAAGAAAGTAGTGCACATTTTCAAGATGCAATCAAAAGGTGCCTTTAAAGGTCTGTATTCTGTGTTACAGTAATTGCTCTTTAACAACTTGTTAACTTGGACAGATCAGTTCATCCTTTGTTAGTGCAATCTATGTGAACTTTGACCAAGCTCGACCATCAAGCTATCATATTTGTTCTACTGAAATGTATTTTACCTGCATATATCTTACAGAAATATATGTATACATTATAATATATGCATACATATACATTACAAGTCTCTCCACATTAAAGGGACATTGCACCTGGAACTACAGCAGGTGTGATAAAGGATACAGTGTACAAACCAGCTTTCAGAGTGAAATTGTGTAATATTTAATGAAGTGAAACTTCTGTAAAGATCCTTGTCTGGGGATTTTTGACTGAGTAGCTGAGACCAAAAGCTGTTAAAAAAAAATATCGATGCTATGAAGACCTCCCTACTTAAAGAACTAAATCAAAGCTGTTCCTTACTGCATCATGCATGCAGGCAAGACATGTAAGTATTTATTGAAAAAGAAAATTTCCTATGAATCTGGAGTTTTGCTCTCCCCTATCTAAGAGTCCCTAACTGTTAGTGGAAAGAAGAGTAACGACATAAAAGACATGGCTTTAAAAAGTATTGTAATAAAAGACAGAATATGCCTTATTATTTACCACCAATTCAATTAAACTTGCATCTGAAACAACTTTTGTTGGAATCGTTATAAGCCATCGTACATCTTTAGCTTTCATGGGCTGTTAACATAAGTAGAATGAAGAGAGGTATGATAAGTGAATCAGTGTGCCGCAAAGGAGTCAGTGCTTTATTTTTCCCCTCGTTCACTTTAACAAGCAGCATTCAATGACATAGATATTTTGATTCCGTTTTCTTACTGACAATAGTGCCAGGAATTTTATACAGGGCAGGACACACATGATAAGCTTTATGTTGGCATTACTGCATAAACATATTTTTTTGTTTGTTTTCATAAAGTTATCACAATGAAAGAATGTTGTTCACCTTCAGGTCTATACAAGGAGTACAAAGGCATAAACTACTTGCTAGACCCTAGCTTTATCCTTGGAAATAGCTATGTATACCATTTAGTATAACAAGGGGCTGAATTTCTAGTATTTCAAGGGGGTTTGTTTGTTTGTATGTTTCTTTGTTTTTGTAATTGATGCAAAAGGAATGGTGATTTGAGATCCACTCAGTAACCTAATGGACCTGATCAAGCCTGATTTTAATATCTTGATCAACACCAATGTTTTAAGCAAAATCTTGAACTTTTCTGTTAGGTTTTATGTGCTTTAAAAGGACTGTTTGTCAATTACTTTCGTTTTTAGACATGACAGTATGATGTGCCTAAAATTGTTAGGTGGTGTCCAGTGATAGGACTAGAGGAAATGGCCGCAAATTGAGGCACCAAAAGTTCCACAGGAACTTGAGAAAGAATTTCTTAGCAGTGAGGGTGACAGAGCATTGGAACAGGCTGCCCAGAGAGGCAGTGGATTCTCCTTCTCTGGAGATCTTCAAAACCCGCTTGGACACCACCCTGTGCCACATGCTCTAGGAGACCCTGCATGTGCAGGGATGTTGGACTAGATGACCTCTAGAGGTCCCTTATAACCTTAAGCATTCTATGATTCTCATCAAAACTGTATTTCTTAAATTTGCTTGCTGTTGGTACTATTAAAGAGTCATTCTGGGAGACATAACCACCATAACTGTCCTTTCAGTTGTTGTCTGGTACATTTATTTATTTTGTAAACTGTGCTTAATAAAATAATAATAATAATAATAAAATGCTAGGAATCCTCGTGGAGGCTTTTAAATTTATTGAACAATAGTTCAATAAATAATTCAATAAATAGTTCAATTTAATAAACCTCTTATTTCCTTTTTTTCTTTCTTTCTTTTTTTCTTCATTTAAATTGAAATGGACTACCCACTTGATATGCACTCCAAAGTATAAAATCCTGCCTCTGGAAAATTAATGTAATTCCTATATGCAAAGTGTTTTGAGATCACTGGATGAAATGTGTTCACTAATTATTATGAAAAAATCTGAATGACAACTCTTACATGTAGCTACTTTGGCTTTAAGGACAGTCCTAAAAATAATCATCCAAACCTTTACCACAGTGTTCTTGTGTTGATGAATGTGATTAAATGTGGCACTTCACACACTGTATTATAACCAGTTCCAGAACTGAGGACATGAAACAATAATTAAGTATGCATTTTTGTACTTTTACCTGCAAAATTTGTAGAGGAAAACTTGAAGTGGTAGCAGAATGCCATTCCAGCATCTCTGTTATTATACAGGATTCTTTTATTTAGTGTTGGCACATAACTATTAAAATGGCCCAGATTCTACTACTACTAAATATATAACTGTGGATTCAGTGCAAAGTTCAATGAATTATAATTTCTAGTGTTGTGTTTTTAGGTGGGATTACATTGAAAAGAGAGGGGGAAAAAAACCCCAACCTTTCCATTATCAGGGTAATTAGTTCCATAAATTTCTTTATGTCTTCAGTGAAGAAATGGGGTAATTACATAGTGAAATTTCATTTTCCTAAGGGGACACATTAATTTATGGGCACATGAAATATTTGTTTCAGCACAAGTTTTTCACATTCTGTGCATGTACTTCATTATGTAGAACAGAAATATTTTATAATACATAGAGTAAAATGTATTTTTTCTTGCTTTTTAATTTAGACAATTTATTTTCAACAGATCTCTTGGATTATGACCTTCATTAAACATATTGTAAGACTAAAAGGAAAGATAGGAAAAAAAGTAGCTTTACCTTTGTTTCTTGATAGAAGAAAATCTTCCATTTCCATACATACATGAAAGTCCATAAAATATCATAAAAACCAGTAAGTATAGTGGCAACTTAAATATTATAATGCACTATAAGTAGGGTCAGAGCCCATGTTTTATTAAATTTTATTTTCATAAATTTTATTTTCATATTTTCATTCATGGGGAATGTACTATGGCAATTACTAACGCAGCTTATTCGTCCTTCTATTATTCAGACAATAATCTCATCTCTTTTAAAGGTTAACAACATAATTATTTTTTAATCCACTTTACTGAATACTTTCAGCCCTCTGGTTGAAGTAGACACTAGTTAATCTGAACAGCTTATTTTTTAGGTCTTTTATTGTCTTTTTATTGTCAAAATTGTGTTTATGAGTAAAGAAGAAACACACCTTATATAGCCAGCCAATAATTTTATTTGGATGCAAAAATAATATCATCATTGAAATGTTAACCTCTAATTCAAGAATAATTATTTGTCCAGATCTGACAATTACAGGAGAAAAAAAAAAGAAAAGTACATAATGTCACTAAAATCATTGTGCACACAATTCTTATTTGAACTACTTTTCCTGGTGCTATGCACACTCCTCCCTTATCCTCTAGGTCCTAGGATTTATGTTTCATCTAGAGGTCTGGGATGGGTGCTACACTGAGTTGTCACCTTTTGGAGTCCTTCACTCAGAGGAATATGGTGTTCACATCATTGATAACTTCTTCTAGGACGCATTTGTGATCATTTTTATGTCTTTGCTAAAACTGTTTTAAAGTTTTGCTATTTCTAATCTGGTCTGCACATTAGTGTTAAATCTAAATGTACTGTATATGCATGTTAGATGCTATTTCTCTATTCTTTGTTACCCCTAAAACCAGTTTTGTCCAGCTCCAGGTCCTGTAACAGGCTGTGAGTGAATTCTACAAAGCTGTGAGATCTCCAGTGTCAGCTTGTGCCCCTGCTCTCAACATCCTGCCCCAGCACTCCTCTATTCTGCAGCATGTGTCCATCTTAAGGCCTGTACTTACCTTTCATAGATAAATTACTATCACAGCTAAAATAAGTAAAATAAAGCTGAAGATCAATGAAGACACATTCAGACAGAATAAGTTTGACAAACCATGTCTTAAAGCCATGCAAAATCCATACAAAACTTATGGCCAACTGCTGGCAGTGTCAGTGGTTACAGAGCTGTACATTTTCACTGTAAATCTAGAAAACAGTTCTGCCTGCAAAACTGACTTTCTCTGGGAAGTGTGTAGAATGGCTTTATGCCTTTAGGAGCAATCAGCCCAAACTGTGCTGGGCAGAATCCTCCATGCACATAAAACAACATTGATTATTATCGGATCTTATTAACACTCTAATTCAAGAATAATATCTCCAGATCTGACAATTATAGGAAAAAAAAGAAAAAGTACAGAATGTCAATGTCATAATTCCAATGTCATAGAGGATTAACTTATTAATTAGAGTGTTATTATCAGACGGATCAAATCTGCTGCGCAGTGGCAGCTAGTTTTTGGGACATTTTCAGTTTGGACGCTAAAATAAAAGTCTTATTACTTTCAATGGACTTTTGGGCAATGACTTGTCCAGCTATAAACATTAATGGGCTTCCTTGCAATGGGCTCAAACTGCTTTTGAAGTTCTGCCCTTACAGAATATGACAAATTGCCTCGAAAGAGTCTGAATATGATCCCAGCAACACTGGGACTCACTGGAACAACTCCCTCATCTTTAGGAGCACACAAGTAAAACAGATGGGCTGCAGACCCAGGGACTTTCTTAAGAGAGATCAGTTTATTAGATTTTTCATCATGCAAATGATTCAGTTGTGCACACATTTCTGGCTGTGCTTCTGCTTCTGAGTTCTTACTCATATAGCTCTGTTCCCAACTGCCTTGCTCAAGGGAAGACACCTCAGCAGTACACCTTCTGACGCACCTCATTTTATAAGGGTTAACAGACTTACAAGGGTAGCACCATCTGTTCACATAGCACTATGTTTTATTATAGTATATTACAGTGAAAATGCCTCTAACACTTTATTCAGATAAGTAGGCAAAATCCACAGTTTACCTTGGCATGAAAACAATGGCCTTCCCTTTAATTAAGAATTGGTTCAACTATCGTCACTGCTGATTAGCACTACATTGATGACCCTCCTGGATAGCTACCATTGATTCCAACAAAACTTACTCTCTCTGAGAGCTAACTTGGATTAGTATTTACAACATGTTGTCGCACCTTGTGGATGTATCATATAGGCTTGTGTGTATATTGGTGTAGCATGACCAATCAACGCTATAGTGGCATAGAGGGTTAAAGATTTTGGAGTGGCACTCACTTCTTTAACATACTGTTTTTCTTCCAGAACACAAGCGATAGGATAGACTGTAATAATAATAATAATAATAATAATAATAATAATAATAATACAATAATAATAACACTTTAAAAGAGATTGTGGATCTATTTAATATTATGCATACTCATACCTATTCTGCTAGTGAGTCATTAGTAATGAGATTTTGTTGTTCAGGTTCCCGTCTCTGAGTAGATTTATGTCCTATCTGTTAGCCCGATGCAGATGGGTATTGATAAGCCTAAGTTAAGCCTAAGCAGCAGTTGACTCTTTGATTTAGGCAACTAAATCCCATCCAAGGTATCCATTTCATAGTGACTTAGGATCCATAGCCTATAAGGAAAGCTTTGTCACCTAGAACAAATGTGGAGACTACTTAATTTAGGGTCATATTCTGGAAGGAAACCTTATTTTAAATGCCCAAATTATCCAAAAAAAGTTGCATTTTAGAAAACAAAAGACCAGACCCAGAACAGAACTAAGGATGGAAGTCAACTTATTCTTAAATTTTGGGAGGTAATGAGATTTCATAGAATCATAGAATGCTTAAGGTTATAAGGGACCTCTAGAGGTCAGCTAGTGCAACCCCCCTGCACACACAGGATCTCCTAGAGCATGTGGTACAGGATTGCGTCCAAGAAGGTTTTGAAGATCTCCAGAGAAGGAGACTCCACCACCTGTCTTTGCAGCCTGTTCCAGTACTCTGTCACCCTCACTGTTAAGAATTTTTTCCTTAAGTTCCGGTGGAACTTTTTATGCTTTAGTTTGTGGGCATTTCCTCTAGGTCACCACAGAAAAGAGGCCAGCCCCAATCTCCTCCCTTTCTCTCTCCCTCGCTTGAGGTATTTATATACAGTCATCAGGTCTCCTTTCAGCCTTCCCTTTTTCAGACTGAAGAGGCCCAGCCGTCTCAGCCTTTGCTCATAGGGCAGATGTTCCTGGCCCTTAATCATCTCTGTAGCCCTATGCTGGACTCTCTCCAGTATCTCCCTATCCTTCTTGTATTGGGGAGCCCAGAACTGGACACAATACTCCAGGTGCGGCCTCACCAGGGCTGAGTAGAGGGGCAGAATCACCTCCCTCGACCTGCTGGAAATGCTCTTCCTAATGCATGCCAAGATCCCATTGGCCTTCTTGGTTAYGAGGGCACACTGCTGCCTCATGGTCAACTTGTTGTCCACCATGAYRCYCAGGTCCSTCTCTGCAGGGCTGCTCTCCAGGAGGTCGGTCCCCAGTCTGTAGGCATGTCTGGGGTTATTCCTGCCCAAGCACAGCACCTTGCACTTTCCCTTGTTGAACTTCATGAGGTTACTCATCGCCCAGTTGTCTAGTCTGTCTAGGTCCCTCTGGATGGCAGCGCAGCCCTCAGGGCTATCAGCTGCTCCTCCCATATCACCAGCAAACTTGCTGAGGGAGCACTCTGTCCCTTCATCCAGCTCATTGATGAATAAATTGAACAGGAGTGGACCAAGGACTGACCTCTGGGGACACACTAGCTACAGGCCTCCAACTAGACTCTGAAACACTTATTGCCACCCACCCTTTCAGCTCTGCCATCCAGCCAGTTCTTAATCCTCCTCACTGTCCACTCTTCTGACCCACACTTCCGGAGCTTGCCCAGGAGGATGCTTTGAGGGACAGTGACAAAAGCCCTGCTGAAATCCAGAGAGATGACATCCACCGCTCTGCCCTCATCTATCCAGCTAAGCATTCCATCATAGAAGGCTATCAGGTTAGTCAACCATGATTTCTATTTAGTGATTTCATGCTACTCCTTATGAAACTGAACTGCTTCCAGGAAATCCCTGATTAAGTATGATAATTGTAACAATTTGCAAGATTCTTATTGATTATTTGGGGTAGTTTTTCTGAAATTCTATAGGCTTTGTAACGAAACTCTGCATAAGCTGGGGCTGAAATCACCCTGAGTAATAGGGAGCCAAAGCTTTTCATACACTCTCATGTTAGAACCATTGGGTTCCCAACTAATATTATAATAGGAATCAGAGCATACAAGGGGTAATAGCTCCAACCATCTATGTTTTCATTGTTATTGAACACAATATACATCACAAAGATAATAAATAGCACTGTGAAGGCAAGATTTATTTATTTATTTATTTATTTATTCTTGTTTCACTGTTCATTTTAAGAAGAAAGAGTGTATTACAATAACTGCATTGCGGACATTCTATGCTTTCAGCTCAATAGCTTGTTATGCATGCTCTGAAAGACTGGTCAAAAGTACTTTATATGTACTCTCAGCAAATTGCTCAATTATATTTTAGAGAACACTGACACTCAAGCAGGATATTAATATCAACTCCAGCATTAAAGCCTACAAACGTCAAAAGAAAAAAATGCTAAAGTGTTTGACAAGTTTACAACTATGCAGTTAAAAATGAAGAGAATTGTTTATTAAAGAAAAAAAAAAACGAAATCAAGTGATTTAGAAGTTGCTGACCACATATCAAAACCTATAATCCAGATTATAACAAAGACTTATGTGATTTGGCTGTTTTCTTGTATTTGTAAAGATAAAACTTTGGAAAAAGAAAAAGAAAAAAAAAGAAAAACAGGGAAGAAAAGAACATGCCCAAATAATCTTTTCCAATTGTATTTGATTAGAACTCTGGGAACTACTGAGAAGAAAGGTTTTGTTTTCCTTGCTTGTCTAAGTCTTTTTCTGAAAGATCAGGATGTGCTAAAAAGCACATCCATTAATGTAAATCCAAAACCACTTTCAACCATTCTTTCAAAATAAATGAAAAAATTATTCTTTGAAAACATATCTAGAATAGGAAATGAAGTGGATATCCTGCTTACTGGCATTGTGGTTCTTTTATGAATGTTTTGATTTTACACAGCTGGCAGACTTTTTCCATAGAAAATAAAAGAGTTGCTTCCATAATCTGTTACACTTTTTCTGAGGGCATTTCAGCCTATATAATGTTGCTGTCTACAGAGTGTCCAAACCACCTTGTTCTTGGTTCTTGAGCAGGAAGGATGAGAAGTGAAATCAAAATTATAAGAAGATATTTAATGCACAGGATATTGAATCATTCTAGTGACGCATCTTCTCTTATTCCCTCCTCTTACTTGGGGCACAAAACACCAACTATTTTCAAACGAAAATGAAAATTAGAAAGATAAGAAGTCATAAAAATCTCTAGTAATTTAAATGTTGAAACCACCTACATTTCCTATCAGTTCTGATTCCCACTTGGTACAACTATCTGTTCACCTGCTTTTGATCCATAATTGTCTGTGATGTGAAAATACTTAGCTACCTGCTGTGGAACCTGAATTAAAGGATATTACAAGAGCAAGAATCTCTCTGATGCTTCATTTTGAAAAATGCACCACTAGATGTACTTTTCCAACAATATAAGAAAAAGTGGAAATGATCTGCCCAAGGTAAGGCATCTAGGATGTTAGCTATCTGAGCTAATCACCCACATGGAGGCATGTTTATCTCTAGCCTCATATTATGCCTGAGAGATTATGCTTCTAAAGAGGCATTTAAGACTAAAACTGACTTTTCTCCTGAAGGTTGCGCTTCCTCATCACCGACTATAGAGGAAGCCTTGGGGAGTGAGTCCAGTGGTAGGCAAGTGGAACAGGAGAGAAGATCCAAATCAGTAGCTCAGTTTTTGGATATTCAGGTGAGAGGATTCCTCCCCTCTGAGCTGCTGGGGTGTAGGATTTCCTCAAGACCAAATGCCACTGCTTTCCCCAGAATATAGTCATGGGGCCAGAAGTAAAGGTTTAGTATTGCAGCTACTGCCCAGAAAGCTGAAATGGAGGCAGGTCTGTCAACTAATTCACATAAGCTACTGAACAGTAATAGGAAATTGATTTCAGTAGCTAATGACTCTGATACATAGACAGTGTCAGTGTAGCATGTGAGCATGGTCTGCTGCCGGCAGTGATGCACATGCTGTATGGCTCCGGAAGCATTCTAGTTCTATAACTTTCTGACTCCTGACATAGGGAATTAAAATTATTTGAAAGCATGATGTTGTCAATGAATACACAGAAAACAGGTGCTGGTTCACCACTTTGTAATTCAGTCTTGTAATTTACTGAGATACTGAGTGCTCTTAGCTCCAACTGCTGATGGAAACAGGCATGTTATGACTTTCGACATTCCTAAACAGTTCAGCTTCAGGTTGACAATTTCTGTCTTAATGATCTATCTATGACAAGTTTTATGTTGCCTGTTGCCAATCTCTAGAGCTATACAGTCATGGTAAAGTAGATGCAGCAACTAGAATGACCTTCTCAATAAACATAAAATCCTGATCTATCTTAAGCAAGTAAGAACATTTTCCCCTTTACATTTTTTGAGATTGCTCAGTGGCCTATGTTATAAACAGCTTTGGGCAAGGGAAGAACAGTAAATATTTCCAGGTTACACACACTAACACTTCCTTTAATAGTTATACAGAGCTCATACATTGGAGTACAGAAATGGAAGCTTGAGAAGGTTAAAATTAAATATGTTAAAGCATAAATAGTTTATGCTACCAAGACAAGAACATATTAAGGTGACATTGCCTTTTCTCCAGCCAGGAAACATCTTTCTGAAAAGATAAACATAAAAGCAGGTGAGTTAATCCACCGATAAAACTAACATGATCACTCATAAATATCTGTGAAAGAGTTCACAAGATTTTTCTTAATGTTTCTTAATGTTACTTAATGTTTCTAGCCATATTAGCTGCTATGAGTGCTACAATACACTAATTTAGATACACTGTTGTTTACAGATCAGAGATTTACTACTCAATGCATATGAGGATCATTTTTATTTTCCTTTGCCCATTTCTACAGGAGAGACTTTTTTGCTTATGTTGTACATGCATTAAGATCTCTGTTAATAATTAAAAACAATACATTTGAAAATGTTATTAAATCTATTTTTTAATGATATGGTATGAAACATAAGTGCAGTAAACAGATACTTTATCAAACTATATAAAAGATAACCCTCAATAGCCATGAGTACTCACAAGAAGGCAATGGCATTGCTCCTGATTATGTGACTCTACTCATATAGCTCTTAGCCAACTATTAAGGATCAAATTGAGAGAGCAAAATAGATAGACTACGTAAATAAGTTTACTTCAGCACAGGGAAATATTTCAATGAAAAGATATTATAATAAGACACTTCTTTCACACTTTCTTTCTTCAAAGAAAGAAGTTACTTGGTAGCAGAAAAAGTCCATTTAGAGAAAAGATTAAGCAGATTAAGCATTGTCACATGCTCGCAAAATGATTGAGCTTGGAAGGGACCTCTGGAGACCGTCTAGCTCAACCCTCTTGGTCAAATCAGGTAACCTAGATCAGGTTGCTCAAGACTACCAGTTAGGTTATGAATATTTCTAAGAACAGAGATTCCACAACTTTTCCGGAAAACCTATTCCTCTGTTGTTCAGCACCTCCCTTCCTTCCTTCCTTCCTGTTCAGAAGGAACATCGATGTATTTCAGTTTGTGTCCATTGTATCTTGGTATCTTGTCTTGCTACTGAGGATCACTGGGTAGAGTCTTCTTTACAACCCCGTATTAAGTCTGAGCTGGACATTAGGAAGATTCTGTGAATGAATATAAACAGACTTCTATAGATTAGAAAGTCCTAGATATCTCAGTCTCTCCTCATATGAATGATTCTTCAAACGCTTTAGTATATTTATGGTCCTCTTCTAGCCTCCTTCTTGTTTATACATGCCTCTCTCATCAGAGGTGTTCCCACTGATGGGTGGGTTTTCAGGTCCACAGGCCATCTGACAGTGAGTCCATGTTGCAGAGCACCGCTCTGCGACCTACTCTTTGGGATGCTCAAGGCAGAGGCCGGGTTCAGCAGCCTAATATGTTATATGTAAATATTGTAAATAGTTAGGGGTGTTGCGGGGATCAGGCCCCTGCCTGCTAGATGACCCCATGGGTGGTGGGGGCCGGAGTGCTCTCCCGCCAGGCTGGGGGTTGCCTAGCAGCCCAGCAACCCACCAACGGGGTGCCAGGATTCTCCCGCCCTGCGCTGGGAACCAATGAGCAGGAGGATCCTGAGCGCCCCAATCAGGGGTCTATCTGCGGGAGAAATCGTGTGGGGACCAATGAAGGGCTGCGGGGTGGCCAACCCGCAGCCAACCGTTTTGCCAACACGTAGCCCCTTGCTGTATATATTCTCCACTCACCCCACCATTAAACGGTTGCTGTTCATCTCATCCCCTGTGTGTGTGTCTGTATTGATTGTGATATGTGTGGGGAGTGAGTGCGTTCAGGGATTCAAGGCTGGCAGTCCCTGCCTTTACCTGCAGCTCCCTTGGGACGACGGAGACATCGGCCTGCTAGCTGAATCGCTGCTGCGTGGCGCCCCACGGGCTGACCTCTGCAGGAGAGAGCAGAGCGGGGGGGCTGGTTGTTGACAAGGCCGGTTACCTGCTGCAGCCGCGAACTCCACCCAGTGGATGTGGCGATGTGGAGCTTGTCAAGTCCACAAAAAAGTAATATGGCTTAGTTTATTCTTCCTTGGCTTACTTTATTACTCAGTCAAAAAATTTCAGACCACAGTTACACAATAGAACAGATGGTCACAGCCAATAACAGCATGGTCAGCAGTATGGTCAACAGATAACAGTGCACATATTCAACAGATAATCCAGTGCCTAATCCCACAGTACACAGATGCTTACAGTGAGTCTGCAGTGTTACTTTGACTTTCATTTTCCTCTGGCTCACTGAGCACTTGTGGGTTTGTTGGAGGGCTCCAGCAACCCCGCAGTGTGGTGACTTTGGTAGTGGCAAACCTGGAATTCCTGAACTCTTAGGAAGTACCCCAGAGCAAGGATATGAGGATGACTTTCCTGCAATTGCCTGGATACTCCTCTTGCCCTCTCGAAGACACAAGGGATATGTGCTTTCTTTCAGGCCCCTCAGGAATCCCCACAATCTCCATAACTTCTGAGATGACTGAGAGTGACCTCACAATAACATCACACTCTCAGTACACATGAGTGTGCTCCGTTAAGGACCAGCGACTCACATATGTCCATTTTTTTCAAATCTCATTTACCTGAGCCACTTGCTGGAGCAAGACTTCCTTGTTCCAAACATTCTGCTGGTCTCAGGGTTCTTGGATCCCTCAAAAACTGATCTTATCAGGTAGGTCTGATGTGAGGAAGGCTTTGAGTGCTTCAGTATGTTCCACGTCCTTTGTTTCCAGGGTGACTGCACAGTCACCAGCAGTCAACAGCAGGCCCACATTTTCCCCAGTCTTCCTTTCATTGCTTCTGCAACAGTAGAGGCCCTTCTTGTTATCCTGCACACGTCTCACCATAATTATCTGCAGGTGGGCTTTGGCTCTCCTAATTCCTTGTACTCTTGAACAGTTCCTCTTTTTCTCTCCTGGCTTATCTACTTCAGGTTCCACCTCTTAGTATACATCTTCATGACTGAGTTTAGTCAGAAACACCTTGTTCATACATGCAGGCCTCCTGATGCCTTTGCTTGATTTCTTGCTTGATGGGATAGATCAAGTGATCTTTGAAAATCAACCAACTCCTCTGAATCCCTATTCCCTCCAAGGCTTTATCCTAAAGGAGTCTCCCAAGCAGATCCCTGAAGAGCGTAAAGTCTGGAGACCAGGAATGTAATACCATTTTTTGCTATTTTTTGTGTTTTCCTCCCTGCTCACAGCATCCTGATTTTCACCATATCACGCTCACTGTAACTAAGACTGCCCCTGATTTTCCAAAATTATCCATGGAGGGTTTTTTTCCTCATTTGTAACTGTCAGGTCCAGCAGAGCACTACCTTTCCGTCACCTGTGTTAGGAAATCATCATCAAGGTACTCCAAAGACCTCCAGGATTGCTTATGCTTGTTGTGTTGTTCCTCCATTAGGGGAACATTTAAAGTCCCTCATAAGGAACAGGGCCTGTGAATGTGATACTTTTGTCTGTTTTATAGGGAAGTCCTGCTCAGGTGGTCTGTATCAGACATTCAGCACAGTGTCACCCATGGTGGTCTGTCCATCAATCATGAGACAGATTCATGCAGAGACTCATGCATTCCTGCTACTCTCTCTGCCCCTTTCCAGCCTGTCCTTCCTGAAGAGTCTGCATCTATCCCTCACAGTATTYCATTAGTGTGAGCTATCCCAAAACAGCTGACATTGTGATCACAGATCTCTAGTTCTTCCTTTTTGTCTGTCATACTGTGTACCAGAACTTCAGAGAGATGCCTTGGAATGATGGTTTCCCCCAAAAAGTGTGTTAGAAATTTTCTCACCATTCTTTTGTACATATGCTTACTTATTTATGTGTGTTCTACTGAGACCCTTTCCGTTTTGTTTTTTTTCTGATCATGATAGTTCTCTTGCTCATATCCCCCCAGACTCTTGCATGCCAATCCCTATCTATCTATCTATCTATCTATCTATCTATCTATCTATCTATCTATCTATCTATCTATTTATTTATGTGAGGCAGGGGATTTGAGCAGGGAAGAGGAGAAGGGGAAGAGACTTTTCTTCAAACAGATGAATTTTCCCTCAGATTATTTTGGTCATCTCTTTGAAGCCATAACCATGAAGAAATGAAAAATATCTTACATTTCTTTCAAAAGTTTACTGTAGGTTACTGTAACTATTTTACTCTTATTCATCACTTCACAGAAGAAATGGTAAAGAAGTCATTATCTCAATCACCATGGTTCAATCCATAGAATTTATTTCAAAGTCTTATCTTGCTTTCTACTTGAATAGAGGTATTTGGTCTGAAAAACAAAAATGTAAAACTTCATTGTCTGTTCACTTTTTATCCTTTGCTCTGCATATCATCAGAATTACAGAGACATCTGCTTTTCTTTCTTGTCTGTTGGGTGTCTGTTAATTCTGTCAGAATTACAGAATTCTGTCAGAACATACAAAGTGCCAGCATAATTTTCAAGGGATTACATCTCTGCTGAATATCTATTATCCACAGATAGTTTACGATAGTGAATATTTCACTAACCACAGGACTCTGGAAGCAGTTAACTGTAACCAGGGATCTGAATAATTCAAAATTCTTGATATTCTTTTGAGACCCTATAGGGCTTTAGCTAACTGAGATAGTATATATTAAAGCAATGTTTCAGCTAACAACTGTCTTTCTTTCTGTTAAAATTTTCAATTTTTTGAACTATGCCTATTTAAGAAATCATTTCAAGCATATTTCAAAGCATTGAACATTGAAGATGCTTCATTATACTGAAGGATGCACAACAAATAGAAAATAGGAATGCAGGATTAGCTTATTTCTTCTTGTGCTCTACAATGAAAGTAAAATGCTTGTTGGATTTTCTAAAAACTGCACAGCAACTCGATGATTTCTGGATTTATTTGGGCTCCAGTTATGTCCTTTAAAGTGGCAATTGCATAGGAATTGTTATATTGGTTCTTATAATCAAAAATTCTGTAGCACAGGAAGGCATGTCTGAAGATGAGTCCAGTTGCATGAAGGAGTGAGGATAACATTTTCTATGGATTTCAATGAAGTTTTCATCACTTCAGTTGTGCAAATTTCACAGCAGAGAGTGTCCTACAAAGGAAATTCCTAAGTGAAATATTCAGAAATGCCATAGACAGGATATTTCATCACGGAACTGCAGTATCAATATTTATTTTCTGATACAGTCAGGAAAATAAGGCACATAGAATTCTAATTATTAATATTCTCAAGCACGAGATAGTACTTAGATTTTCAGCTCTGTCAAGATTTTGGCAGGTTTATCAATGTAGTATTCTAAGCAGGTTCTGCAGAGAAAACAGATTGGCATATGAAGTTGCAGACACCTAAGACATTAAGTGAACATTTAGTAGATTGCTCTCTTGGATTTCATCACTCAGCCGAGTAGTATGTCAACTACATCATCCTTAGCTACTAACAAGCTGCTTTGATGGGCAACTTCTTTTTTTTTTAAAAAAAAAACCCCTACAACTTACCTATATAAATGACATGCCCACTTTAGGAACCTAGAGGTCCTTGGAGGCTGGCAAAAAGGGTATATCACTCAAGATGAAAATTGAGAGCTAATATAAGGTCAAATATTATTTGGAAGATCGTATCTCTTTTCTGGCTATACATGGAGCTTAACTTTCTACTCTATAGTAAAATTAAATTAGAAATACCTGAAGATGAGTCATGTATTTACTTTTCTCTCCTATGATATGCTAAAGATAAAATAGTTTATTCACTTGGGAGGGAAAATAAGGAACTGAGAGTCTATATGGAAACAGAAATGACTGTTTTGTCTTGCTTCTGTCAATGTTTCCTTTCAGGTATAATTATACTGATTTGGATTCTAGAGCGTGACACTTAGCTGAGGAGTTGCAGTTGCACCAATGCAATATTGCTATTGCAACTTGTATCTAGCAATTGCAAAACAGTTCATTTGTTATTTTATTTATATCTGATGTCTCTTTTCATATCAATAAGGCTGAGACGATTTCATAAGAAACAGACTATATTAAGAAAAACCCTCAAATATTACTATGCCCATTCCAGAGGAATTAAATTATGAAACAATAGCTGGTTATAAGATCATAATAATTTCCATACATTTTCCTTTTACTAGGGGACAGATTATACCTTTTCCCATTGAGAAAGAGAGCGGATGTCAATAAAATTCCTTCGTCTTTTCTCCCTTATAACTTTACACACTTAAAAGCTCAAGGAGAAAGTGTGGAAAAGATAAAACTACATGGCTCTTTCCAAAAATAGAAATTAGAAATTGAGAATAAAAAGAATTTACAAATATGCTTTGTGTAGGACAAAGTGGATCAAAAAACTTTGCCTTAACGCAAAAACACTCAACAGTGATAATTACAAGGAGTAGAATTCTAGGTAACATATTCTCTCCTCTCCTCTCCTCTCCTCTCCTCTCCTCTCCTCTCCTCTCTTTCTCCTGGAAAAAAAGGTGAAAAATATCCAAAGGAAACCCAGCTTAAATTCTCTAGGTTCTATTTTTCCTGTATGGATACAAGTAAGTGTATATAATTTATTTGACCCTGTTTGAATGGTGGGGAGGGGGGGAAGGGGGCAGGAGAGGCTTGAGGTAGGTGTTCGGCCTAGATGATCGCTAGAGGTCCTTTCCAAACTCAACCATTCTATGATTCTGTGATTATGATATTAAACTTAGTTGTGCATTAATTACAATTACTGAAAAGAATAAAAATGTAGATGATTCATAATGCTTTTTTAGATTACAAAGAACACAGGCAAAGAAAATTAAATATAATTCTAGAAATGGATATAGGCTTTATCAAAGCCTAGGGTGACTTGGATTTGAGATTTTTTTTTTCAAGAAAATTCACAGTAAAACTTGATTTCCTGACATAAACAGTAAGGAAAAAAAATCTACATTTTCATGCTTGCCAAAAATAGTGATGTGCAACTGAATATCAATAAAGAAAGTAAAACTGCTTTTTGCTGAAATGCCGCAAGGTTGGTCCCAAAGAAGAAGGAATTACAGCAGAGCAAATAAGAAAATATGAATTGTAAATTATAATGTTCTCCCTAGAGGGTGAGTCTTCTGCAAATGGGTCCCAAAATTAGTTCTTTCTTGGGATAAAATTGCCACTTGTAAATCAACTTTGTTAAGAAGAAAAGTGAAGAAGCTAAAATGTTTACTCCCTTGGCTTTTACACTTACATAGCTCCTGTGGGTTAGAAATCTCATGGCTGCCATAATCCCATTGATTTTATTTTCTGTTTTCTTTTTCCAAACACGGTTGGAAAAAAGGTGTTTTTCTGAAGGCAGGTTCTTCAACCTGAATTGCAGGTTCACCACCAGGGATTTATTCCTTTGGACATTTGCGAAGAATTTGGACCAATTGATTATTTTTGTAAAAGGATATTTCCTACTCAAATGCTGATATTCCTGACCATGGAGTCAGATACTAAGATTCTATTATCCTTAACTAAAGTGACTTCTGCACTTTTTGGAGGAGATGGAATTTTGATAGGACTGTCTACTACAAGACTTTGATACTTAATTGTCAAAGATTTAAACAGAAATTAAATATCCAGGCCCTTCTGAGGGGGGATCTATATCATTAAATAGTCTATATCTGTCTATATCATTAAATTGTTAGAGAAACCTCTTCTGAATTGTGAGAAACAGGATACATAACAGACAAACTGGTAAAGGGACATGAAGAAGAAAGCAGCACAGAAAGTTTATAAATTCCCAGTGGCCAAGATAGATAAAGAAAACTTACCTTTCTTTGACCTAAAACTAGACACTAACATACTCTCAGATTTGACAGATGTATCATTAGGGTTTTTGTCCATTTGTGAATCATTTTTGCAAAGTTCTCTATCAAGTCAGGAAATAGAAATCCTTTGCCACCAAGATGTACATATCTGTTGTATGGACAGATGCCTAACCTCAGGCAGACAGGATTTCTCCTAGGTATCTGTCTCTCCTTAATACTTTATACTGATCTTATGACCTTTACACTGCCAAAGGCATCATACCTGGGTTCCTGATGTTGAATGGCTTTCATCTATCATTAATACCTTATAGAGTAACCTTATGTACACTGCATAGAACATGGCCCAGCACTTTTTGGGTCCCAGGTCTCTAAAAATTGATCAATATTTTGTTTCTTTTTGCTACTCCAAATTCTTGTGATATAGTACATTGTTTCACATTCCTCCAGAGAGTTTCTAAAGGAGAAAGTAAAAATCTGTATCACATATCATATAAAATGACATATATGCATACAGATACATACATATAGCATTATGTGAGAGTTTGAGGAAAGCTGACCAATTCAATTGATTTACTGCCCAAACTGTCTGCAGGGAATAGTATAAGGAGCAAACTATCCTTAAAATTCCCAGATTGTTGATCATAAAAAGTTTGGTTATTCCAAAAGAATTTTTGTGCAAATTAACAATTGTAAACTGTGTGCAACAAGGGACCCAGGAATTAAAACAAACAGAATCGTCAGATTATTTGACAGTGTGTGGATCTTTACAACACTTTAAGATAGTTGCTGTACAGTTTGTTTCTGGCAGAATGGATTTACCCAGACATCTTCATGGTCACAAGGCATATGTTCTTTGTGTCAAGGATCGGCATATCAGCTTAACTCTGAAGAATACTTACTTCAGAGAGATCAAAGAAAACAGAATTGATGCTAATAACCTTTTTTTAAAAATAGTTATTTTGAATAAAATGATTGATAAGATTATTTAAACATATTTGGCATTAATTGACATCCAACACAGATTTTAGAAAGTCCTTTTACTCAAGTTTTCTGACTATGGCCCCAAAAATATACTGGTTTTGCTGTCTGAATTATCTTGACAATTTTAGACTTAGTGAAGGATTTTTTTATTTTTTTTGTACCAGAATAACACTCTACTATGAATTCTGTTTTCTCTCTTTTTTTTGACTTTGATGCAGATCTACAACTTCTTGAAAAATTTCTTGTGAGACATTCCATGGAATTTTCTGTTGTCTTTTCACTGTTCATTATGGAATAATGCATTATATATTAAGGAAAAAGCACATTCCTTTTACTTTTCTCCTACTTAGGTGGTACATTTCTCTGCTTTGCGGTTCCTTGGCTTTGGTGAAGGCCTGAAGAAAAGCAGTCTCTTCAAGAGTAGAATTAGAGAAAATTCTAAATGAAAAATTGTGATGAAAGAATAATTTGTTATGCACACAAATTAACTACAGCCTTTCAAAGATACTTTAGAAATGTCCTGGTCCTTGGAAGTAGGTTGGCTATTATTCAGTCATCTGCATCTGAGCTTTCACCCTAGGCTTCCATTAAAATCAACAGAGAAAAAAAAAATATATATATCTATATGATAGTTTTATAAAGTTAGGTGAGAAGAATCCTGCACTGACTGCCACCTCCTGGAGGTAGCTCATTCTACCAGAATCACAGAATCTTTAGGATTGGAAGGGACCTCTAGAGATTATCTAGTCCAACCCCCCTTCTCCAGTAGGGGCACCTAGATGGCACAGGGTGCCATCCAGGTGGGTTTTAAAGATCTCCAGAGAAGGAGACTCCACAGCCTCTTTGGTCAACCTGTTCCAGGGCTCTGTCACCCTCACAGGAAAGAAGTTATTCCTCATCTGGAGATGGAACTTCCTCTGTTTCAGTTTAAAACCGTTGCCCCTTGTCCTATCACTGGTCACTACGGAGAACAGAGAATACTGAGATGCTGTTACAGACATGCTGTATATTTCTGATGTGAATTCTTTCAAACCACTCTGTTCTTGAGGACTTCAAACTTTCTAATTTTGTAAACTACAATACCTTACTTAAGAAGTTTTGTATTTGGACTCTAAGGAAATAGGCAAGAAATTGACCTACGCCTCTAGCTACTTTTGTGGTCTTACTTATTTCTGCCTCTGTCTCAACAGAATTATAAGAGTAAATTATACATGCTTAGTTACACAATAAATAAATAAATTAATATGTCCTGTTTGTTTGCTCACAGTGGTCATTGGGTCATGTGAGGTTTTTTACATTTTTATTGATATGCCTAGGAAAAATAAATTTATAAAGTGTCAGAATAAAAGGAAAGTAAACAGACTGACCTGTCCAAAAGAATAAAATTAAATTCTCCTGATTTCATATTGCAGTGGAAAGAATTAAATACAAATTCATTTTTTGATAGAAGTTGTTGAAAGATTGCATAATTTCCATTCAGCTTTTGACATCTCATATGTATTGAAAATTCCAATCTGGATTAAAAATAAAAAGGTGTGTATGTGTGTGTGTGTGAGAATATAACCTTCAAATATAGCATTTAAAACTAGATGGTGGGAAAAAAAAAACACACAAAGTAGATAAAATATACATATTAAAAAAATGGTGAATGTTGTTACTATATAGACTTAAAGCCTTGCTTAGGTAATGTTATTGTAAATAAATAAAGTTTTATTTATATATGTTGAAGTAGGCTATTTTTGAAATCGGAATCTAAAGCTTTGGAGAGAGCAATAGAAAAATAATATACATTAGAAATAGTTATGGGAATTACTGGAAATTTGAAAAATCAGCAAGATAATAACATTCATATTTACTATCAATTGTCTTCATAAATACATACAGCTCTGAAAACTTTTGAATTTTTTTCCCCCTAGAAATTACTTTTTAGCTTAAGCGTCACTGAGGGACATATAAAATGCAATTTTGCATTTCCATAGTCTTATGGAAAGTAAATCTTATTTATCTTTATCGTACAAGAATGAAATAAAAATGTAGATGAACTTAATTAGGGTGTAACTCAACAAAAATATGCATTTGAAAAACAAAATTTGGATTCAAGTATTAAATAGTTATTGATACCAGACCTCAAAATTTTAAGAAATTACTCAGTAATGTTCACATACATTTGTTAATAGAAAGAAAAAAAATATTTAAGGAGAATTAGCTACTTGAATATTGACTAGAACTTCACAATTATGAGGAGAACTTCGACAAAATGCCAAAGAATTAATCATTAGTTACCCTTTGTCCAGGGTTTACAATATCATTTTTTTCTAATTACTTCTGGTGTTTAACTATCGTGTTAAGCATTGCTGTAGGAACAAAGAATTTGAGGAAACATCTGTTTTTCATATTTTCTCTCCAATGGACAACCACATCTACTAGGACTCCCAAACAAAAGTTGGTATTCTTGGCATTTCTACACACAAGGACTGACCTGGCATAGAAAAGCCCTGGAGAAGTGACCCTGCCAGTTTAACATTAAAGAGCTTGTGAAATGGCTTTTGTTCTCACAGCTGTGTGCACCACAACTCATGCATGAATAATATGACTAAAATTCTGACTTCTTCTAAAAATTTGTAGGATACCATCATGAATAACTTAATATCTCTAAATGTAATACATATAGAAGACAATAGGGTCATTCTGTTCTTTATCAAAATTTATCAAACAAGATGTATACAAAAGCTGGAGGGTAGCTTTTGGACATTGATATCATATGATATGGTTTCCTTAAAAGACAGTGTTTGGTTCAATCAACTTCTTAAGTAAAAAAAAAAAAAAATTATTTAATTTCAAAATGAAAAATTATATTTTTTTCCAGTTGGAAATGGCATATTTTGCACTACCACCTGGCTATCGTTTTCATCACTCAAAAAAAAGGATTTATGGATTATTCAAAAAACAGGAAACTAATCCAATTTTTTTTTGTTCACTTCCCATAAAATTTCCACTTTTGTAATTTGAGAAACAAAAGGCTATTTTGAAACCTGCATTGATTAGAACTTTCCTTCTCAGTTCCAATCTATTAGCCTTAATCAAATAGGTAAATGTGTAGTGTAGAAAAAACATAGTAAAATAATACGATCAGAAGCTTTTTTCTTACTATTATTTTCCTGATTTGTGTTTTCAAATGTATTTGCAATGATTCCCTTCTTAAAAGCATTATTAATTTAACATATCTAAAATTTCCAGTATGCGATAATTCGTGTTGCTACTTTTGCAAGAGTGGAATGAATGTGAAGATTTAAAAATGGAAAAAAAGTTGTTTGGTGGAAATAATACAAGAAAAAAAAAAGAGTCCATAGAAGAAATAAACGGAATTTTTTTTTGTATATATGTATATGTATTAGTGTATATATATATATATATATATATGAAGGAGAAATAACAAAGTTTCTATTAAAAAAAAGAACAGTGAAGAATGAACTGTGGAAGATAAGAAATGATATAGAACAAAATGCAGAAAGATTAGTCTTTTTTGGAAGGGGAGTAAATGCATCCATAGTGGTTCTTTTAAAGGTTTTTTTTCTTGCTTTGGATAAACTGTAAAGAATACATGTCATGAAGGTAGAGCAGAGCAAGTAACATTTAACTAAATATAGATGATCCTCTAAATGCTATATACAAGCATTGAAATTGTCTTCACCCTTACCTTAACTATAATGGTTCAAGACTGACGGTAAGACACCATTCTGTCTTAGAATTTTGGCAGTAGCTGATAGATTCAATTCTCTAAGGGGTTCAGAAAATTCGTTAAAAGGATAGCTGTTTCTTATAAAATTCAATAAAAAGTTGTAAGAACAAAGCTATTGTAAATTTTATTCAAGCACGAATTATAGGGCTCAGCTGGGCAAAATTCTGTGGGGTTACACCACAGGTCAGGCAGGATGATCTTATGATCCTTTCTCATCCTGTATCTCTGGGTCTCTGCATAATTTACAAAGAATTGTATATGTTCAAGTCAATTGGAATGGCCAACAGACTGAAAACATCTGCCCCCTCTTGTCTAGATTCATGACAGAAGATGAAAGATCGGCAAAGACTTATTGAAACTAAATTCTTCAATCTCCTTATCACTTGCATTCCTTTCTCTCTCTCTCTCGCTCTCTTTTTTTTTTTTTTTTTTTTTTCCTTTTCCCCTCTGTTCTGCAGTGGAAAACTGCAAAATCCTCCTTTGTCAAAGTTCATAATCTCTGATTTACTTAACTCTTTACTATTCTTTACTGTTTCAGTACAATGACTTTATGAAGCTTGTCATTTCTCCTCGTTGTTAATTTTGTGCTTTCTTTGCAGAGCAGTTAAAACATTTGCTAATATCTTGACAGTATCCCAGGTAAAAAATATTGCTGAATATTTTTGCAAGTAACTCTATCTTTTACTTCGAAAGTAATAAACTCTCTTAATTGGAAAACTCAGTGAAGGAAATTGAAAAAGAGCATGACAATATATTCTGCACATTTGGAAAGTAGGTGACTGCTTGATTGTGCAGCATGATTTATTCACATGGACTCTAGTACTGCTATCGATAGGCAGGTCGTATATTTCAGTACATACATACAACATAAGGTTGTATGTTTCAATAAAAGAATAAAGGCAAAATAAACCTATGTGTTATTGAGTTCTTACTGGCGGTATACTTGTCTCTTTCCTATGTTCACTAATGGCAGAATAATAAGAAATCATAAATTTTTCACTGGTCTAAATATTTATAGACTTTTTTATAAAACTTTGCAGAAACACATACTTGTATCTAAAGCTCGAATCTGGAACGTTTAGATGTGTGGTACTTTAAACTACTAAGTAATGATTCAATCTACCCCTGAGAAGATCTAGAAGTCTTCCACAAAATACTTTTCTTCATATGTACTCTTGCTTCCTTCTCTCCTTATCATATCTGAGCAACGTGTTGGAGGTTCATTGCCTCTATTCACAGCAGGGTGGCTGCATTGTGAGCTAGTAGAAAATCAGGCATGAACGTGATCTCCCATCTCAGGAATCCTGAGTGCAGTTTGGACAGAGCTACAGAACAAGAGGCTTATGATGATTCAGAAGTCTCAAAGTGTCCAAAGCAATATAAGAACTCCGAGTGTAAGGAGAAGCTCTTTTCAATTCACTTACTGTTACCATTTCAATTCAGTGGCTAATGTGACAGTATTCAGCCCCGCTGGAGATGCCCTAGCTACACCTCTTGGCCTCCATCTGATTGTCCAGAGAAGGACAGGCGTGCTATGGGTTATGTTCATTGTTGTCATTCCCATGCAGAAATTTCAAATATCTCAGAAAACCTGGACTGCTGGCGTGTACCCCTGCTGCCTGTTTAAAGCCTGTGTGTGAGGCCACATACAGAGGGACACAGGAGATTATTTATTTTAGGTTCCTTCACAGGTGAAACGTTAGGGCAAGCATTCATCTGACTTTTTTTCTTTTTTTTTATATGCACGTGCATTAGGGTGAGGATGGATGTTAACTGAAAAGGAACAATTTCCTTACAGATATTGCATGGGGAGGTTCACATTCTATGACCAGTTGAGTTGTAGATGTAAACACAGTGGCTTTCTACATTTATTGAAGAAAAATTGCCACCTGGAATGTTAAAAGTGCCCTCCCTAAAAGCAATGGCTATCTCCCATGCCATATACCTCGCTACACATAAGTAAGTACACATAAGTAAAACATGAGTAAGTCTATAAAAAATTCAAAATTCATTTTCAGGACATGATGAGTTTTATTGAACTGCTAATATATCCGTTTGGTGATATAGGGATTCTTGGAACTGTATGAGAATTGGTCCCTCATTTTTGATAATTAATAGGAAATCTGCCTGTGAGATACAATATAATTAGAAAATTTATGTACTAAAATAACACTCTGTAAATTAGATTCATTTCTTTATCAAGAGGATTTTTCCTCCTAACTTCTTAAAAGCTTTACTCATCTTTGCCCTATAACTCAATTACTTACATCCTCTTGTGAAGCTCTTGACCTTAAGGGAATAGACTAAGCCACTCCCTTGAGATCCCTTTCTAGCAGTTTAAGTAATGAGGAGTCAGCAAGTGTAATCATGAAAAGAAAATTATTTTCATCAAGAAAATGTATGTTTATGCTTGTCATAACGATCTCTATACCAAGTATACTTTAGAGATATGCAAAAAGTTGTTCATAATTAAAAAGTAAGACCGAAAATTTGTGCCTTTTTTCCTAATGCACACATAAACTCTATCTTCAGAAAACTCATATAGAATTATAAATCTTACTTCAATTCATTTTTTTTTCTTGTTTCTAGGTAACCAACATTTGATTCTTTTGGCCTTCCCCAGGCTTCCCACAGAGAATTAGCTAATTAGCTCACTGAGCCACTGTTAATAATTATTCTAAAAAGTCATGGACATTGGGGCAGGTATCAGAGGATTTAGAAAAAAAGAAAAAAAGGAGGGAAAAATCCACACATGGCTTTTAAAAAATACAAATAAAATAATAGTAGGAATTCCTACCTAGAAAAGTAGTCCTCAAGACCTTGGGGAGAAAAAGTAATGATACAAATGCTAAGGGGAAAAAATTCTCAATGGCTTAATAATGTCTAAAATATAAACATCAATGAATATGGCTTTATTAATAACACCCAGCCTTTATTTATTCTGCAGTTAAGGCATTGATGGGAAAGTTTCCACTGATTCAGAAGGAAAATGAGGATTCACAACACTAGGAAAACTTCCCAAGTGGCAAGCAGATTGTATCCCTACTGGAAGAGATTTGTATTCTTACTCTAAAGCAAGAATGTTTATTGCCTTAGGGAGGGTATGATCTTTCCCAGTAGAATTTTATAATTCCCAGGAAAGTTTTTGTGAGTTGTATTTCCTTCTGGTGCAAAGGGCAGAGAGTGCAAATGACGGCATGCTGTTGCAGCTAATCATGCCCTAGACAAGAGCAGGCACCCATAAGTGTGAGAGTCACCACTGATGTCATGGACAGGAGACCAAGACAGAACACTATGTGTTTGGCCAATAAGAATTAGTAGCAGAGAAATGCTGAAAAGTAGAAGCAGTGTCCTGCTTACTTTGACATTGTAAGATTGGTGGGCATATATAAAGTTACAGTGTTTAATGCAGCAGGCACAGAGGTGTGTGGCTCCTTGAGCGAAATTTAGAACAAATGAGTGGAATTAATATGTTAGAGCTTTATAAAGCACCCATATCTTCAGTTTGTTTGTTCATTTTCTCAGACACGCTGTGTCAAAAAAAAAAAAAAAAAAAGCAAAATATCTCTGTATATATTTAATATATACATAAAAGAAGAATGTTTTTTAAGTAAGAAAGGAAAGAGAAAATAATCTTTTTGGAAACCTCAGACACCAGCCTTTACCCCTTTTTTGGCAGATCTTTATGGAGGCTAAAATCAGCCTAATAGGAATAAAAAAAGGAGAAGCATCTGCACTCTATATTATTCTGTCTCTACATTACTAAAAATAAATTGTAGGTGTCCTTTTATTTTTGCTTTATCCTGTGGCTGATCCCATGATTTAGTGGCATATTTTAAAAACTATAATATTTTTCTTATAGAACACAGATTTGGAATGAGTAATCAGTAATCAGTAATCTTAAACAATGGATCAAGAAAACTGCAATATGATTACAAATGTGTCTTCAGGAAGATGGTCAAGACTTTCCTCGAACTGAGAAACAAAGGGGAAGAAAACAAAATTAATTCATCAGTTAGACTAATTGCTGCATCTTATTTCCCTTGCATGATTGTAATAGCATGAATGAATCACAGGGATGCATTAAAATATTAACACACAAAGGGTTTAGTTTTGTGTGGCCATTACTACAGAAACGTAGTAGGGACTAGTAGGGTCATACTGATGATTTAAAGGGCATTAATACCATCACTAAGCCTATTCTGACAGTAATGTAAAAAAAAAAATCATCTGTGTATTCTTGAGAACAAAACTGTGGTCTTGATCCAAAGCCATATGAAAATTCCAGTGGCTATCAGTGAGTTTGGATCAGATGTGATCAAGCATAGCAGCTTTTTCTTTTTTTTTTTTTTTTTTCCTATTTGAGATTTTAGCTCACTCCTGTAACAAGCTCTTTGTATGAAAACTGCAGATTAAAATTGTTTTGTCTTTCCACAGATTGACAAAATGAACTCTAAAAATATGCATTTAATAAAAGTTTGGGGGTTTTTTTTAAGAATAGTTTTGAAGAATTAGCATGCTAAACTTAAAGTCTTTACAAAAATGTTATTTATGTGCCCTTCAATAGAACTGACTAACAGAAACATCAGCTGGAAAGAAAGATCCTGTGGACTTCTGACAGAAGGCAAATCTGCTTTGAATTGCATTCAGGTTTTCAGTGCTGGAATTCTTAAGTTGCTATGAAAATTCAAAAAGAGAACTAGCCAAAAGCATGAAACTACTTGAACAGTGCACTCTCTGAGTGTTGACAGGACAGTACCTATGTATAGGTACAAGCAAATGGATGGTTTTTAACCTGCACAACCCAAAAATCTTTATGTTTTCCATAGAGAAGTAGCAATCCATCATGCCAGACCATAAGCTCAGCATACTGTGTAACTCACCATGCTTCAGAATGAGGAAATCCCAGTTCCCAGTAAAATATTTATTCATATTCTATATTCAAGAAGTCAAATTACAACCAATTTCTGGCAAAGGTCTTCCAAACAAAACAAAAAAACAAACCACTGTCTCTGAAGAGTTCATTATCAGGAAGTAACTCTCGTGGATCCTGGACAGGGAAGTACATTGGGGTGGGGAGGGGTTGGGGGGTGAAAAGATGATTACTTCTTCAAGTTATTGGAACAAAGACTGTAAAGACTGAGCCACTACTCATGCTAACTTCAATTAGTATTTCTAATACTAATACTAATTGTATTTCCCCCCTCTGCTCCCCCAATACACGATTTGAAGTAAAAAGGGAAGAATGAAGAAGTGATCAAATACACTCGGGTCATTGCAAATATAAAACAACTATATATATAAAATGACATGATTATTTTAAAAGTCCATAATATATAAGAAGTGGCTTATGTGCTTTTCTACTACTGTAGATAAGACTTTGTTTTTGAAATTCTAGAGACAAAATAACTAATTTCTTGAAATATGAAAAATTATTAGAATAATGTGGTTATAAGTAACCTAAGCATAACCTAAGCATGTCTGTCATTAGAGCTTAGAAACTGGATCAAGACCATGAGATTAGACGAGGTCAGCACAGGTACAAAAAGAATAGTTCTTGTGCTAAAGTGCTGTTTGTCTCCACTTATCTTCCTGCTACACTTGTACGTTTTTTCCTTGGGAATAATTCTCAGGGACTGCCTGCTTAGACTCAGACAAGTTGTCCATCTTTTCCCTCCTGCTTTCTTCCTGTGAACTTTTGTAGACACTTCTGCCAAAATGAGCCCTCCCCATGGATCAGCTTCTTGCTTTCACTTGTCAGCCATCAGTACTTATTTTCAACCGAAAATACCATCTTTCATATCAGGGAATTGATAAAATTAGTACAGGAAGGATAAATGCCTTGTCTGGATTTTATGAAAACTTTTTTTTTTTTTTTAAATAAAGTCGCACTTTGGAACTTAATTCAAATTAGCTTCATTACAAATTCTAATTATCTGAATAGAATCAGAAATAAAAGCAATGGGRAAAAAAAAGAACTAAAGATTTAGATACTGTAAATTTTCATTGTTATTTACTTATCTCTTAAAAACAAAGCCCTCATCCATGAGTGAATCATGTTTCCATGAGTCTCAGGCAACATCCTTTTTCACAGATAAAACACCATCTTAGATTTCTATGACCCTGGGCTTTTCCAGCCAGCTCACAGAGGAGAATGTTCTGAATAAGAGAATATATATTAATGTGTGACATTTCTGTTCCCTTTCCCTACGATGCTTAGAATCATAGCATAGTTTTAGATAGCAATGTAAGAAAAAACTCATATAAAGTGGTAAGATGATTGTTCCAACACTTCAAGGTTTTTTTGTGCCACAGCTTATTGTCAGAATTTTGTATTTTTTCGCAGCTCACTAAGACTCACAAGCAAATAAAAATGCAAATATTTCTTAAAAAAAAAAACATATAAACAAAGGAATAAACAACAACAAAAATCCCTCAAAAATCTCAACATATCTCATTTTAGAGATTATGTAGAAATACAAAGATATAATGAATACCCTATGGTACACACACTCAAACAGAAGATAATAATTTATAGTTAACATGACAGATTATTTATTTTATTACTTTGACAGCCAAATAAGTATGAAAACAAAAAGAGGACAAAGAAGCCTGTCTGGAAAATCTGGGAAAAAAAATAAAAAGAAAATAATTCTTCAAGGTCATTCAGCTTAGATGTTGTAATAGCCCTGTGGGTCTCTCAGATTTTTAAGGAACTTTCCTAATTAAATAATGGATGAAGGCAAGCAATTGTTTACAGAATATATTTTCTATACACTAGGGTTATTCTTTTTATAGTTTTATACTGCTCCCAAAGGAGCAAAAAATATGAGGAAGTCAAGAGACAGGCATGAAGGAGGTCTGATTTAAAATGCTTTTGAGCCATATTTTCAGAAATATTTAATGATTCCAATGTGGATTGCTTGATTAAGGGTGTAGAAAATCATGCATTATCTTCTGAAGGGAGAGATGAAATTCAGAAAATCTGGCCTCAGTATTATTTTATTTTTGTTTGTTTGCTTGCTTGCTTGGTTTTCTAAACAGAAAGAGAAAAAAAATCACAGGAATGTAAAGGTATGTGTATGCTGTCCGCTTCCCGAGGAGCTGGAATGCATATGTGAGAACAGAAAGATCTGAGCCAGCCGCAGTCAGGCCTTAATATAAAGCTGTGCCCATGGTGAGGGGCAAGGTAATTGTAACAGGCTACTCTGGATAAAAAAGCAGGCTCACATGGGAGTATCAAGGATATGCAGATAGCACCTGCTATTTAAAGACTAGCAGACTTTTGCCCCAGATGGTAAACAAAGACTTCTGTAAATACAAGTGTTCGTTGACAAAATCTGATTTCATTCAGTAATTAGATCAGACAATTCACTATATTACTGTCTTGTGACCATATGAAACATGGTCAACATATATGAGATGATAAAAGTATTACTTGTTTCTCTTAGCTTTCTAAAGCAATGCATTTTTAACAGCATTCCAAGTAGAGCTGAAAATGACAGCTTTGGGGCATGGTATTTCATCATGTCTCCTATCTGTCAGATGGTAGGAAGTATACTTTCCTTTTACTGCAGGCATCTTGCCAGAGACACCTCCAGTCACTGCAGCAATGATCAGTTTATTAGGAGCTCTCATGTTCAGAGAGGTTTTTCTTGCTTGACTTGGCCTGTGCCATAACCTCAAGGAAGGGTACCAAAGATGAGGTAGAAAAACAGAAGATATCAGTTCATTCTGTGGTGTACACATCATCTTCAACATCTCCATCCTCAGGAAAAGCATTATAAGTCTTTGGAAGACTTTTCTATTCCTCTTTCTACTCTTCCTTCTTTGTCCCTCTCCTTTTTTTTTTTTTTTTTTCCCCTCCCTTTTTTTTTTTTCTAGGCAGCGCCTTTGCAGGTTTGGCTGNAAGACTTTTCTATTCCTCTTTCTACTCTTCCTTCTCTGTCTCTCTCTTTCTTTTTTTTTTTTTTTTTTTTCCCCTCCCCTTTTTTCTAGGCAGCGCCTTTGCAGGTTTGGCTGACTCTCACCCTACAAACTCAGGGTGGCAAAATTCAACTGCCCTGCTTGAAAAGCCTTTGTATTTGTATTACATGAATAAGAATCTAAATGTGCTTGAAATTTAAAAATATAAGACCTCTAGGACTCTTTAGCTTTTTCTTAGCCCTTCATTTTATGACATAGCTTTCCTCACAATATTACTTATCTTCCTTTATTAAATCAAGTCACATTGGTGGTACAATCCTGCTGTCACTCAAGTTTAGCTCCTTGATTGTGCTGGTAAGCCTGAGGTACTAACCTAAATCTTTCCTCTTGGTAGTGCCTCGTGCTAGCAGTCAAGTCATCAGACTAGCTTTAACTAAAGCTTTGGAACCATGTGCTGCAGAAAGAGTCACAAAACAAGTGTGTGATTATCTAGACTTTAGGAATTGCTTTCACGTAATCACTATGGGTAAAACAGTAATCTCATGTGATATTCTGAAATACCCTGAGATATCTTTTTACTCTCTGACAGTGCAAAAATGTTTCATTTGTAAATCAGAGAACACAAAAGAGTGAGTTTTAAACAAAACTTATTATTACAAGGGGCTTTAAATTGCATAAGATCTAAATTCTTTAAAATGTCGTAGATAAAACACAAATACACTTCATATTTTGAGAGTACTACAGTAAAAACATGAGAAAAGGTGAAAAAAACACTTCTTTCAGGCTCTTTGCTTGACATTAGTGACCTTTTCAGCATAACACTGGTCAGAATGTAGACTCAATCAGAAAGGAAAACAAGCTTGCTTGAGCGGATGTGCAGTGCACATCTGTGCCTGTGGCTGATATGCCTAAAGATACAGATGTACTCTTGCTTTATTTTGTAGTATTATTGCTCCCAAATGTTTTATTAATCACTTTTTTTTTTTTTTTAATATGAATAAATAGATGGTTCATCGTATGGAAAAGCTTTCTTCCTCCATTGTGTAAAGGAATGGAGCATGTGCCTTGCCTCAAAGCTTCAGATTGTTTAGCTGAGAGGCATATTGTTTGAGGATTTTTTGGTGAAAATTGAATGTAAATGAATGTAAAATAAGCATTAATTCTGAGCTCAGATCTTAATTGGTTGAGTTAGCCACCCCACCCCAGAACTATAATTCATGCACAAATTCTTGTCATTTCACTGGGGTATCATTTGATGATTCAGAGATCTATTTTGATACATTGTCCTACCATCTGCCCTACCTACCTAAAGCAGAACTTGAAGTAGTGTGCTTAGAGTAACTTGCACATGACTGCCTGCTCAGCAGGCAGCAAAAATTCTGGCCTCTTCCTTTGTCTGTTTTGAAACCTTTAAGTGGTCTCAAAATAGTATGCTTTTACATGATTTTTATATCATTTACATATTTTTTTCCCACTAAACTTCACTGAACTTGAAAGACAGACTTTTTATCTTATCATGGCAGAAAAAAAAATGAAGTTTAAACTCTTCTCGGAGATCCATTTGGCCACATACCACTTCCCTTCTTTCACCCTGATACCTTTCTGAGTCCTGATAACTTTCCTCAAACTACTGATCTTTATTTCTGCACAGCATGCTAAGTAATGCTTATCATTTATTCACACTTATTTCAATATAATAAAATATTAGTCAAAGTATCTAGAAAATAACACAACTTGATACATGGCTTACAGTTCTCTGTAAAGAAAAAAAGGTTTTTTTCATACAGTATTTGCCTTGATCCACCGCAATATGCTATCTGGGATCCTTAAATGCACTTCCGACAGAAGAATTCTAATAGGGAGCTTAAGAGGTATTTATTTAGGGATTAAGACCAGTACTGTTAGCACCTAAAAACATATGATTAACAAATCATAATAACTAAATATAGTAACTGTCAGTGTTTTTTATTGTTTCTTTTGTTTTACTGATGTTGATACCTGCTGAAGCCTTGCTCAAGTGTCTTAGCAAGACTTGGCAGATCCTAAGATACAAAGGGATATCAGATTTTAATTAATCAATACTTTTAATTTCTGGGTTAAAAGTGCACTGTTTATATGACGAGAAGTAAAAGACAGAATTCAGATAAGAGGTCTATGTTTGGGAAACTGAATCATATTTGAAAATCTTTGTGATTCAGTCAGCACTCAGCTAAATCACTCTCCAGCCTTCATTGACTGTAACAAGAGCTTAAGTGTATAGCTTTTATGCAGATATCTTTGTCAGACACCTATATTTCACAATATTAGATACATTAACCTCTGGAAGTGACTCTCTCTTTTAGTCTACATTCAAAGATTTCTTTGAGGGAAAAACATTAGTTATGTTCTACTGTTGGTTAATGAACTACCTAATCAAAAACGAGTCTTGTATCTTCACCATACACTTAGTTAATTGCCGTATACATTGCTGATGTAAGACAGGATTAAAAAAAAGTTACACTTCTATTTTGCAGAAATTCTCTGAATGCTATGATGCAACATTAGCTCCTGTTTCAAACAAATAATTTCATAGGAATTAAAATCTAGAAGTAGTTTTAAATTGATATTTTTGGGKTTTTTTTAATAGATCCATTACAATTCTACTGCAATTAAAGTATTATAGTCTTTTTCTTTTCATTTTTCAATACATTTATCTAAGGCATTATCTTTTATTATTATTGCATTGACTACCAAAGTAGTGWATTTATTTATTTATTTTTCTTATTACAAGGCTGTTTTAAAATCATTATTTTTCTGATAAATGTTTCTTTTTTATTCCTTTACATGCATTTTAACGACTTCATAAAACTTGATTTTCATGGTATAATGAATTATAAATTGAGCCACATGTCACAGTCCCAGTATCATAAAAGTATTTCTTTGCTGATTTGTTATGTACCGTTAACAATTTTAGTTTTACTCATAGTGCTATATACAAATAGTTTTGCTGTCAGAGCCATGAAATCTAGTGGATATCTGGAAATATTACTGAACCTTTCAAATTTCTGCAAATCAGCCTTGATGAACTATTTCCTTATAATTTAAGCATATATACACAAAAGAAATTGAAGTAGTTACAGAATAGCTACTTTTAAAGCAAGGGGCAATTCTAATGGTAATTTTGGTGCAAACAGGGACTGGACTGAAGTTATGGAAGACTTCTAGGACAACAACCTCATAAATAGTCCCAAATTCTTTTCATTTTTTGGATATGTAGATTGTCCACTTTGAGCCTTACCCAAAGTGATGATGGAGTGATTTTTTTTCCTTATCTCTTCCTCCTCTCAGTAAACTAATTGCTTTTATTCTAAACTACCTCCAAAAGACTACTACCTTATTAACTGTAGCATAACAGAACAATCTTAGAGACTGGGCATTTCTTATATCTCACCTCTTTTTTCATTTGTTCAAGAAGAGTTAATAAAATGAGTAGCATTTGCTTAAATCTGCATATTCTGACCAAGAAATATAGCCTATTGTGATATTTAAGATATCCTAACTCTTTTTTTTTAGTACATTTGTGTACTCCAGGTCACAAACAAATTTACAAAGAGTAAATTTTAGGACTATGTTATATCCTGATATAATTTTTTCACTTGAATTTAATTGGAATAATTCCCAGATTCATACCAATATCAAGTTTGTACCAGATCTACCCTCCATCCTTCATGGACTTGTGGTCAAATTTCACTCCTTGCCCCACCTCCACCTCCACACACACACATTAAAGCTTATAATATTCTGAACAGAGTGAAGAAATTGCTCCAGTTTTAAATCAGAATAAGTGAAAGTTATGAAATTATAACTTAATGGAGAGAAATTACAATACTAGAAAGATATTTATTAAAGCCTTRCTTTGAAATCCTCATAACATTTGTCGATAAATTAATCCATGGCTGACCTTTATCCAGTCCTCTTTCACTCAAAAATAAGAGTTTTAAGTTATGCTGTGATACCCTGGGAGGACTGATGATCAGAGAATTTCCTTTGACTATGTAGTCTTTCATCTTGACATTAGTCAGTCATCACATATCAGTGTTGGGAGCTATATCTGCATTTGTACTAGGAGTGATAAAAATTCTTATATATACCTTTAAGAATATCAACTGTGCTACATTCTCATTAGCCTGGCTTACTTATTTGTTAGTATAATATTCCCAGCTGCACCAAAAATACATTCTGAATAAACATTGGAGGGAAGAGGACCTCTTAAATACTTGACAGCAGCTTTATTTGAGGAGGGCTATATATAGATGGGGTCTCATCACTTTACCCTCCTATGTGCACCTGTGACTCTTATCTTCCGTGGGAGATAGACCTGCAAGCTCAGTGGAGAAAAAATATTTTGCCCTCTTTTTTTTTTTTTTTTTAACACTAAGATAAAATAGGAAAAATATAGGGTTTTTTTTTTCTTTTCTGTTTGATTATATTCTGACTTGTCCTAACAGTATTTAGACACTCAGATGATGAACAGCAAAACAAAGCTACAGCTGGATGCCGGTAAATAATTTTTATTAAAGGCAGACACTACCATGCTGGTATGGCTAAAAACAGCGATATTATAATTTTTTTTTTCCATTTTACTGACTAAAGGAAGAAAAAAAAAAAAGGAAAGAAGATGATTTCTTTAGTTATACTTTCCTCTGATGGTGGTACTCACTGCCCTTCAGAATGTGGCCTTCTCCATGAATATAACTAATCTGACATACCTTTGCATTATCATTCTTTCTAATGGGAGAGGGATCATTCTTCATTTTGAAAGAACCATATGAAGGTAGGTGGTTTGAAGGCAGGAGTATGGAGATGACTTCCAAAGAGAAAATTTAACACAGCCTCCAGGCTTCATTGGCTGGATCTGTATTAGCAAGTGCCTGCTAATGGTGCCATAGGAGGAGTGGATAAACTGAAGCTGCCTTTACAGCTACACTCAATGGGGTCTGGGGTTTCAAGACAGATTAGTACTGCCTCCAGGACTGCATAGTCCTATCATGCCTACATTACAAAAATATGTAAAAAGAAAAGATACTCCACAAATTCTTGACACACTAGAAAGGGTCATACTGCCCTTTTGCCTGTGTGAGGAAAATGGTAGTAGCACATATGACAGCCCACTCCAGCATGGCTCAAACAAAACCTCCTTAGTAGAAATTAACCCAGTTTTTGTTTCTGCTTGTATTTTTGACTATGAATGTTTCTGTGCATGTCCAGCTGAGACACCAATATTTAATTATTTTGGAAAGTGGGTAGATAAACAATGGATGCAATACTTCTCTTTTTGTAGAAGGCAGTGAAGGTCTTTTTGCTATGAGTTGCCTCCCCACTGCAAGTTGCCACTGCCTTATTGTTATGGCCCAGCATTTTAGAAAATCAACCTTCAACTCCCACCACTCACTTCACGAACATTATGTGATGGGAAAATCAGCTATGATACGATAAACCAAAAGTTCAGCTGCCATCCTTCAGATGCTCTTATCTGAAGAGGGTGTATAGTTAACATCAACAAAATTTCCAGGCTTCTGGTCTGTGTTGGTTCTTAAGCTATGTTTGGAACTACTTATAGAACCTATTGAATTATCCTTTCATAAATTTGGGGCGTATCTCAGTGTATTTGGTATATGATACATTTACACTCCAAATCACAGTAATTCACTGTGATTGGTTCCTTTCTGCATACTGAAAGATGCTTCACAACCTTCTCACTGCCAGATTCAAAAGTTGCATCTCAATGTAAAAGTTATGAATCCTAACAGGGTAGAAATTTAAGCTCTTTTTGGTTGTTTTAATCTCAAGCAGCCTGGTAACGTCAATCTCTTACTCTGTTTTTTTAGCTGCTCTGAAAGAAGCACAGGTTGAGAAGCTTAATGGTCAAAGTCTTACAAGGCAGTGGGATAATCCAATTTGTTTTTACTGAGATATTGTTCCATGTCATGCAACGATGTCTCTAGCAGCCTGGGTCTATATGCCACTGAAGTTGTGCAAGACACTATGTTTTGTCTTCCTAAGAATCAGTATACTGGAGTTCCAACTGATGATAAAGTTTGCCATTTTCCATTTTAAGATGGGTAATGATATGACAATCATACCTTTCTCTTTTCCTGCCCCTCAGAAAAGCCCACAACTCATAGCTGGTCCTCTATCTGAAAGCTGCCTACCAGAGCCAGGGATGAAGGCCCTCATGTGGAGGCATTCCTGACAATAATTACCCACCCAAGCTTGATATCTTTACCCAGTGTCACACCCAGAGACATGTATGTGACATGTCACATATCACACATTGAATTCTCTGGAGCAGTCCTCATCAGCCACAGGACTTTCAGTAAGCCACTGAGATTATCTCGTGACACTTTATAAATGTCATAAAATGGAGAGGCAGGGGAGAAGAGGAGCATTATAACAACCAGATGTTAACCTCTAGCTGCTGTGCATAATAAACAGAACCTCCCCTTGACTGTTTCTGGCATTCTAGTTTTTAGGTAGACATTCAAAAAGCTACATTATAGAAAACTATCCTATACTTACCTCTTCAAGTATCCATCAGCAGGTAGGTACTGCCACAAGGTCATACTAAAAGTGCATAAACTTTAATGCTTTTGTAACACTCATTTCTCTGGAAATCCAGCTATGACCGTGCTGAATCTTCATAAATAGTTATTCCCTTTGCAAAATACACAAAATAAGAAATTAGCAATAATAAATGTGAATAAAAAGAAAAGAAGATGGAGGAGGCAAGAAATTCAGGCACTGTGCATGGAAGTAGAAATTGGATTGATAAAAGGGTGAAAAAGGTTTAAAGCCAAAAGAAGTGTGGGTGTACATTAGTCAAAAAGCTGAGAAGAAATGGGCAATAGCAAATACAAAAGTATGTCTAAATATGCTTCTAATGGGATATGTATTTGACCTGTATGTTGAAGGAACTCATATCAGTGCGGAGTAGTCTGAACCCATTAGAGTCTGGAGCACATCAGATGAGTTACTTGAATGGAGTTGCAGTTTGCTAACCATCAAAAGGAAGCTTAGTGGTACTTACTAAAATCACTTTTGTGTGTGTGTGTAAATCAAACTAACACACTTTCAGTGTTATGACCAGGTAATTCACTTCAAAGTTGAACTATTTCTCTGAACCAAAATACTGGGTATGATTTGTTTGAATCCTTTAGATAAGCTCTAGAAATAACCAACCAATGAAGTTTTCAGTTTCAGAAAGAAATCCACAGAGCTGCAGGCATGTTTTAACAGGAAGAATGGAAGTGTCTGTCTGAAGCTAATTTGGATGCCTAAAAGAAATGAGTTAAATTAAATTCCCAGTTGAGATGGAGATATAACAAGTGCAGGGTCCTGCACCTGGGCAGGAATAACCTCAGGAATCAGTACAGATTAGGTGCCGACCTGCTGGAAAGCAGCTCTGCAGAGAGGGACTTGGGAGTCCTGGTTGACAACAAGTTGACCATGAGGCAGTAATGTGCCCTTGTGGCCAAGAAGGCCAATGGGATCCTGACCTGCATCAGGAGCGTTGCTAGCAGATTGAGGGAGGGGATCCTGCCCCTCACCACAGCCCTGGTKAGGCCGCACCTGAAGTGCAGTTCTGGGCTCGCCGGTACAAAAGGGCTGTGAAGCTGCTAGAGAGTATTTAGCATAAAGAAAATGATAAAGGGACTGGAGCACCTGTTGTGTGGAAAAGACTCAGCAAGCTGGGCTTGTTCAGCAGGGAGAAGACTGAGAGGAGATCTGATCAATACATATCAGTATCTGAGGGTGAAGGTAGGGATGAGGGGCCAAATTCTTCTGGGTGATGGCCAGTGACAGGACAAGAGGTAATGGGTAGAAGTTGAAACACAGGAAGCTCCATGTCCATGTGAGGAAGAACTTCTTTCCTGTGAGGATAACGGAGTCCCGGAATGGGCTGCTCAGAGAGGTTGTAGAGTTTCCTTCCTTGAACGTAATCAAAACCCACCTGGATGCCACCCTGTGCCATGTGCTCAAGGTATCTCTGCTTGGGCAGGTGAGCTGAACTAGATGATTTCTAGAGGCCTCTTCCAATCTCAATCATTCTGTGATTCTGTAATATAGAATTGGAAAGGAACTGTTCATTATACCAAAATTTCATTGAAATATTTTCCTTTTAGTACTGTTAAGACATAAAGCATACCTGCATCTAGTACATCTCCATCTCATATGATTCCTTCCCTTTTTTACCCTTTTTTTTGTCCAAAAAAATCTTAGAAGTCTTTCTCTAGAGTAATCCATGTACGACCCCAAATATAACAAACATGCAGTAGCATGCTCTCCTTGAAGAATAACACATCTAACAGCACAGTGGTGTTGTTACTGTTATGTCCTCAAATACAAGTTGCTTCTCTTGCTGTTCTCAGGCAGACAAAACAAAACAAAAAAGTCTTTGAGGAGGAAAAATATACTTAAAAGGAAAGTGTCCTCATTTGTCTCAGCAAAAACACAGTAAAAAACACAGTAGCACATACTTAAACTGAAGAGAAGCAATTAAAATCATGAATAGTATTATTCAGAGGCTTTCCCTGAGAAAATATTTTCCATTTTTGAAAGAATTTTTGAAAGAAACATCTCTTCATAAATCTGTCACAAAAAAAATCACCAGCTGATAGGAGTTACATTCACGAGTTTAATATTCACTATGAATCATTTAATTAAGAACTGCTACTCCAATATTCTTATTCTTGTTCCTTAAAAAAAGAAGAAAAGAAAAAGAAAAAAATAAAAGAAACAGAAAAAAAAAAAAAAAAAAGAGAGAGAGAGAGCAAAAAGCCCCCACAACAATAGAAGTCCATGTTAGATCTCTTTCTTTTTTTATTTTCACTTAATTTAGGCATCCAAGGAACAGTTCTCATGGACCATGGCTAAAGTGCACATTTGGATTATGTTTTTGTTCTAATTCTATCTCTAGAAGTGCTTTAAAAATGGAGATGCAAGCATTTCTTTTCTGTTTCTCTTGTTTTTCTTCCTTTTCTCTTTCCCACATAGAGAGACAGCTGCAGTCTGAGTAGTGTATTCACAAAGTGAGATTCACAAGATAAGTGGCCTTCGTCTCTGTCCTTGTCTATATATTAAGAACATATATAATGGAATGTGAGATGATGGAATTTACAAATCTAGCTCAATTATTTTGTACGCAAAATTATTCAGACAAACTGACAAAATATTCAGTTTTTTTGAGATCACAGACAACAACTTCCTTGCAAGAAATGCAGAATGTGAATTGCTGAGTGCCTTGTCTACTTCTTATCTTCACTGCAGCTTTTCGCTTCTTCCTCCAAGATTTTTTTTTTCCGGCTTTCAGATCACAAATGACTTCAGAGACATCTAATGTGATCATTAAGGATTGTATTCAGCAAATGTCAGACTTGCATAGCTTTATCTGTAGAGCCTCTGCAGGCTTCCACAGCATGACAGCTTTAAAGCTGAAAGTCTCAGTTCACCATCCCAATGAAAGGAAAGCACCATCTTCCTTTCTTACTAAACTGAAGCACAGAGACATTGCTGAAATACTACATGCAATTCAAGATAATTCTTTTCTCAAGAATAGGATTCACAGGACCACTAAACTGAGATGCATGTTTTTAGTTTGTTTCATGGTTAATATGCACCTGCTTCACTTAGCCTCAAAATATCCTGATTCTTCTGGCTGTCACATTACAGGTTGTACACAATTATTTCTGAGCTAGCATAGAAGCAGTTTGAAATATCTTCATTTTCATAATTTTCTGTTTTTTTCCAGGATCTACAGAAAGAGCTAGGATTACCTTTAGTCTTCTCTACTAAAGTGTGACATTTAAAATAATATATAAAAAAAAATTAATGATCATACAGTCTCATCCCTGTAAGTAACAGAGTAAGCCGTAGGAAATGATCCTGCATTTAATTAATTATATTTTTTAGTAATCTCATGAGGGATTGCTGTTTCCTTTTCAAAATATTATTTTTCTGACATTTGTTTCTACCTCTCACCAATTAGACTCAGTTTTACCTTACTTCAGAAGGGATTAGTGGACGATTAAATATAAGTGCTGTTTTGACTGCTTTGTTACCTTTGTTTTTCTTCTAATATTCTCTACTCCATCTTTCAGACTGGACACAGGAAAGAGACCAACAAGTGGTTGGCTTAGGTATTCTATTAGAACATAATTGGATGAGTTATGACTACATTACTCGAATTTGTGTTGTGCATTGTCTATAGGGAGAACTGAGACTTCTGCACTAGATCACAGAATCACAAAGACAGAACCAGAAAGACAGTCCAGGTGAGCTAATATTTCAGCAAAAAAGAAGTAGGTTTCAGAAGTACTCCCATTAGATCCTTCAATGAATAATGTATCAGATGTGCCTTCATTAAAAAAGGTTCTATCCCCTCTCCTTTCTGTAGAATAAGCTGAAAAGAATTCTGCTTACCCTCTAACAATAAGAGATGGGTAACCTTTTTCTTGCTTGTTTGCTTGCATTAGTCATTCTTCCAGAACAAAATAAACAAACCTAGCAAATAAAGAAAAAGGACAGTGTATGCCTGACTTTATAAAGAGAATACACTGATAAAGGAAAATTATTATGACATATAGAAAATCAAATGAAGTCTAGAAGAAAATGTAAGGCTGAGGATGCGCCGTGTTCTCTCAAGCAACATTGAAAATATTACAGAATAGTTCTAAATGAGATAAAGAAGTTGCCTGATTACCTGTCAACTAAGTTTAAATGACAGATATCCAGTATAACTGGCAATCTTGTTTAATATAGGAAAAACTCTATCCTAAAACTAAAGAATCTCATCCTAAAAGACTGATGGAATGTAGTTATTCTACCTGGTCTTCTAGTTCATTAAAAGTAGGGGACCTCCTTGAGAAGAACAAGCTATGCATAATCTTTTTATCGGCAAACATCAACTTTTATTTTAGACATAGTTTGTGTCTCTATATTCTTGTGTAGGGGAAGATAAATATTTTATCCCAGACAAGAAGAAGAACTGGGGTTAACACTCTGTGAAGGGTCCTTGTACCACAGGCCAATAGTGGAACAGCGACTTGCATCTGCATTGCTGTGGATATAGAATCCTAGAATGGCTAGGGTTGGAAGGGACCTCTAGAGGTCATCTAGACCAACCCCCCTGCACACGCAGGGTCTCCTAGAGCATGTGGCACAGGGTGGTGTCCAGGTGGGTTTTGAAGATCTCCAGAGAAGGAGACTCCACCACCTCTCTGGGCAGCCTGTTCCAGTGCTCTGTCACCCTCACTGGTAAGAAATTCTTTCTCAAGCTCCTGTGGAACTTTTGGTGCCTCAATTTGTGGCTGTTCCCTCTAGTTCTGTCACTGGCCACCACTGAGAAGAGGCCAGCCCCCTCCTCCTCACTCCCTTTCTTGAGATATTTATATACATTAATCAGGTCTCCTCTCAGTCTTCTCCTCTCCAGGCTGAAGAGGCCCAGCTCTCTCAGCCTTTGCTCATAGTGCAGATGTTCCAGGCCCCTAATCATCTTCGTGGCCCTAATATACTATAGCAAGCAATGTAGTATTGCCCCAGCATGATCTCTATCCCAAGACATGGGTATGTAACAAATGCTATATGACTACAACATTTCTTTGCTACATATGTGTCAAGCATCACACATCTTCTCACAGTGTCTGTTTTTAGAGGATCATTACTTTGAGTGATTGCATTCAGGATCACACCTAAATCTCTTTCTTTCAGTGAGTGCTGGGAACAACCTGTCAGGCAGTTTTTTCTTTCCTCCTTTTTCCCTACATATTTTAAGCTCTAAGCTGATGACATAAAAGCCTTGAAATTCTGAAACCAACAAGAAACGAGAAAGTAAGCTGTTGATCTCTGAGCCACAAACTAATTTGTGTTTCTTATTAGACATTGCCTCTTATCCAGGCCTTTTACCTAAATCATGCAACTAAGAGAAAGGAATTGAATGGATCTAGCAATATTTTCCTATGCAATATATCAAAGGTTTCCTCAAGTCTTTCTTTAACATTCTTTTCATCCCTTCTAATATCCCTCTAAACACGGAAGTTATTTAACTCTCAGCTGTGCAGGTACTTTAATTAAAATATTTTCAAAACTTTTGTACTTACTCAAGGGTTCTTCAACAGCAGTCTGTTATCTTGTAATGAATGAATGAATGTATGAGTTACCTGTTCTATGCCATATTTCTTTCTCATTAAGAATAGGCACAATTCATGTAAAAACTGTATCTCTCTTTAGATCTCAGTGCAATTATCTCTTTCAGTGTCTGTGCTATAAAAGGTCCTTCAAGATTCTGATCTCTCTTCATTTCCCATATCCATGTACAAATGCCTGTATGTCTGTTATGTAACCTTTCACTGTGACATTTCACTGAAATTTTCATAGTTCACAGCTTGTTCATAGCTCACTCAAGAGTCCATCTCTCATTTCTCAGTTCATTCTGCTTTCTGTCCCAGGATTATCCCTTCCTTTGAAGATCTAAATTTATTTCAAATTTCAGTCTTTTCAGAAATGATGCTATGTATCTTAGGATAGAATAAGTAACTGTTGGAGCAAAAGATAAAACCTTGGACTGAGAAGAGTGTCATGTCACCAGATGACATAGCCCCTACTGTTCTCTCAGAGAATAAACAGATTGAATATTTTACATATTGGTACAGCTTCAGCATATAAGAATCTCATCCCATAGTATTTTCAAAACTGGTCCTTTCAGTAGATAGGAGACCCTTATTCAGAGATGAGAGCTGATGGAAGAAATGGATTATTTAGATTATCTACCTCTCAACTAGTCTCTGTACAATTAATTTCTCTGGCCATATAAAGCTCAACACAAGCTATGTAAGACTAAGATAAACTAAACTAAGATAAAATTCATAGGTATGTATTTGAGTTGAAGGAAAATACCTAATTCTGAAAGGACTAAGAGCATATATAAAGTACTGTCCATCACCTTTTCCTAAGGGTAGATAGGCAGCCTTCTCCTGACCATTCTGGATTCTGTAGAATCTTTTTTTTTTCATGTCTCTAATTCTCTGTATGTTGGTTAGAAGGCCCATAAGTCTGTGTCAGGGCTGTGGACTCCACTGATAACAGGGTGTGTAAGAGTTAGTTTTTCTGCAACAGTCAGCATTGTGATATTTTAGTCTCTTCATGGATCTACCCTCCCCCCAAAACTATGATTAAATTGGTAGGTGGAAAAATAGATGCTGACTCTACCAGAAACAGAATAATTTTTGAATTTCAGCAGCTACATGACTGTGAAAGACCTGAACCAATAGCTATAAGCAGGTCAAATGTGAACCCTCAAGCTCTCCGGATCTATTAACTTTCAGATCATTTCTCAACATATACACTCAAAAAAAAAAAATCAGGTTTTTTCTTCCTTCATCCTTCACCCCCCCAGCTCCTGTCTACAAGAAAGAAAAAAAGACAGAAAAATAGGGAGGAAGGGAGCAAGGGAGGAAGGAAGTAAGGAAGGAACAGAGGATAACAATACTTTTCTGTGAATTTGAATTTGCTGATGTTATGAGTAGACCCAACATAGGAAAAGATACATTCTATTCTTGCAGAAAAGAGATAGAAAAAAAATATATATAAAGGTGAGTATGTGTATATTTAAACTCAAGTAGGTATTGAACACAGACCTTATGAAGTACAAGACTTGTTTCAGAGAAAAGAACAGAGTTTTATTTTATTTTATTTTATTTTATTTTATTTTATTTTATTTTATTTTATTTTATTTTATTTTATTTTATTTTATTTTATTTTATTTTATTTTATTTTTCATCATTTAATGGTCAAAATTACTCCACAGAACTGGAACATGGACATTTTATTTTAAGATGTTTTGTTTAAGCAAGGAAAACAGTAAGTACCATGAAATAATAGAGATAGAAACTACTCTTTCTATTTATAGTCTACCTGGATCACTGCAGGTCAAATATAGCTTCAAGCCTTGAGTAGATGGGTTGGCACAATAGGTGCAGCTCAGGGATCTGGCTTGCTTCCCTAGTCTGGACACCATCTGCTTGAGTTTGGCAGGTGTCTTTCTTTTCCTGGTTCTCTTCAGGTTGGTCAGGGCTGGGTGAACTATCTCATCTCACTGTGTCCATGCCATATGCTGTAAGATGCAATTGATTTCAGCCTTAAGTTGGAAGCCAAGAGAGAAAGGGAATGGACAAGAGGGAAGTTGCAGTGCACAGAAGGGAGATAAAGACAAGACAGGAATGCTCAAATGCAGACCTTCCAACTAGAATGTTGTCTTGTAGGGGCTGGCATATTGGCATATTGCTGGAATACTCTGAGTGCAAAGCTCTTATTTGTGCTGAAGCAGAAGTCTTTAGATTTTCTTTGAGGATACTTTTCTAAAAGCTTCTAATAACCAAAGACTCATTTTCAAAAATATAAGAACAAAGATCTAGAAGATGTTATGATTTTGAAATCTGTTGTATTTGCCGTTGTGTATAGTCTTTATACTTTTTTATCCCATAAAAATCCTATTGTTTAAATTTTCAAATTCAGCAAAGTAGTAGGGTCAGATGAGTTATTACGTATCTCTAAACTGACATTTTCCATGCTACACTTTTGCTTCTTTTTTATTCTTTGACTTTTAATTGCTAGAAATTACTGTGATTTCTCTTGTCCCCCCAACTTTAATTCACTTATCGGTAAAAACACTATTCAGATTATACTACAGACATTCTATCTCAATTAAAACAACAGATTGCCTCTTTTTCCATCAGAAAATCTTACCTTACTATATATTGCCATTGCAATCCAGTTATCTTTGCTACTAAGGAACTTAGATGTAAGACTGCAGCAAATATTTTATTAGCAGTCACCACTCACGGTCATGGCCAACCCGCAGGCAGCCTTAACACATGTTGCCTCATACACAGTCTCTGAGGTAGAAAAAAAAAAAAAAAAGAAAAAAAAAAAAAAAAGAATGCTGCTAGGCAGGAACTGTGGCTCTACTTCTTTTTCCTGGTCAGGTGGTCTGTATGGGTGCAGACACTCACAACAGCATTGCCTTGTTCCATTTTTAAGGATCACCCATAAACCCTCAGCCAGTTTATCATCCCTCCTTCTTAAAATTCAGAGGATCTCTGAAGCTTTGGCTTCAACCTATCATGTAAAAGTCATAGACCAGAAAGAGGAGTAAGTAAAAGAACATGACTTATTAGCCTTGTGATTAAATTAAAATAGGGAGATTTAGTGACTAATTTAGTTTCTGGGTTAGAGAGATATTGGTTAAAAAAAGCAAGTAATCCAGGAAGCAGACTCTCAAGTTTCTCTAGGCCTCTTTCTCTGTGTTTGATGTGCCTCCTTGTTTCTAATTCACTCCCTAGTTAAAAGCTAAGCTTTGCTTTGAATTACCCTGAAGAGTATAGAAATAGAGACAATAAGCTGAATTGGTGCCTAGTGTTCCTGATTTCAATTCGTAGAAACCCTCCTCAAGTATCAAATATAATTTGTGGGCTAGTCCACATAATCTAAAATATAAAAGTGCAGCTGAGAGTGCTGGCTGAGGACATAAGATGACAAACAAAACCTTAATTCACTTTTCAGGCAGAGTTAAGTCATTTTTAGTAACCCAATCAACTGAATATACTGTCATGTATGAGGTTCTGGAGTGCTTCAGTCTCCTTGATCAGAATCAAGAAATTAAAGGAATTTAATGGTACAAACATGGCCCATTATTCTCATCCCTATTACAGAATCACGGAATCACAGAATCTGTAGGGTTGGGCCTCTAGAAATCATCTGGTCCAACCACCCTGTTAATACTCTGACCTGCCTGAAATATATGCAGTGTCTTTTCTACCTTCATAATCTACTTGTTTGTGCCATTGTGATTTCCAGACTTTTTTTTTTTTTGCTTTTTTTTTCCTGAAGTAGATGAGAATAGATGTCAATGCTTGACATTTTCAACTTTAATGTCAGCTTCTCATCTGTTTGTTAAACCTTTTCTAATTGAGAATTTTGTTCTTTTGACTTCTGAATAAGGCATGTGGGATTTCAGGATATTTGCATTAATACCTTAGGTTTAGATGTTATTATAATTATTTCAACTTTATTTTTAGTCTGCATGCTTAGTTTGGATATTCATTTGGTAGGATGACTTCTAATCATTGGTAAGTGGATTTTTAGTTCAAACTCTTGGTTTGGATGATAATTGAACTTGTTACCATGGTAATTGTTCCATATCTCTCCTGCTTTGAGACACTTTATAAATATGAAAGAGCATACTCACCGTCCATATATCAGTCATTCATTCAGTTTTGTTGAAGCTAGAGATACTCTTAAAAAGTTCATTAAACCTAACAAGAAGCTGAGACAGCTTCTGTTCTTCTGGGACATTTGAAAGTGTAAGAATTACAGATAAGAATTACTAGTAGTCAAAACCAAAATATTTTATGATTCATATACTAGCTACATTCTTTAGAAGTTTCCTAATTGAGGTAATAATCTTGGTTTTGAATTATGATTAGAGCATGGATGACCTGAGAGTTTTGTGGGGATTCATATGCATTGTGAGTCCAATTAAGTCAAAATTAAATGAGATAAATCACCATTTTTACTTATGCCAGACTATGATTTTTTTTGAAGCCTTAGCAGAGTAAAACAAAAAGAACAGTTAAATGAGAAAACTTTTTCTTACTCATCCCTAGAGCTGGAAATTGTCTTTCCACCAAATTGTGCAAAAGGCAAAATAAACGCGCTCATGAATAAAAATACAATATTATCTATGAGATTTAGATTTAAAAAAAATGTACTTATACTAGGAAAACCTAGTGTAACACTAGAAAAATTGAGCTTAGTCATGAATTGAAAAAAAGAAGATTTTGTCATTAAATCAGATAAGTACTGAAGTGATATTTTAGTAATGCTGGATGAAGCAAGAAAATAATCTATTGTTCCCAAGCTGAGGAAGAAGGCATTTCTCTCCTCTTCTACATTTAAAGGAGAAGGAAAGTAACACTGTATTAACACTGCAATTCAATAAGAGATGATTAACTAAAAAAAAAAAAAGAGAGAATCAGTTTCATCTTGGATGATGTCATTGTGTATGTTATTATTTATGGATAAGATCTCAATTATTTTAATTAATTATTTGATTTTTTTATATCAGACCTATATTTGGATGAAAAAATCATCTTAATTGATTTCCTTAGGTGCTAAAAATATCTGGCTATTTCAATTTGCCAGATAAATATTATTCGGAAATTTCTTGTGTTAGCTTTGTTTAGTTATTTTGATGAGGTAGCATAAGATTTAGGTTTACGTAACATTTATAACATCTACCTATCAACCCAACTTGTGTTATTATGTAGGTAACTACAAGCTATGCAAAAGAAAATAAAAACAAATAAAAGTTTTTAAAAGTATGTGTAAAATTTTGTTTCATAGTGTAAAATGGTCTTGGAAGTAAAGAGCAAAGTTTTCTAGTTTTTTTTTCTTTTTATCCTACTTATTCACACTAATTTTGAAAACCGTTTTAAATTCTCCTCGTTTTTAACACATATATCATATGCACTTAGGTGATCAATCACACATCATGCGTTACATCATGAGAACAGCAAATAGATGAGCTACAAATTAAAATATAGTCAGAGCAAACATCTGCAATACTGTCACAGAAAAATCTAACAGATCCTTGGTTTAATAATGAATATTAATATAACAAAAGGTAGACTGTCAGATAATTCAAAAATTGGAAAAAAAAAATCAAATTCACTAAGTAAATAAATGAAAAAAGAACCAAAATTCACCCAGTAAATCATTTACTATGAATAGCTCACATTAGTTATCCAAAATATGTAGGAATAATTAATGAAAATTTTCCAACAGGATGTAGAATCTGTTATTTCTTTTATCTAATTTCTGTGAAAATGAATATCTACAAGTCTTCCATAAAATCAGCGGGCAAGCATGAATTATCACCCTTTTTTCCTTTTTCACTTTTGAGTTCTCAAATTAGAAATATATTACATATTTATATGTATATATATTACATGTATATATATTACATATATATGTTAGAATATATTTAAAAGATTGATGAATATATCAATTTTTTCCTATAAAGTTTAGAAAGACATAAAGTCATATTCTTGTCCTGAAAAAGTTTACATATTTAGATCATCATTTCCAATGGCAGTGATATATCTGATGTCAAAGAAAACTACTTACATGTTCATGAAACTCTAATTGTTCTTTAAATTTTAATTATAACCAATATTTCATACATATAACTCTTTCTTTTTTTAACCAAGTATAATAAAAAAATAGTTACCCTAGCACTGACATCGTTTATTAAGGCATTTAGGCATTTACAATTTTTTTTTTTTTTTACTTTTTACTTCTTAGCTTTATAACATATACTCCAATCTCCCTCTTTGCAGCAGCAGAAGAGTGAGATATTCCTTGGAGCATTTACTTTTGTTGTTGAGTAAGTCTGTCTTTAATATACAGAAGTTTCATTCACAGATGTTACAGCATTACAATTTACTTGTAATTTTAAGTAACTTAAATAAATATGATAAAGATACAGAGATTTTATGTTCTCAATTAATAGGATCGTAAATAGGTGGTCAGCTGTCCTTACCTCAGTTTCCTTTTCTATAACTTAAGACTAAAACTATTTTCCTAACACCTGAAGATATTGAGAGAGTAATTATTCAATGTTTGCAAAGTTCCGTGCACTATAAATGATAGGTATTGCTAACAGTTAATTAGCCATTTTCAAATTATAAAATTGATTAACTTATATATTATGATCCTATTAAATTATCTAACTCAGCATTACTAAAGCATTAGAATGTCCTAACCATAAATCTGAAAGGTTTAGATCAACAAATCCCCAAACTGATTTCTTTTTAAAAAATAAATCTAATGGAAAAGAAAGAAGTTTGCAATTAATTTGAGAATACTCTAAACTTCTCAATAAGTCTAACTAGCTAGATTTAGTTAATCTCACTAGATCATCAAGCAATAAATCTGATGAAGTTGCACTAATAGAGTATGAGTTTGTAACATATGTACTTGCTGGAGCAAGGTCCTGTTTCAGGCATTTTACTGTATTTTCTCTCTGCAGTGAATGAGAACCTTTGCAAATGTTTACTAGTTGCCACTGCTGGCAACTCTTTTAGTCTCTTTTGAATCAGTTAACAATCTGTTAATAAAACAATCATTTAAAATAGAGGGAGGCAATGGTATGAAAACAACAGATAGCTTGTAACAACACAATAACAATATTTATCAGGTTTGTATGGAAGTTGCTAATCACTTACTTACAGTGGTTTTGTTATGTGTCCCAAATTTCTCTTTTGAAAAATTACATAACAATGTAAAGAAGTGTAATTTAGGAACCAAAATACCTGTCCTTTTGGGTCTTCTGATTATGTTCTGAATCAATTGTTGTAGTCTGGGAACATTTTTGTGAAGCGTTAATTCAAGATTATTTCAAAAGTGAATCAAAAACATTTTAAAGTCACTTTGAAAAATTATCCAGAGAATAAGGCAAGGTCAGAGTCTGATAGCTAAGGAGAGACTGGAAGGTCTGAAAGGAAAACGGAAAAACAGGAAAATCACTTGCTGTGATTGCAGTACTTGCTGCTTTTGGATGCTGAAAATTCAAGACAGAGAGAAAAGGTTTAGCCAGTTTCTCCCATGTGAGAATTAGGTTAACTTTCTACAAAGGTGTGACAGTTAATGTGATTTTAGAATACATAAAAATTAAAAGACTTTATATATATTTTGTTAGGTGTTTGTTTCTTTCAAATCAGAAGCGACACTGTACATTAAATTAAAGGACAAAAGGGCATTAGTATCCTCTCAAGAGGATAAGGTCTGATGGCTTAGTCTGAGTATATCATTCATAAGCAATTAACCTAAGGGTTAAGTAATAATAGCAGGAAGCATATGTATTATTTCCAGTTTTGAAATGACAGTGTTATGACAGATTATCAAGTTATAGCTGTGGCTGAATATTTTAATTGTAGTTACAAGTTTTGTGATAAGATTATTGCTTATGTGCAGGACCTTGCTGGATACACTCTGCAGAATTCCAGAATTGAAAATTGTATACCCAATATTTTGGGATTTAATGCCTTAAAATATTTGTCTATTTTATATTGTTGTAATTCTTTAAATTCTTGATAGATATTCCTCTTGAGTTGGATACAGAATAAAACATGATATAACCTAATCCTTGCCGTAAAAATAAATAAATAAATAAATAAATAAATAAATAAATAAATAAATAAAAGATATTAAAGATATTTAATGAAGTTTTAGAGGGGATACAGAGAAGGACACTTCATTGTATTATTTTTACATGAAAGTAACAACAAAATTATGATGATCCATGCCTAAAATTTTTGCTGTTTTCTGTGTTCCTAAGTAATTAGAGCAAGTCCCAAATGCAGATGGTGGAAATATTTTGGCTTACTGTGATCCTGCAATCTAAGAAGTAGTTCCTAGAATTATCGTTCTTCATGCTCCTCATGTACCTCATCATGTTCCTTATCATTGTACAAATAAACATAAGCTTTATTTTCTTCCTAGAAAGAATTTCGGCTTAGCTCAGAGGTTATCAAATAAGGGAGTGTGACCAAAACTAAGATGTTAGCAATTATGAATGGACCAAAATCCCTAAAGAAAATCTAACCATCCTTCATCCTAGTATGCACATTCTCAAGAATATACATTCACTGACTGACAGAAGGATATGGAAAGAATAGAACTGCAGAAGTGATAGGGCAACTTTTAGCTCCCAAATAAAGTGTGAAAAGTGGCACTGTTACCAACGTAACAGTAGCCGCTTCAGTTCAGATCACAGACCCCTAGCTAGTATTCTGTTTAACTGAGATCATCAGAGTTGCTTACATGAGAGTAAGAAAAAGCCATATACAGAATAATAAGTTTGAAAAACTAAATAGAGCTGAATTACGGGTCTGAGTGCTGGCACTTGACTGTCTGAACTGCTTATTTGTTGATGTGCATCTGGTCACAGCTGTGGTCTCTAGCAGCTTGCACTCCCCAGATGATAGCTGGGTATAGCAGAGGAGATACTCAGGCCAGATGTCACAGTGTGATTCTCACTACTTGTTTAGTGTGTGCGAAATAAAATAAAAAAAAAAAAAATTAAAAAAAAAAAAAAAGCTGTATATATTAGCTGCAGTCGCTGTTATGCCAACTTTACTCAGAGGCAAAGAAAGGCCCTGGACCATTTATTTTTGTATATAAAGGTAGTCAGCGTGTAGACAAGGTGCTATCTAGGATAATTGCATGTATAGTATTTATTCTACTGGTATGAATGCAGTTACAGAAAACAAAGCAAAAAGCTAGCAGACTTGATCAATCTGGTTTATGTTCAGATTTTTTTTTTTTTTTTTTAGTATGGATTCTGTGCATCCTTTACAAAGTGCATGCAGCAAATCGCAAATCAACAGATTAACTATTGATCTCCTGAATCTCAGTTATGAGCCTTTATTCATTGGGCATCTCTGTCACCATTGAGCTAGATTTTAATACAATTCTGTGCCTAAACAGTTGACCACTGTTTTGGAGCTGCAAGAGTTTTTGAGCTAGCAAAATGATGATTGCATTCCTCCAGTATGCTGAGGTTGCCCAGCACCAGGTAAGCTGGTGAAGGAGATAGCCACAGAATGAGTATGAGATTAAGATGGAATGGAAAAAAAATAGCATTCCAGCATTTTATTTCAACATGCAATTTGTCTTTTGACTTCCCTTGAAAGTATGTCAAGAAAGAGCCTCAAGACTATGACAATAACAGCAAAAGTGCTTGCATTAATTTATGGGGAGGAGGACAATGAAACATTTCAAGAATTACTTTAACTTTCTGTCTCAAAATAATGTTCCAGCTGGGGACTGATGGTTGACAGCTGTGTTCACTGATAGGTAACCTTGTTGCAAGTTTCTGAAGAAAGATGTTCTTCTTCACTGGACTTGTATCTGTGTTGTAATATTTTTTTCCCTTAGTGCCAATGCAGCTATTGTTATATTTTAAAATATTTCTATCATGTATTTCTCCTTTGAAATAATTAATTTTCCTTTGCGCTGCTTGGCTGATAACATGTCATAATGTAGGCTGCCAAGTGCCAAATGACTCTCAGATTCATTCAAGCATTCAAAGCAAGTAAAACCATTCATCTAGATAAGATCTTATCTGACAAGTCAAGCTCAAGAAATCTCAGTATAATTATATGGTGTTAATGAAGGCCATGTATACAGGCAGTTCTCAATATTAACCTCTGTGTTAGTCTATCAACAGTAATGTGAATCAGTCATTTTAGGTTAGAACAAGTATGTAGATTTTTTTTAACAATTAAACAGCCCTCTGCCATTTAAACATTTTTGTATGAGCAGAAGTTTTCATTTTTTGCAGAGGCTCACTATGATATGCCTTCCACAGAGCCTGTGGAAGCAGGACAGTAGCCTGTCCTGCTACTATGAGCTGGTTCTTCTGAACAGGTGTTTAGAGAACAGTGAGCAGATTATTTTTCATCTACAAGCACTACCACTTGAGCTAGTATAGATGGTGACTTGTTGCCACTTGTACTTTTCTTTTCTAATCTAAGCTTTTAAAGGTATGAGGTTCCTCATTAACAACTGCTGTGATTAACATTCATATCTTAGAAAATGTTTTTAATGGCATACTTGGTGCTATGTAATTTTTATAAAAGATTAAAATATCTATTGCTTCATTTAAAGTTTATACAGGATCCATTTATGTATTAAGATTCAATATTACTGATTTAAGAAAACAACTTCACCTAGACAGAAATATTTCAATTAAGACATATTTTGTTATTTGTTTCTAGAAAATACTGAGTTATGAAAAATGAAACTTTTTCTTTCTCTGTGGCAACAGTTTCAGAAAGGAAAAAAAGTTTTTCTGGTGTAATCTTCCCCTTTCTAAAAGACAGAAATTTATTTCAGGATGACTAATAATGTAGAAGTTAAAATTTTTGGATAAAATCTAAAAGTACAGAGTCAAGTATTTCATTGGGCTATTGGGCATTGCAATATAAAGTTTTTTCCTACAGTCATCAAAATGTACTCATTTTTCCCTAACTTTTTTTTTTTTTTTGGTCAGTTTTCCAGAGCTCACAGTTCTCTGAGGAAGAAAGTTTATTTTCTTTGTTTTCTCTAACAAAATGATTAATCATACTACTTGCTTTTTGTCTTTTTTATCTTTTATCTTTTTTTTTTTTCAATGTCTATGCTATGAAAGAACTGTGATAAATATATCAACAGGAAATATAAACTGTAACTATTTACCAAGTAGGCATCTGTTTATCGACCTCAGTTATGAAAGTGCTTTGGCATTAGCCTCTACAGAAAGCAAAGACTTATACAAAACAGCATGGATATTAATCCTCATAAGCAGTCATAAGCAGTAGGGAATTAAGGGTTTATTTCTAAAAGGAACAGTCTATAGGCACATAGATCTTGTGAGAAATGAGAAAAAATAATTCTCATTTTTAAGCAATAAATCTAATTCTAGTGGATAGCAGCATTCAGACAGCTACTGTTTTTAACAAGGGATCTAGCTATATTACTATGGTGATATAAAATTAAGGCTGCTGAGTATCTATATACAGAACAGAATCATATGACAGATGTGGTATGAAAACAGTATCCAGATAACTTTTGACAGTTTGAAGTGAAAATAAGAACATTAGAACAGCAGTACTGTGTCAGATGAACATAAGTTATTACCTCGCCTTTGTATTTGAAAGAGCACCAAGGCTATGTTGGGTTTATATTTTTGTAGCATGATGGCAGCAGGATGGGTTGTAGATTTTAGTATATATACTTAGGCATATACAGATAAGAAGAAAGTCTTCAGGTACAAAGTTACAGGGAGGGTGTTTGGAAACTGCAGAAGTTAACATATCCACACTTCTATTCATTTCAGGAGTATATTTTTAAATAGATTGACATTTCCTATGCTTTATATTGCATTATGAAGCAATCTCAAAACATATGAGCTGAGTCTTTTCTGGAAAGAACTACACTAGAAAATATGCTATAGGAGTGCACCTATTAATGCTAATCCAATTACTAATGTGCATTTAATCCATGGGATTAGACTAGTTCTTAAAATCCGCACTGAATTTTCTCACTCTCCGGATTCATTTCTGGTGGGCTTCACATCTTGATAAGGTAGGTATAGTTTGTACAGAGCTGAAGAAGTTATCCCTGAAGAAATTTTGTTCATAATACCTTATGAAAACAACCCTTGAAACAAGTAGGGAAAGTGTCCTCACCAAATCTCCAAACGGACAGTCCCACTGTATCCAAGTGAGGTGAGCAGAGAAGATGCAGTGCTAGTAGCCAAGTTCAGCCAAAACTAACAGATAAGCACATGGTGATAAATCAGACCCATAATCAAGTCAGCCCGTCAAGTCAGTGGATCAGGATCAGCAAGGTACATGGCTGCACTTGCAATGTAGCACAGACAAGGACCAAGGGCAAGGCATGAACTTAAATGCATCTCTGAAGCAAAGTGGGGGAAAGTCATAAGGATGCTTTTCAAGACTCTCGCATATCTTTTTTCCCAGAGGTCTGACCCAAGGTTATAGCTGTATCATATCAGAGCTGACCTGAAGCTCAGGAAGCCAAACCCTTGAAGTCAGAGGAARAGGTTGCAAAGCTATTGGTGCCCTCAGGGCATGAAAAGTGAATACAAAATTCCATCTGTTTTTGTTAGAAAAACTTTACAGTGTAGTTCACTGTCCTTTCTAACAAAAGTTCTGGGAAATAAATAAATAAATTTTAAAACCTAGATTCAGTTCTTTTAGGGTTTTCATCTCTTAATACATGTATATAACAGTCCTTTTAACCATCTTTTTTTTTTTTCTTCATATTGGAGAATCCTAGTTTTTGTTTTTTTAATTCCTCTTCACATACAAACTCTTCTATAATATGATTCTGAGCAACATGTGTTTTCTTCCTGTGACACATTTTTTTCTACCATATCCTTTGCCTGAAACAGGAGAGCCTTTATTACATTTAGGAGATAAAATGTGAGTGCACCTTTGATTTATGCAGTGAGGTGTAATTATAATTTCTATTTTGTTCCTTTCCTAATGATTCAGAGTGTTCTAATTGTATTTTTGGCCACTGCCCAGCTTCAAGCTGATGTTTTTCTACAATGAGTTCAAGACATCTTTCCTAAGTGGTAATAGCTAATTTAGAGCAAATAACTGTGTACAAGTAATTTCCACTGTTTTTCCTCATGTGCACTTTTTTTCATTAGCTAACATAGAAGGTCATCTGCCATTCTATTGCCTCAACACTTAAATTATTCTGCAGGTCTTTGCAGCCAGACTTTTTTTTTTTTTTTAATTGCCCTTAATGATTTCACATGAACAGTAACTTTTTTTATCTAACTACCTATTACTATAACTATCTATCTATTCATCCTCAGTATATAGTGATCAGCATAAGTCTTAACAAAAATTACTTTGGAATTTTACTGTTAATCAGCACTATTGGGTTGAAGTGGAGATAAAATCTATATATCTAAGCCTTTGTTAACTTTTCTATGCAGTTATTAGTCCATCTGCTCAAATTCCCTTTTTAACCATGAATTATGATAGGAAAATTTTAAAGAACCTTTCTAGAAAACTTTCTGAAATTTTATTTACAACAAAGGACCTGGATTACACAAAACCACATGTTTTCATCCCCTTTAAAGAAATCTCATAGATTTAGCAGCCATCACTGTTATTTGTAACCCCCCCACTCTCTCCCCAGTATTTTACATTTAGCAGTGTAAAGGGATTGATAATACAGTCCTGATATTATACTATTCTATTTGGACATGGAATTTCAATAAGCAGAAATTCAGTGAATTACTTGTCAGCAAATATTTTACTGGACTTATTTCAAGATTTCTTTAATATATAGTGCCACTCCACACACACACACAACTTATTCTGCCATTCCTAACACAATTTCTACACTAGCATCTGAGTTACAGTACTTCACTGGTTATGAGTCTTCCACAAAGTTTCTTCAATGCCTATTGCTCTAGTTCCTATTTAAAATCAAACATTCTAATTCAACCATATCACCCTTTAGTTTTCTTGTATAGAATTACTTGTATAGAATTACTAATATATTTGTTCCTTCTTTGATATTTCCTTTTTTTTGATATTTCCTTATTTAATTTTTTTCCTTTTTCCTTTTTTTTTCAATAAAATCTTATTTATTGAGATTGTTCCTATCTATTACTTTCCTAAAAGGTATTGACTTGTGTTCTGTCAGCTTGTGTAATACTGTAATTCTGCAGAGATTTTATGACCTCACTCTGTGCACCTGTATGATTTCCATCAGTCTTTGACTTAAAACTCACCCATAAACTTTATTTTAGGTTCAAGTTTTATTTACTTTAGACTGAGCTCATGCCTTTCTTATAGGCCATTGCAAATGTTCCCCAGCTATTAATAAACTGAAATTTTACCTGTCTGTGCATGATACAGAGAAGATGTCAAATAGTGCAGTAGGAGTTTACATTGTCCTGAGAAGCTTTTTTACACATTTCTCCCTATATTGTTCATCAGTCCAAGGATCATTTACCTCCTCAGAGTGGTTATTATTCTGTGTATATGTCTTGTGAGATTTGCCATCTACAGACAATTTACTACGCCATCCTCTCTGGCATCATTAGTTAAGCACATTTAATGGTGGACTATGTTACCATTTTATTTACCGTTGCATCTTCTCTGGATAGCAGATGGAATTCCAATTTGCAAAAGGATCCATACAAAATATGATATTTATAGATGGGGAAAAAATGCAATTCCAGCCACTGGATTGCCTTCATCACCGCTACCAGGTTGTAAACTTAAGTGCATTGCTACCTGAAAAAGAAGACAATCAATCCAACAAAAAGCCCTTGGGAGTGGGTTTTAGCTGCTACACACAACACACGAATACGTGACTCCCTAGGAACTAGATAGGATATTAGAGGTAATCTGAAATAGCACTAGATACTCCTGTTCAGGGGGCTCCTTTTCTTATACTACTAGATCTTCACTAGCTACAATGAATTTACTAATAAGTTTACTAATTTTTTGACTCAAGGTGTTAATCGCCACCACAGTCTAGAGATGAATGTTGCTCTTGTAGTCACATAACTTTAGTAAGACGCTGGTTTGCAATATTATCTAATGTTTACAGGGAATTATTAGTGTGATTTCAGCCTGAACTAGTATGAACTGATTTTTGAGACAATTTGAAAGGTATTTCCATAAAATGTATTAAAAGCCCAAAGGTGTCCGTATTAAAAAACAATTAAAAGCCAGGAGAGAATCAATCGTGTGATTTTATACAGGAAAGATTGCTTGGTTTTGCAACTAGTTATTTTGGTATTGATGCAATTACCCATATAACTGATTGACAGTCACAGAAAAGTACTGGATATGATGATTTTGGATCCCTTGGTCCTTATTCCTATTTATATCCACTAAATTGCAATGCCTTCTTTTCCATTGATTAATTAGCAGACATATTACATTTTATGTATTTTGAATTTTTTTACAGTGAATGCAGAATGCAGAATAATCGGGATATGATTCAGGATAATTAGAATAAAGATTTATGACTTATACCTTGCATGTGGATATGGAAAATATTCACTGGATTTAGGGTGTTGGTTATGTTAATTAATGCATTTGATCAACCATGACATTGAATTAATTCTTTTTTTTTTTTGTAGAACATATAATTTGCCACAGCCTGATTTCTCTTTCTTATTTTAAGATTTGTTTAAAAGACTATGAATGACAATGAGAATCAGGAGAACTAGTAAAGATTTTTTTTTCTTTTCAAAAGGAAAGAAAGACAATTTTACCCATTAGATTTCACTATTTGTAAGTTATGCTACTTGGTAGCTTACATCACTGTTTCACACATTGAAGAGATATGACAGTGAACCTCTAGTAAATTCATATGATAATTAGACTACAAGGTACAGTGTCTTCAGGATATATGAAACATATTTTCTGAAGGAGTAAATTCAGTATCTTGTTCAAGAAATAAAGCATAGTAATAAGAAAAGATCATATATATATATTAAAAAAACTTAAATCATTCATTTCCTGATTAAAATAATATTTTTTTTTAAAACCTCAGTATCAAAAATAAATTATGAGTTAAGTACATGTTCTTAGCAACATATTCAGTTTAACATGGAAGTAGCAAGGGAGAAATGCTGTCAATTAACAGAGAAGTTGCTCTCTTTTATGTAAATTTATCAGTCAGTCATTGTGATTGCCTTAAGCCTACCTTGAAGATTGTTGCTAAGTGTGTGTTGCATTTTTTTATTTTTAATCTATTTTTGTGACACAGTTAAGATAGATGAAGTGAGGTATTGTCCTGGAACGAGTGGTGAGGGAGTTATCAACATTTTCTGGAGAATTCTTCAACTCCAGAAGGACACAGGAAGATTATCAACTCTACTACTGTATTGGTAACAAGCATTTGGATGAATACATAAATAAACATAGGAACAATTAGCAAAATGATGAAAGATCTTTGGTTTTGTGTTTTCTCTAAATTTAAGCTTTTCCAAATTACAGCTTTACCATATCTCTTCAGGATATGAGACATTACTTAATTCTTTCCCAGGCATATATACACATATACAAGAAATCTAAATTTTCCTTCTTTATTTTAGTTGCCTACTCTTTTTTTATTTTTTTTAAACTTCCATTTCTCACACATAATGACTTGTTTCACTTAGCATTTTCATGCCTTCTAAAATCTCATTCTGTGATATGAAGGCTACTTGCAATAGTTCTTATTCTTCTGCTCATGACCAAAGCTTCTTTTGTTTCAGATCCTACAAACTGTGGTCACTTTTTTATAGTTCACAGAGAGCTGCTAGGTAGATTTCAAAACTCAATTCTGCCACCTGGCAGAGGTGAAAAATGAGTAACTACCTATATCAAAAATTCCCTCTCTCAGCCAAAGTGACACAGAGCTTTTTTTCTTTGGTGATGGGGAACACTGAAATCAAAGGAAACTGATTCAAATATTGAGACCTCAGCTACAGCTGTGGTGCTAGCATTTATAGCTTTAACAACTGAGAAGAGTAGAAAAGAGAGCTCAAGAATGCACTGCTAAGTAGCATCTTTTTTTCCTCTCTCTTTTAACATAATTGAAATAATTCTGTATTAATATACACATACACATAATTGTGTATTAAAATTAAATTATGATATTTAATTTTAGGAAACCTGTAGTTTTGGTGATGTATTCTTAACACTGTAAGCAAAAAACAAAATAAACAAACAAACAAAACAAAAACCCAAACAATTCTTTCACTGTATTTCAGAAAGTCTTTTTCTTCTTCTCTCAGTTAAAACAACATAATCCCCCTTCAGGTCTGATCATCTAGAAGAAAAACCTGTGCTCCCCACACAATGACAAAAAGTGTGCATTTCAGTTTGTACATTCTAAGTGTGAATTCATTCTTTGCTTTTACTTTAATGAAGAATGCATAAACCAAATGACACACACATGTTCAATTACTGATTTTTTCCCCCTTCTTCTTGGCTTTTCTTATTAAATGAGCACCCTGATATTCCAGTGATGGACTCTTTCTATAATGAATACTAATACAGAAAGGTATTTTTTTCACCTAATTTATATATCAATATGCTGTGTAGTTCAAAATGAAAGCAACTTTCTACAAAATCCTTTTCAAAAACTTATTTTAGTTTGGAGTTTTTTTAAAAAGCTGCAATAAGCATTATTTTTATATGACATGTTAGAATTACTCTCAGTATGAAGGTAAAGTATGAACTTTTCACCTTTTTATCCTCCCTGTTTCTCCTTTAACCTTCCATCCTCACTATACCACTTGCTGTCTCTTGCTTGTCTGAGAAATATCCTGCTCATCCCCTAAGATCGACAAAGAATTAATCTGCCTGGTGAGAGGGTGGGACAAGTGGTGGAGGAGTACAAGTAGCTGTACAAAATAAATAGGATTACATATCAAGCAGCCATTTTAAACAGAAGGTTGAAGCCATGGCAGGTTGGAACAAAACAAAAGAGAAAAAGACATAGTATTGCCCAAAATCTTCTAAGTTGCAGATGTGTTGGGGGGTTTTTTTGATAAAGATGAAAAATAATATATTCCAAGTGAGATGGATAGCATAATCAAAAGCATATAAAGAACTTTATTTAAGTTTGAATATAACTAAAGAAAATGTTTAAAAACTTTTAAAGGAATACATTACCATTACATGTACCAAAATAAGTTGGGAGGTTTGCTCGTTACAAGACTATGATGTGTTTTTTTGCTCTTGCTCATGAATTTAATATTCAAGAGCTGTACACACTTCTCAGTTCCTCCTTGGTGTGTTCATTATAACAAATGAAGAAAAGTTCCTGATTTCAATTAACAAGTATATGTACCTATCCAGTCCTCTGGAGATATTCTCTCTTGTCTGTTGTAAACATGCTTTTTCACTATGTCCTTGGAAAAGCTGATATGAACTCCTTCAGCAAATATCTCCATGACCATGAAATCTGTATGGGCTCTCCATCTGTATGTTTCCATGAGGCAGAAATAAGGAATCTATATTTGTAGCAGAAGTATCAGATTTTGTTATTGTTGATGATGTTCCTTTGTCTGTTTCATTTCTCTTTTAACTGTCCCGAGGGAACTTTTCCTATTATATTACAGTTACAAAAAATGATTTTTAGGGGCCTCATCAACATAATATCAGAAAAGAACAATTAGATTATGAAACATGGGCCCTGCAAAGCAGCACCTCAGTGAATTGCAGGCTACTCTCAATCCTCTTAACTAAATATGATCAGATGAAAAGGGAGAGTGTTTCACTGTCTCCACTAGAATATATTTCCTTAAGGAATACTGTCTAATTAATTAATCTGCCACTTACCCCTTGGGCTATAAAACAAAGGTATAAAAGCTTTTTTTTTTTTTTTTTTCATTATTGCATTGAAATAGACTACACACACAGGATAATGCAGTTTCTACATGATTACATGACATCAAGTACATCCAGTTATTCAATACAAATTGTATCATACTTGTATCACATTCATCATACTTGTATCACAATCATCATTGTATCACATTCATGAATATCATATTCATGATATTAATCATAGTATTCATGTAATTTTTAATTTTTTTTTCAGAAAGTTCTGGATAATATTGATTATAGCTATTGGAAAGCATTTTCCTGAGACATTTTGTTCCATCTTTTGATACCATTGTGATATCAAAATAAAGAATGATATGAAATGCAAATTCAAGGCAGACATTTAGAAATAGAAGTTTGTTGTAGTGCTAAGAATAATGAAACACTCAAATGGAACATCTACAGTAGGTGTTCATCCCTATCACTTCAAATATGTTCAAATATGAACTTCATATTTGTATGAGCCTTTCACCAAGCAGTAAGTGGTAGCAAGCTATTGTAAACTGACTTTTTGAATTCCTTTAGAGGGAAACAATAGTAGAATTCAGATATATTTTTATGTTTGTTTACATGCATGCTGTTCCTAAAATACAGCAAGCTGACAAAAATTGCAGATTGATCCAAGACCAGTTCTGGAATGGAGACTCCTCCGTCTCCGCTGAGTCTCTGTCCTCAAGAAGAATTCAGCTTCAGAAAGTTAATTACTGAAATAAACTTAAGGTAAATTTTCCTGTCTTTGTAGGATACCTCTCCAAAGCACAAAGATATCAAAACTTTCTTGCTATCAACATGTGGTGGCATTCATCACCTGACACTAGTAGAAGAAGAACAAAAATAATTCAAGTGACAATACTTCTACTTCATTGTCAAACTTCTTTTCTTTATCAGATTCCCTGTTGATTGCCACACTGAGTTAATCACAAGATGCAGAGCATATTACTCATGGAAATAATTGCAACAAAAGATTGCTTCTCTCTATGAAGGGCCTTTGGGTTGATATCAGTGCTGACAAGCTGGAAGGTGTGGGAGAGAGCATTTATATCTGCAGTGTTCATTTATTGTAGCTCATTAAAGTAGCCTTCATAGATGTTAAATAATTATTAAAAATACCTTTATCTGAAAATTAACAAATACATTAATACCGATCAACATTTTGTCTTGTTTTATTCTGTTTTCTGTTCCAAGAATGGCAGAAACAGAACTATGTTCACTAGCCTAAATGTAATTTCATACAGCAGCATTAAGCATAACAAGAACTAGTATTAGGTATGGATTTGTTAAGCTTTTGTAGTGCATAGTGTGAAAAAACATTTCACCTGCAGCTCTTTTACTATCTATACATAAAGGAGCAAAGCCACGCTGAGATGAGCTCTGTTAGGCTGTGGAGGAGATATTCTTGGAAACTGTGCTCAGAAACACGCAGATATCTTTGAAGAGGTATTTTTGTTTCTTTCTGAAACATCCATTTCTGACTCTTGARTATAAGAAAACAGTTTTTGGTAACAAAGCATCTGACATTACAGAGAAAAGCACTCCAGCCAGAACAGTCTCGATGTTTCGGTAGTATTTTTTCTTTTCTATAACTTAGGCACTGGGTGTGGAACATTGACATTCAGGGTAAGGTTTGTAATTTGCTCCGAGGGCTATCTGTGGACTTTTGCAACTTGGTCTTCAGCATCCTGAAGCACTACCTTCAATGAACTTGGACATCAGCAACAACGGAGAAAGAGGCTAAATGAAAATAGGATTTTCATCAATTAACAACATCTTTTCCTTTTCTTTGTTCTGTGTCTTCTAGTTTCTATGAGGATTAGGGCCATAGCTTCCCTACATTTCTTCAGAACACACCGATTGATCAAGAAAAAAGAATCTTGCTTCGGGATTTGGATTTTGTGTGCACGGGAAATCCTCAAACGAGGTGCTTTAGGCTGTGTTTGATTCTGGGGTTTAAAAAAGGTGTTTAGTTACTTATGTGTGGCCAGCAGGGACCAGAATCCTTGTGTGCAAATACATCTTCATATACTCAGATGAATGCATGTGTATACTAGGCCTGTATTTGTCTGGCTCATTTGAAATCCTGCACATCGTTCCTCTTAATTGTCTTTCTTACTTTCAAAAACAAATGTTTTTTTAAAAAATACAACCTCCCCAAACCTAGTATGTTTAAATCGGTCCATCATTAAAAAATCATGACTACTAATTAATTATTAATTATTGAGAGAAAAGAAAACACGCAGTAGCCTCAGGCTTGACAAGCTGTCAAGAATGCTTGCCAAGGCTGCCAGCCTCTCCAGACTCCTGGGTAGTCACCACATTAAACATAGAAAGTTAAATGACATTTCCAGGAACCTGGAGAATAGCAATTGGACATAAAAGAAACTTTTTTTCCCCATTGATGTGGTTTGTAGTTTCTAATTTTTGGCAAAAGATAGAAGACGATGGAGAACCTATTGAATGGACAGCAAGCGGCACATTAGCTGAGAAGTAGCTAATAGATTTTTACAGTAGCACTTTGAGAAAATATTTTGGAAAGCAAATAATCACAAATTCCTCTCCTCACATATATATCTTGTATAAATGTAAATGATAAAGTGATTGAAGGCAAACATCATGGGATACAGAGCAGAATAGAAAACAGTCATTGCTTCATTCTACAGTGCAGGGTAATTTTAACTGACCATTTATCATGGAATTAGGTCTTACAGACCACTTGAAAATGAATAAGGCACGTCATGGATTTTTTGACCCATTAAAGTGCTCTATGAACTCTGTCAAGATGGTCTTAAAACATTGGAGTGTTATAAACAGATGAGGAAAGAGAGAGCTGTCCTTAGCAATCATCATGCAAGCATGAGGTTTATGAAGGATAGTACTTGTGTCCTTTGATAAAACTCAGTTTGGTTTGAAAGGAAAAGTATATTTAAAAAAATGAAACACTGTGGTATGTTGCAGCCCACCTCGGTCCCCCCACATGCTTGCCGGCTATGCTCAAGATAGGCCCCCTCGTTTGTTTATTATGTTGTGGGAACTCCCTCACGATTGGTCAATTGAAGGGACATGGCTTTAAGAACCTTCCAGAAAAAAGGAGTCATCGGCAGTGATTAAAGAATGTTCCGGAACCCCCTCGTACCTGTCCTTCTCACACCTGTCCCTGTCAATCAATCTTAGTACCCTCCCCTTAGCCAATCAAATCCTGAGAAACTACCTTCCCCCCCAATCCCTGAGATGAAGAGATGTTATGACAGAGCAATCATTTTGCTGTATTTGTTTGTGATTGTTATAAGTATGATCGTTTGTAGTTAACAAAGGTTCCACCCTGCTTGATCTTATACTTGCATGTCCTTCTTCTGTGTGTGCTTGGAGTGTGGATGTGTAAGCACTTGTCGGTGGGGCCCCCTTCATGTGTCCTCCCTGCRCCTCCCTGTTCCTCCCTGTTCCTGCATCCGTCGTCTCTGTCYCTGGCTCCTGGTTTTCCCYGAGGATTTCCCCTGGGATTCGGCCRTGCGGAGTTTAAGGCGTCCCCCCCTGGACCGTGCTCTTYGCTGAGTGCTAGCTTTGGTAATATCGGGCTTTGGGATTGGGAGTTCCGGGCTCGGGGGCCGCTTTAGTGGTACTTCTCATGGAACTTGGGGGAGTGGATACTTAGGGGACAATAGGGAACAGTAAACCTTCCAAAAGTCTATTTTTCTTAGGGATTTGTCAGGCTGACTACTGGAAGACTACTGCAGGTAAAGGTATGCTTATTCATTTAAATTGAAAAGATTTTTTATCACAAAAAACACATCTTAAAACAATCTTTAAATGCACTATATGCTTAAGAAAACTAATATAAAACACACATTTTTGAAACAATCTTATAGATTCCTGGCATGTCCTTGGCAGAGAATTCAGACTTTAAGAACTTTTCCTGAACATAAAAACAGAAAATGATGCGGTTTTGCACATATGCTATGTTTATCCAAAAAAAGCTTTATAATCTSTTTCTAAATTACAACATTATTGGATCATAACCCTATTTTCTATAGTCTAAATGGAAGCMAAAATATTTCAATATTAGTTGATGAAAGATCAGAGGTGATCACTTTTGTATGATTGATTTTGTATGAATTATTTTATCCAGAAAGAACTAATGTGGAGATTACTGTATCACTGCCATTATTAAATGTGTTGTAGGGAAATGATACTCACTGGTGGGATATTACAATATATATACTTTTCCTACAAAGGGATTTAAATCAATGAAAACTCTCTTATTGAATTCAGTGAGATCACACTTTTATCCTCAGTATTAGAAAAAGTGATGAATGCTGTAATAGAAATGMATATTTTGTCAGGTTCATTGGCCTATAAAATTCTATACTTAGTAAGAATGTACCTGAAATCTGAGAAACTTCTAAGCCATAAAGCATGAGCTTTTCCCTGATTTTTAAAGCACTAAAATAAGTTATCGTAACACAATAAAAAAGAATGTAATATGAGTGATTCCAGGAACAAACATGCCATATGCATGTTTTATAACACTGCATGTGCAGTGTTATAAAAAAGATAGAGATGAGCCAATTAAACAATCATCTCAGTAAMAACAATCATATAGATCCTAAAACAACTTTCAGTTTTGCATACAGGAAATGATAGAAGCAACACAAAAGAATATTCCATAAAAGCCTTACAAAGATCATAGAAGCTGCATATTCTCCAGAGAATTTCAAGCATAAAGAACAGCTTTTTTTTTTTTTTTTTTTTTCAGGGAATGTTTTGGGACCTAAAAACAAGGAGCATGAAAAAATGTGTCTTGTGGTTTTTTTCATTACAATTTATTAGACATTTTTATATAGTGTGTAAGTATACAAATAGAATAGCCTATAAGTGGTCAGATTCAACAGTGCAACTAATTCTAGTCCAAGCTGTGTTTTGGTACAAGCTGTGTTTTGGTATACACTGTAAGGTGTGTGTCATTTCTCTATATCCTTGACATTGCCATAATATTACACTTAGTTTCAGTGCCTCCTGAAAGACATACAAAGTTTCACTGCAGTCATACAAGTATCTAAGCTAGTGAGTGATTGCTTCATATTATATCATAGATTAGGATGTCATTCTTTATAAGGATTTGAAAAAAATCTATTAAATGCCTAATAATTAATATTAAATCTATTATTTTTCCCCTCTTTCCTCTCATTGCTGTTTAGAAACATTGAGAATTTTCCCTTCTTTAGAGATTTTTTATTTTATTTTGATGGCAGCCCTTCATCTTCTCCCAGAGACATTAAGGCTACATTCATACTAGTAAATGAAACATGTAGGACTATTCTCCTTGGCAGAGTGGCCAGTTGGCTTGAAGCACCCTATGCCCAACTCAAATCAACTCTTTTACACTCCACAACAGCATGCCAATATCCAAAGTACATCCTGGTAATGATCCTACTTTCATGTAAAATCATAAATGTCAGCCAGGAATGCTTAGTAGATGCCAAAACCATGCCAGAGACAAAGTGAAAATTTTAATAGTATAAATTATCATGTTTCATATCCTGGAATCATTGGCTGGCACTGTTTAATCTCCTGGTATGATTCGAGCTTCAGAGTTTTCAAAGGATATAGTTAGGATATAATARGATATGATTAGAAAAGACTGTAAAGAGTGAGTCCACAAAGGTATTTTTGCTTCTATCTCCTATTTATTTCAACGAAATGAAACCCCAAATTTGTCTTTAGGAAGTGGGCCAAGGTGCATACAGTAAGCACACACACCTCTGCAAACTGAAAGAGATACAAGTCCTATTTAATGGTGAAAGTGTTTCCCAGAATTGCACATATGTAACATGAGGGTTTCTGAATCGAGAAGAAGCAATGGACATGTGCATTTTGACATCATTAAGCTTTTTTCTTCTCAGTGACTTTAAGCAAACTGACATTTTTGCTTCCTATATGYATATGAACATCATTAGGAAGTGAAATAGGGGGAGCAGTTGTTGCTCTTCATCTTCATGATATAAAGAATTAGGTRCATTAAATGAAGTCCCATGGGAGTCAGAGCTGGCTCAGAATCTGTTCAACATCACTCCKATCTCAAGAGCAGGAGATTAAGGCAGATTTGCAAACAGCTCAATCAGAGAAGTGAGGTAAAAGTCAGAGCACGGGAACAGGCTGCCCAGAGAGGTGGTGGAGTCTCCTTCTCTGGAGATCTTCAAAACTTGCTTGGACACAATCCTGTGCCACATACTCTAGGAGACCCTGCGTGTGCAGGGGGGTTGGACTAGATGACCTCTAGAGGTCCCTTCCAACCTTAAGCATTCTGTGATTCCATGATTCCATGATATATCTGAAAACACCTCACCACTCGCTCTTGAAACCTCATTGCAAAAAAATGGTGATATGTTACTAGATAGAATTTCAGCTTTATTAACCACTTATAAAMGCACAGTCCTCACAGCTAAGGAGTATAAGTATATAAAGATGACTGGCTGTTGTTGAGAGAGAAGTATAAATGATATGGAGGCAAACTAATTCTGCCATACATAAGCATCTGAGAGCAGCAGTAGCAGAGGGCTGTGCTTTGAACTCCATAATGCATAGCCTATTTTGGATGTGGACAGAGGTGTCCTGAAAAGATCTTTCAACAAATTTCTACACTCTCACTCTGCTGTGACTGGTTGGACCTGCCAACTAAGATTACTTCTCTTGTTCAGCCTTTGTCTCACCTTCTGGCTGTTGTTCAACTCCGTAGGCACTTCTATGTCGATTGTTTCATAAGAAGCTTTAGCAGTAGTTCTAGCACATTACACTACCTAAATAAATAAATAAATGTTCATCATTCACTAAGGATATGAATTAAACCCACAAGAACAACAGAGTGCAAGTCTACACCAGGGCTGCATGCCTATCATAAGCTACTTATGAGGAAGCAATTAATGCTGTATACCTCCAGTATTTATTTATTACTATTCCATAGTTGTAAAGTACAGTGTACGCTTACTCCTATACCAAGGTTTTTTTGTAGGCACTGACATCTCAGGCCTCACGTAGTATATCTGATGTACAGGGGATGCTCACTRAATAAAAAAATCATCTGGATCCTAATGTGTTTTTCCTGGTGGATTTACTGTTATTGAGAGGCCGCTGCTATTACTGTTGGCATCACTGATCTTAGACAAAGCACACCAACTCTGTGAGGTAAGTTATCCAAAATGACAATGATTCCCCCACAAAAGAGATCTACTGATGAAAATGATGATACTGCATAACAGTTTCTGGTATCCAAAATCTGAGGGACTGTTCATATAAAATACACCTCAACATGAACAAATATATGTATAAAGTTATATAACATTATTATCAAACCATATTCATTAGTCTTTCACTGCATGGCTGAAAAAGTAATACATTCAATAAATTTGTAATGTGCATAAAAACATGATCAATCATCAAATCAAACAAACATTTCTATATGAAAGAGAATATGTGAAGGCTTCTACCATGACTTCTGGGCCTGTTTTCTTTAAGTTCATATCGAAGATTTCCTGTCACTAAGATCACAATTTGAATTTCTTTTCCCTAACAGATACTTTCTCTATTAACCTTCTGAATATATTTGTAATTAAGATAAATTCTAGGGAATAAATTGAAGCACTGATCTGCTGATTAGGCAAATATTAGCGCTCTCACAGGCTCTGATATGGACCATTCCACCTATTTCTCCCTGATACAGACCTGCTGCTAAAATCAGGCAAACTACATGCCTTGTAGTCATGAACCAGTTMGTGCCACTTGGTCTAGAGGTGAGGGCTTGAATTCTAGCTTTCTTTTATTTAATAATATAGATATTTAATTTGATATCTCCATCAAGTTTGGCCTAAGCTGATCATCTCATTGCAGTTACTGACATATAGATACAGATAGATAAGCAATCAAACATTTGACAATCTGGCTGTCTTATTATTAAATTATGCAAGCAAGATAATAATTGATTCGTCCATGACATATTATTGTTATCTTTAACAGGACGATCGCATGTAAAGCATATAAAGTTCATAAGCATAAGTAGAAAATAAAATTTCAGAAAGCATAAGAATGTCACAAACATAAGGACACATAGAGAAAAAAAACCTTATGTTTGACTTTTTTTTTTTTTAGAAGCCCTTCCTGATTTATCTCCGTTCAATTAGTAATTATGGCTAATCCATCACTTTATAGGTGGAGGTGGAAAGACAAAATTCTTTCTCCTTTGTATTACTTGTCTAATATAGGAGATTCACTCACTTTCTAGGAGTCAGTCATTAAATCTAAAGTAGTCACTGAATTTCTTTCTAGAGTCAATGGAGAGAAACTGGTTTTATCACAATGAGATTTACCTCCTGTAACATCAGTGTCGAAAACAGGTGAAAGAACCACCCTTTGGAGATGCCTGTTTTCCTCTGTCATCTATAAAGATACCTCCAATATCTTGCTCACAATAGATAACTAACTTTTAAAAAAAATGCATCTGAATTTGATCAAGCTCATTTCAACTAATTTTTCTTCTAAGTAACAGTGATAACTTGAACGGTATTACCATTGTAATGATGATAATACCATGGTATTGCCATCAATATCAAATACTAAGATAAAATGTTTATTGTTTCAGCATCATAGGTCATTTGGGCTCTTATTTTGCCTTTCTGACCTAAAAAGAATCATGCTATATTTGTGCAGGAGAATCAGTATGGAAGAATATGATGTGAAGTTACTAAATTCTTGTAGAGGAGACAGAAAGAATTACCAGCTAAAAGTTCTTTTCCACTGTTCCACTCCACTTTACTGATTGGTAAGGACCTGCATTTTCTGATTGCATTTGATTCAGGTTATCAAGCAGTAGACGCTTTCTCCCCCTTTCTTTCCTGATATGACTGGTGTATTTTTATACTACTCTATCAAGCTTTTTTTTTTTTTTTTTGCCTTGCATTCAGTTTTAGTTTTGTAAGTTCAACTATAGCACTCCAAGGTCCCATATGTGATAATATCTACAAGACAACTCCCTGTCCTGTGTTATTCAGGATACCTGACATTCACGCTTCTTTCCCACTTCTTTCTCTTGGTGACAGTTGCAATTTCTATGATGCTTTTCTTCACCTGCAAGCTTTGAGAGACCAGATTTCAACTGTGCCACTGAGATTTTTACTAGCAGCATGAGCATTTTTTTTTCTCTCTTTTATAATACACAAGAAATTCCTAATACTTGCACGTTATCCTGAACATTGCAAGTGAGTGAGTGTCTGATTAGAAAAATCCCACAGTATCTCACTTTTTTGTTTGAGGTGTGGAAGGCATACCTATTGCATTCTCTTAACACTCTTTTGACTATGCCAGAGATTATCTTATCATATTTCAGATAGGAACCCATTCTAATCTGCTAGCTACATCTAATATCTCAAGCAGCTTGTTTCACCTTTTCAGTGATATATAGGGCTTGCAGTTCACACTCAAGTTCTTTGTAAATTATTTATGAACTTGTTTATCAGCTTTACAGTCAATTGTACTAAATTAGACAGTGACGAGTGCTAAATAGAATTTTATATATTTACATATTTGATGCCATGGGGTTCATATATTATTTAAACCTTTGCTGCTTGGAACGTTTTCCTTTCTAATGGAAACATAAGAGACKGTAGCCCTCGTACACTCATCTGATGATCCGGAATTTCTTGTTTCATTTGTGCTGTGGTCAGCCAACTAGTAAAATCAAGATGATTTCATTTTTCTAGAAATAAAGGTCAGCATCAGACCCCTGAGTGTGGATTTGACTAACTGGGCTCAGGACCAAATTAGAACTGGTGTGCCTGGTGGCCTAGAAAGAAATAGCCAGAAGAGCTTCATGGAGGGTTTCCTCCAAAACGCTCTGCAAGGAGTCAGAAGGCAGCTGCTTTTAAGCTCTTGTGCTCTCATTGCAGTCCTGCCTGTGTCTGTGTGAAGGAGCACAACACACTCTCCCCYCCTAACTCTAGCAGGGAAGAAAAACCTTTATTATATGCCTTGGAAAGAGTCCTAAATACCCAAACTATCCATAAGTTAAAATGTGAAGATAAGGCAAAAGTGAAGAAAATGCAGAAAAATTATTTTATAGTCCCAAAGGATTTTTTATTAGGTGAAATAAAAATCCTTCACCCGAAAAATTTTTTATTTTTTACTAATTCAAGGWTTTTGTAATTCAGTTCACTTTATTTCATTCAGTTCATACTTAATGGTTCACTGAACTGAGACAACAATAGACAGTACAATAAATGTTCCTTATGTGTTTTTCTGATTTCATGCATGGAGATGATGAAATATATTGCTTATGAAAGGAATCAATAGACAGTAATAGCCTTAGCTAGACCAGATACATAGACAGAAGAGGCTATGCAGACTTTCCCAAGTAGGTCTGCCAATATATCTGTATCACTTGCAGCAACTTGACTCAGTCCAAAATGTGCTGGTAAGAGTGTAAGGCATCAATTTACGATTGCTAAACTGACAGATACAATCTAAACCTTAAAAAATGCCCTGCAAACAAACCTAACTCCAGGGATCTTTAAGGGGCTGCTCAGCTGGCTGATGGAACAKCACTTCTTATATTTTGTGAGGCTATTAAATGAAGCTGTCCTAGTCCMTGATGTTTTGTTAGTTTCATGCTGAATACTCCCAATTAATATCTGTACTACATTTGCATCTGTGTGTACATATATGCATGTATTTGTATGTACGTACATAGTTTTTTCTATGGAAAAATATTCACACAAATATCCTGAAATTTAGATGCCTGAAAAGTTGCCAGATTAAACTAGAAATATGAAGTATGTGACTCATTACAGCTTAGTTCAATGAAACGTAAGTTCTTGATACACACATAATCAGACTAACTCGTTCTATTCATAAGTCTGCTCCTGAAAAAGTGTTTTAGAAGAAATTTTAGATTACTAGCTATAATGACTCTTTATGGCATGTGGAAGAACTATGACAGAGCAATATCTCTTTCTTTTCTGACTRGTGAGAACATGTTACTTTTGGAAGGAGATATGGAGTCACAACTGTTCACTGGTTATATCTGATAATTAAGATGATGTACTTATTTTTCAGCAGTCAGAGCAATGAGAGAGATCTTGAAAATAGAAAGGAATGAAAAACCTTGCAAGTTAGAAATGTGTTGCATTCTATTCTGTCTTTTTCTTTTTCTTTTCTTGTACTTGGTTATATTGTAAAAGGGAGGCATTTTTACTTTGAGAGASTTCAATCAGCCTCCCTTCTGTGCAAAGTCTGATGGCTTAAATAGCAACCCTGCAAAGTGTTAGAGGAAAAGAAAACCAATTACTAACAGCCAGTTTGATGCACAGAGAAGACCAAGTAGAATAAGAAGTACATGATTACAAAAAACGAAACAGGCTTCCCTGCCCTTCTCATTCCAGCAAYTCATATTTTGGTGTCATTTCTAACCTATTATCAGTCAGAAAGATATTGATATACCATAATCTCAGGTAAGAACTGCTAATGAACTACCCGTGGTGTTCTCATTTCTATTTATGTACATTTGGAGTAAATAATTACAAAATTATATGTCAGTAAACCACAGAYGACTATGAAATTGAACTCATTTCCATTCACACACAATTCTCATTTAACTTATCTGACTGTCAGGGGAAGAAAAAAAAAATAGCTATATTTGCACTGAGTGGAAACATCTTCAGGTCATCATGTAAGAGAACACAAAGTCTTGTTGGATCATTTGCCAGTGAGAAAAATTCTCCATTCCCAGGAGGCCTCAGGGGTAAATATACAGTCTGGAGCATCCCTAAAGTTTTCACCATTTCATTTCAGTATCCATTCAGGGCAAGAAAAATGAAGAAACAAGAATTTTTAAAAGGAATGAATTCCAAGTCTAGTGAATTCTATGACCTAGAAGTCTATTAAATGGAGAAAATAAGTGAAACAAAACAAAACAACAACAAAAACATCATAACTTTGAATGGATTAGAGAGACCTCCCTGTATCTCCTTCAAAATACAGCACTAGATTTGATAAACTGCAAATTTTACTATGCTAAGGCTCTGTTTTGTTTTGTTTATGTTTGTTATTTCCTTAAAGCTAAGAGTGATATTTAGATTTTTAGGTAAATCACAGACCTTTCATTTCACATGCAAAGATSATCTAAAATGAGGAACTGATCCAATATGAAGATAGGATGGAGAATAATTTCTTATCTATTGCATGTGAGGAAGAACTTCTTTACTGTGAGGGTGACAGAGCCCTGGAACAGGCTGCCCAGAGAGGTTGTGACGGAATCTCCTTCTCTGGAGATCTTCAAAGCCTGCCTAGATGCCACCCTGTGCCATGTGCTCTAGGTATCCTTGCACGAGCAGACAGATTGGACTAGATGAGCTCTAGAGTTCCCTTCCATTCTCAGCCATTCTGTGTTTCTACGATTCTATGATACTGTCAGTATTTTTAGCTCGCTAAATCATCTTTCTTTAAAACTAGGTTGCCAGTTTTCTCACTGACCTGTGTTGGTACAACTGTGCTCATTTTAACTGCAAGATCTTGAGAAATATAGGACAGACCTATCGGGAGATCAGCAAAGTACTCCTCAATCAGTTTCTGCTGTGTTTCTATTGATGCTGTATCACACCATCTTTACAAAATTTACACAGAAAAATCTCCCATGCATTCCTGGGTGGAAAGGCATACTGCTGATGACAGTTAGTGACATAACAGAAGCATGAGGGACATTAACTTYTTTTTGAGTATGGTTCTTCAAGATCAAAGCATTGTCTTTTCTCTTTGAGAGCCTAGTTAGAATATTATTCAGATACTAATAATGATAKAATGATCTTATAACTATAGGTACTTCTTTTTTTWAAAAAAAAGAAGATGACTTTTAAATTAACAATTTCTTTGTGTCTCTCTCTAGAGGAAGGGACCKCTAGACCTCTTTAGAGGTGCCTTCCAAACTTAACCATTCTATGATTCTATGATTCTATGTCAACATAAAATCATTCTGCATCTTCTTTTAATAGYCTGTAAAGCATATAGAAGAAACTAGTGAAAAGTGCAGCACCTTCTCATAAACATGTATTAGGCAACATGTTTTTGGCACATTGTGGGATTGTGTTAGGGGATCAATAACTTGGAGATCTTTTGTGATTATCACAGAATCACAGAATGGTTGAGGTTGGAAAGGACCTCTAGAGATCATCTAGTCCAATACCCTGCTCAAGCAGGGACACCTGGAGCACATGACACAGGATCACATCCAGGTGACTTTTGAATATGGTGACTATAATTCAGATGTGGTGAATCACCTCACTATAAGTGACTACTAAGTTTTGTTTTCTTAGTGCAGCCCTTTGTGCAAATCTTCCCATATACTTGAAATTTGTTAGGGAAAAATCCTGAAAATATGAGAAATGTCTGCCTTTTTAGCAACAGCAAACAACTTCTTGCAAACTTTTCCATGTTTAGACTTCTACATACATCTATACTCATCTTGAATTTCATTTGTTGTCTTTTTGACAGAAATAGGTCATGAAGTTTAGTAATGGCACAAGCTGAAAGACAATAACTCCAGAAGTATGTGAAGCAGGAGAGATCATGGGTGTAAGTACAAGTAAGGATATGGCTGACTGCAGAGCTGTTTCTCAAAAGATAAAGAGGGCTGAAGACAAATGCAGCTTAGCTGAGGCTTATTTAGCTCTTATAAATTTTTTTTTTTTTGAGGATGTCTCATGCACAAATAAATCACGAATACCAAATACGTTATAAAAGCATAAAATGTGCTCCTAATTCAAATACAAACTTTTCATGGGTTGCCGAGTCCTTAATACACTCTGTAATGTCTTTATTCTTTTTCATATCAGGCATTTCGGTATGGTAGTGTTAAATGCAACAGTTCTTTACCCCTATAACRTCATTTTAAAGAGAATTTTATTGACTGACTTTATTTTCCTTGATGTATACAGTCAAAACAAAAGACTGGGTATCTTACCATCTTGTTTGTCCATAGATCTCCCTTCTAGACTTATTTAACAAATATTTTCATCACAGAATAAGAGAATGGTTGAGGTTGGAAGGGACTTCAGGAGTTCATCTAGTCCAGCTCCGCTCCAGGGTCAAATTGGGTCACTGACAGCACACTACCCAGGACCATATCCAAAAAACTTCTGAGTATCTCCAAGAGGGAGACTTTACAAACTCTCTGAACAACCGGTCCCAGTGCTCTGTCACCCTCAAATTAAAGTTTTTCTCCTGTCCAGATGGAGCTTCCTGTGTTCTAGTTTGTGGCCATTGTGTCTTGTTCTGTCCCTGAGCACTGCTTAAAACAGTCTGGCTCCTTCTCCATACCCTCCCTTCAGATATTTGCATACACTTATTAAGATCCCCTCTTGGTCTTCTCTTTTCCAGGCTACACAGTCCCAGCTGTCTCAGGCTTTCTTTACTCATGGAGGGGAGATGCTCAAGTCCCATARTCATCTCTATATCCCTATGGTGGTCTCTCTCCAGTATCATCATATTCTTGTACTAGGGACACAGCACTCCAGATATGACCTCATCAGGACTAGTGGAGGGAGAGGTTCATCTCCCTTGACCTGCTGGCAACACTCTTCCTAAATGCATGCTGRGATACCATGGACCTTCTTGGCCACAAAGGCACATTGCTGACTCATGGTCRACTTCTTCTCCACCAGGACACCCAGATCTTTCTCCCCAGAGATGCTTTCCAGCATATCAGCTCTCAGCTTGTACTGGTGCATGAAGTTATTCCTCCCTAGGTGCAGGACCCTGCACTTGTTTTTGCTGAGCTTCATGAAGGTCCTCTCTGCCCATCTTTACAGCCTCTCCAGGTCTCAATGCAGCACAATCCTCAGRTGTATSAGCACTACTCCCAGTTTTGTATCATCCACAAACTCACTGAGGGTGCACACTGTCCCTTTGTTCAGATTACTGATAAATAAGCTGAACAAACCTGGACCCAAGATTTAGTCATGGGGGATACCACTAGCTATAGGCCTCTGACTAGACTGTGCACCATGAATTGCAACCCTATGAGCTCTGCTATTCAGCCTCAACCCACTCCACTGTCCACTCAAACTTCCTGAACTTACCTGAGAATGTCATGGAAGACAGTGTTGAAAGCCTTGATGAAATTAAGGTCAGCAATATCCTCTCATCTATCCAGCCAGTCATTCCGTCATAGAAGGCTATCAGATTGGCTAAGCATAGTTTCTTCTTGGTGAAACCATGCTGACACCTCCTTATCACATTCTTTTACATCATTTTTCCAGGGATGGAGGTGAGGCTGACTGGCCTGTAGATTTCTGGGTCTTCTTTCTTGCCCTTTTCGAAGACTAGAGAGACATTTATAATACTTATGGTCAGTAGCTGTTTAAGAATTATTGATTTATTTATTTCAATTTTTAATTATGYAAGTATCACTATTCAGATTTGAGTCTAGGATTATAATGTTTCGTTAACATGATCTCACTAGAGTACTAATATGTGTAACTGAAAGAAAATATTAAATTTGTGTGGATCAAGCAGAAAATTAAAATCTACTCTAACAGACTTTATATAAAYTGCCACTCATGCTTTTTAAATTCTGTACAACATTGATCTCATGGGAATGTAAAATGGATCATTAAGGACTAGAAACTTACCAGCAGCTAATGATTTCGGGGCTTCCTGCTTTACAATGGAAATTGTGAGTTTGAAATTTCCTATTAATGTAGCTATTTATTTATTTATTTATTTATTTATTTATTTAGGCCCTGGATAGGCACTTCTGTTAGAAGAGTACTTCTAAAATTATCATGAGTATTACCATTTATTTCTCCATATGATTTTAAGTGCTTAATAAATTAAATAATAGTTTTATCTCTGACTTGGGGAATACATTTTCTCAGAGAAATATATGTTGTCTCCTTGTTTTATTATCTAAAAGTCAAAGTACAGTACTACAAGCTGTTTATGGATGAAGGAGATGTCAGTAGTCAGAGATGCTGTGAACATTTATGGAGTCATTTGTTATTTATATGTTTTAAAATAAAAACTTSCYTTTTTAAAATAGAAGATAGAGTTTGTTAGCCTAYAGGTTTGTGATTTCCTATTTAGCCACATCTGCTATTGTTGTGTAAACTTGAAAATAACAATAGCTTCACATTGTTCTTTATACTTGGAAAACACATCTTTGTTTCATAAAATGGAAGTCAGAGTAATATTTAACAATAAATGCTAGAAAAGGGAAGATCAAGCATTCTGTTTTTAGCAACATTTTGCCAGCAGCCAGCAGCTGGTTAGTTTTCAGAGAGTTAAGCCCTGTTAAATATGTTATCACCTGAAAGATTCAATAGCTAAATTTTCTTGACCTGAATGCTAAAATGTTGTACTTCATACAGACTTCATACATTGTTGGAATAGATTTCAGAAAAATGCCAGCACAGATATATTCTGGAGAAAAAAAAAAACTTTCTAAAAAAAAAAAACTCTACATTTTCAAAAAACTCGAGGCAGGAGGTACTTGATTGGGAGCAACCAAGCATGAACAATTTCTTTAATAGATGATTTGTATGCAGTGACTGTTCATTCATCTCTAAATTCCAGCTCTCCCTGAATTTAGAAGTTAAGTCTTAACTAGTTTTATGTTTATTACAAATTTACGATCCTCTGCAGGACATCTCCATTTTGATGTGAAGGGAGGAGGAACTGGTATTACTGAAAATGTCCATGTATTGCTAATTGACCTCCTCACTCATCAAACTACCTTTTCTTGCTCTCTTTTTCTCCTGCTCAGCTTTTAACTCCAGATAGTGATGTTAAAGGATGTAAATATAATTGAGTACTAAAATTAATCCTTTCTAGGACACTAAAGTGTTAAATCAGGTGCTCAGTAATAGTCATTTAGCAGCAAAATAAATATTTAATTCAGTTGATCTCTTTCTGTAAAGGAGGAGGATTTTTGCAGATCTGCACACAATTTGCTTTGCAAATAGTCATATGAGATGGGGTGTGATGACATAGAGATGACATAACACTGTAGCTCAATCAAAAAGGGGAAGGTTGTACTCATATTCCAATACTCCTCCTCCCAGTGCCTCGTCTTATGGCCTTATATTCTGCCACTTATTCAGGTTTCTTTCTCCTTATCATTTTGCTGCTTCTGCTTCTTCTGTTTATCASTTTGGTTCTAAGAACTGTTTGATTTCATTGAAACAGCAAACAATAATGCAGAAACAAAGTGGATAAGTTGTCTGCCATTTTRATAAGTTATGTAAATGTCATTCTGTGTACAAACATGACAGTATTTTTCCTCATATGTACTTTTGGAGGGGATATATCAACTTTTGTACTTGTAGGATGACTAGTACAACAACAATTGGTAGTCTAAATTCATATATGTGTGGTAAACCAATCTCTGTAAAAAATAAAATACACAGAGAAGATGATTGAACTAGTGACAGTTTTTCACTTCATGTGTAYTTGCAACACATTTATTTGGCACAGTTTTTTTAGTGTTGGAAACTTGTTAAAATACATTCATAATTGCACCTATACTTCTAAATCCCATTTTCTATTGATTTTACTGGCATGTCACAACACTACTAATATAAGGGATTCTGGTTTCAATTGGTTACAGGATTCTCATTCTTAGAGATTATTTAAATACTCTATTGACATCTGTCTGCTACTGAACAGAAAATAGAGTTCATGAATATAAATGTAATCCCCAAAGGGGGATATTTTGTAGAAGCTCAGATCTTTCTACTTCCTCCACACTCTGCCATTATTTCCACTAGTACTTCAGCTGTATCCTTTGTCAATGTAGCTAGTTCTTTAAAGTTCTTTTATTTACTTATTTATTTATTCTTATTTTATTGACTTAAGAGCCAAATATAGCACATKGTGTATTCAACAGTATGCCAGGTCAGTCTCAAATTCAAATGGTAGTTGATAAAGCCAGTCTGTGAATCATATTTTAAACTCTTTGTTGACAGTTCCTATGAACTGGAAGCTTCAGATTTACATCATGTGACTGATGGACCCTGTTCCTTCAGAAGTAGCTTGCAACAGATAGACGATGCTATGCAGCACATCATGTTAGGCAGCATGCTGCATTGGCTGCTGTCCCTGAAGTACAGATTCTATTTCAGTTTCATTGTTACGAAATTCAAAGTTATCTATCACTAGGCTTTTACTGGTAAATGTGAAGCACTTCCAAACACAACTCTTTCTCCTTCTTCTTAGTTCCATCTCAGGACAAGTCGATATGTGCATTATCAGCATTCTCTTTTTTTTTTTTAACTTGTCTCTCTGTCATAAGTTGTGAAGGAGAAAACACAAAACAAAACAAAACAAACAAACAAACAAAAAAAAAAGAGCAAAACAGTAACTATCAACTAGAAGACTTTTTTTAATTATTATTATTATGCATCTGGATCAGTTCTTCAGTCTGAGTGGACACYATGGCATGGGGGCACATGTTACAGACAATGTGTTCACCTTGACTCACCTTGACTCAGTTTTACTGCTTGATATTTCTGAATGGATTATCTACATAATCTCTGATTTATAGAGTACTCTTGATAACTCTAGTTAGGTAGAGTTGGTCTTGCAATATTCTGCTCCCATAAGTGGCCCCAAAACCTGCCTTCAGTTGCCTTTGAAGTTTTGCCATTTCTTACACAATTCCCCATTAACAAGCTGTGAAACTTGGTCAGCCAGATCTCAGGCTCAATTTTGATCGTCTTCTGACTCTGTTATTTGTTACATTATCAGTTTCCAATTTCCTATCCAGTAGTTTCTCATAACATTGACCAGTTAGCTAAACCTCTCAATCAACCCATATACCTGAACAAACATTCCTAAAGAGTCTGAGATTGAAAGGTCATTACATCATCACCTTTAACTTAAGTAAGTCATCAGACTTTCACTCACATTCTCTGCAGCAAACAATGGCTAAGGAATAACTCCAACTGAAGTTCCCCCATCTCATCACCAAACTCATTATTACAGGAAACCATAAATAATATTCTGGTAGTTTAAAATAATATTTTTTATATGCATATGAATACATTATTTGACATATACATATAAATGACTGCATTTGACTACATATATGTACATGTACATACATAYRTTACACACRTGTACATATATGTAGTCAAATATAGAATATAGTCATATATACTTCACATATATTTTATTGTCAATTTACTTGCATTTGAAAATTGCTCTATTTAGAAAACATGACAACTGCACATTTCACAATATATTTTTTTTTCAAAATGGAGCATTCTTTATATCTATTCCTTTCTGCAGTAATGGGTGAAAACATATCTTTTTATACTGAAAAAATTTTTTCCCCAGAATCACACTGTCTCTTAAATATTTTCACCTACTTCCCTGAAAATTTACCATAATTGTGTACTATGAAGTTTTCCTCCCTTTCACAGCTGTCATTTCATTTTCCTTTGATTAACTGTATAGTAGGAAACATCAGAAAAACAGAAATACAAAAGATCCAAGCAAGACCACATACTGTGTTGCTGCAATATGCATTCAGCATCCTTAAACTTACAAATAAATACAAATCAGTACATTACCCCCTATATATTTTCAAATTGATGAGAAAGGTACCAGTAACAAGTCTATTATTGATTTGTGTTGGAAAGTAAAAGGTTAAAATTCTGGCAATGCTTTCCAATCTGTATGAAAATTTCAAATTAGTGTCTGTATCTCCTCTGCAGTTTTATTTTTCCAGTGTTTTTTTCAAGTTCCCACTTGAGATGAGCCCATTCTTTACTTCCATTGGTGCCTTCAGTAGCTTGTTTCTTAAATCAGTTATCCATGCTCAATAGAAAAAAAAAAACTTTCTGAACTGAATAGACTGCATACTGTTTTCTCTTCACAGTCATCTCCTGTTTTCCATCAGATTAGTTAGCCTCCTAAAGTGCTTGTTGTCATCAGTACATTCTTTCCTTTCAGGAGTGTTTTGTTTTGGTTTTTTTTTTTTTTTTTTTTTTTAACGATATCTCTATTTCGTCTGCTTTCCTACCTGAAAACAGTGATCTATAATGATTAAAGCAGTGGAAAATATTTTCAGTGCACACTTTATTCAGCAATTCCAGCATTTTAGGGAGTTGCAAATCATCTATGAGCAGGACACAACTTTTTGTCAGTGTCTATTGCTGATCCATTTATTATTATTTCTGTTGCAGCACCAGCTTTTTGTAGACTGAGGTGTTGGTAGATTCTGTACAGATACACGGCAATGTCTCAAAAAGTTATATTTAAGTAAAAAGGATGAGGGAAAAATAGGATAAAATTAGCTTCCTGAGGTGAGTCTTATTGGACTTCAGACTGTATGCACTAAGATTTGTAAGAAATTAGTCTTTTTCTTCTCATAATACACGGTAAATGAGATATAGCCAACTAATAAACTTGGTGAATCACAACKTTTTAAGATCCCAAGGATGTTTCAGACAAGCTCTTTGTCAACAAGTTAGTTACATTCTTAATGCAGTGCTTAGGTTTTCTGTGAATTCGTTCAGTTTCATCAAGGAAGAACACTGAGAATACCTTCTGAATATGTCTCAAAAAATACTTGAACTGTATGCTGTTGTTAACCTGGTAATTAAACCATTTGACACCTTCACTAATTATGCAAAGTTATTTCTGGTATGCTGTAGGAAATATCTTAGTAATCAGGGACAAGGCCTATTTGCACAACCCAGCATACAGTTCAAGAGACTGTGATAGCTGGGGTGGGGGGTGGTGCAGAGCAGACCTGCTAGAATGCTCCACTGCTAGAAGGTTCTACCCCTGCTGGAATGTTCCCCCTGCTTGATAGTGGTGTGTGGGGGGGTGCTGAGATTGATGCAGCAGGTAGCCAATAGTAGTGAAGCATGGGCAGGTGATAGAGCTGGAATAGCCAATTGCCGCGGGACCTAGGAACCCTATAAGAATGTGTCACCCTAAACAATAAACRAAGTTCACTCTTACTTCTGTGAGGGCTCTGTGAATATTCGGAAAGGTCTTCCTTCAGTATGCCTATAGCTGGTTACTTGACTGAGCTTGGATCCACCTCTGGGAAACTCAAGTCCCTAGAATCAGTAAAGAACGACCTGGAGCTAACATGCAATGTTTCATCACTATTCAACAATATAATAATATATTATAGTGCATAATATATATTAAATATAATGCATAATTATATAACTTATATATAGRACATATAATATATAATAKTATAATATACGGAAAAGGGAGGGGAGAATCAAAGAAACAAACCAATACAAATGTAAAGAGTGAAGATAGAGGGAAAAACAATGAACAAAAAATATGCATCAAAAGCTTACTGGAACTCCTCTTTTGTCTGAAAGACCAGTATTTAGGTTTTACCTCTGAACCAGCAATGGCAACTGGATGAAAGTATCATAGAGCAGTATTCATTTTCCATATAAAGTGTTTGTGACTGCATTTCACTGGAAGAGAGAATGTGTTTTGTACTAGCAAATACACATCATAGCCATTTTTTCCAAGAGATATAATAATTCTATCCATGAAGAATAGTAATACTTTTCCAACTATTCCCACCTTCTTTACAAAAGTAGAGACACTGGCATGTAATTACCGTCCATCCATAAAGCCATATGCCAGCACTTTCAATGAAACAGACAAGCAGAGGTAGAAGAAGCTAAATAGCAACCATTCAGCTTCTTGGTGAGGAAAAAAAAAGGCAGAACAGAGAGAAATAATATTTATTTTCAGCATGAAAAGTGATTCAAAAGCTTACATCCCTGTCATGTCAAAGGGAACAGCTTTTCAGAAAGTGCCTTACCAAATGTCAGCTAGAAGCTATCACCTATACGTGAACTGGTTCCAGAGGCCATGCAAAATTACTGTTTACATGAAAAGGTTATATCAACACTTCCAAACTGGACAACTTAGAGTTCATGGACTTGAAAAGTTTAGATCTGTGAATGCTTGAAAATTTTTAACTTAAGTCAACATCACCATTCAACAATAATAACTCTTTATATTGAGACAAGGAAATCTGCTCGGCAGTCTAAAACCTGTAGCTGGAAACCAGGGAAAATTAAACAGAATATATGAAGAAAATGTATAAAAATAACGCCAAGGCCCCAAGACCAAAGTAGTAGCATTGAACCCTTCTCAGTGAAACTCTCTTTTGTGCTTGAGGATGATTAGTGCCAAGGACCACAGACACAAAGAGCCATTGTAAGGTAATATCACACACACACACACACACACCCCAAAAAAAAAAAAAAAAGTGAAATTTGTATATAATATTGATTGGTTTTACTATACCATTTTATGGGGCTTTTCTGAAATAATCTGGATGAGGATAGTTAGCACTAGTGGAACTGAATTAGAAATAACTATTGCATTTAAGTTTTTAATTAAACAATGAGCTCTTAGTTATGTACAGAAGATCTGTTTCCTTTTGCCTATAAAAAAACTTTTGAATATAATAATGTATATATTTGACCTGTACTCTGTGGGTGGAGGCTGAACATGTTGAATTATGTCTTTCATTTTAAGGAAATGTCTTTAGTCTCCGCCTAATATTAAAAARAAAAGAAAAAAAAAAGAAATGTATTTTTAAGAGTATCTATTCATTCTGTGCATATTTGGATGTTCAAATATTCAAGCAGCAGGTAAATCAGTCCTCCTAAAACATATGTGCTAATTCTTTGTACAGTTAATGGAAAATAAGCATCTTTAAAAATTCTCAAGGGGAAAACTACCTACCATGCTGCAGACACTGCAAATTGGATTCAGTTGTCCTTTCATGGGTGTTCAGTTACATTTTAGAAGCCCTGGGATATCTTGTTGGCTTCTAGCTGTTGCTCAGAATGAAATGAGTGTTGCACCGGTCCTGTTGCCATATTTGCTAACCTTACGCGGATATTTGAGATATTCTACAGAGGCTGAATCAAGCTGAATCAAGCCAGTGACCACTGTGTATTACAACAGCTTTTCTAAATGGACAAATTTTAATATTTGAATATCTACAAGGATGATATAGAGCAATGAAAGATTATATTCAGTTTACATGCTAAAAGGAAAAGATTGCAAAAAATGCATTGCTGAAAACATGAGAGGTCTGTCTTTCTGATTTTTTTTCTCCTATGTTTTATTCTCAAGGTCAAATGATGGCAGATTTCTTTTGTGCTTCATTATCATTGCCTTATAAAATTAATCTGTACCTAAAGGATACACTTACAAAAAATTTGTTATGGAGCATACCAATATGAAAAAAAAAAAGAGAATTATGCCTGCTTTTTTGGAGCACTTCATGCACATAGTTTCTGGAATTAATCTGGAAATATACTTTAAAACAAGCAAAATTCCATTTCTATTTCCCTATTTCCAAATGGATTAGGACAGCCCGAGTGTTTACTTAAAGAAATTGGCAGTATATTTAAACCATAAAGAAAAACTGACAGGTAATAAAGATCAGAAAACTGCAAGGCATACTGATTCTTGCTTAATCTAGTCCCTTAGAAGGAAAAAGTTTGCCCACATTATGAATTAGGTGGTCAGAACCATTATCTAACTTACCTTTGGGCAATTATATAAGCCAGGTCTTTAGGAAGAAGTTTTATGGAGTCAAGTTATCTACCCCAATAGAGATTTTATAGTTTCTGCAAAATAAACACTTATGGTGTAAACACTGTTAGGGATACATTTTAAAGAGTTTTCAGGAGTGCTCCAGATTGTCTTGACTTCTTGAAGCAGCAGAATAAAAGTTACACTGACTTGCAGAGAAAAGTTGTGGGCAATGGTAAGTACTTAGACATCTCAACATTTAAAAAAAAAAAAAAAAATCCATCAAAAATGTGATTTTCTTGATAATCTTAGTTTGAATTACTACAATAATTTGAATTTTACTACCTTCCAGTTATTCCTAAAATTCATTTGAATTATTCTCAGTACATTTCTTATCAGTCTTATTATGAAGTCATGGGAACAGATTAATTTCCATAAATTCAAATGCTTTTCACCTTACTTTAAAATTGAGTAGAGTTTGGTTATCTAAGTCTACATCTGTACTTGTAAATTAGAAAAGTGCATGTTCTCTGGCTATGAGCGCAAATGGCATGGGAAAGCTTTAGTTCATAAGGATACATATTTCTTCCCTGACAAACTAGTAGATCTTCATCTATATTGCTAGATGCAAACAGACCCTAAATCTCCATTCTTAGGGAGAATGTTAATTGGAATAAGGCAAAACTACATGACAAAAAAAAAGTGTTAAACAGTACAGAGTTGTGTGCAAGTGCTTTAGCTGTGCGCTGTGCTGATTAGTTAAATAGGATAAATGCAAGATGTGGGGAAAAATGGTCGAAAAGGTTTGAATTGTATTTTACAGTGATTCATCTGCACTTAAGGTGTACTCAAGGTTGAATTATTCTTTTGAAATCTGATCTATGTCCTAAGTAGTGTCTGTATCTCTAGACAACCATTAGAAAAGATTTTAGTCTTTATGTGGTCACACAGCTGGATGTGAACATTAGACCCTGCACACAACCTCTGGTTGCACTCTCTGTTTATGCCTGAGTTTGAGCTTACCTGCACAGTGTTTCATAGAGGCCTTTGAGCTGACAATAGTGTGGTTTAGCCATATCAGGGAGCTCTCAACACTTAGTTCAGCCATTAGGCACATGATATACCTGTTCTGAGAAAGATTTCTCAAAAAGCATCATGTTGAGTCTCATAATCCTCTAACTGTATTTTTTTYCYTTTTTTTTCCTGAATTTCAGAATGATTGTTAGTCTAATTAGTTTAAAGCTAGTTAATCGTCCCATGCAGTAATAATAGCACTCTCTTCTGTCTATACTTATATTTCAGATAGAACACACTTTGCAAAAGGACCATATTTGTTTTGTACTTGCACTTTAAAAATTCAGTCCAAGGTCAGTGAAGAAACTTTGAGTACCCACATAAGTCTTTAGATGAAAATACTTTATCTAATGCATCATAATTTACTGCTAAACATATTTTCCATGCTTAGTAATATCATCAAAGAGATCAAAAAGACAAGATATCTGTCCAATGGATGCAAATGACACAAACGATAAAGTATTCATTCCTTCTTATATAAGACTCAGCACATGAATTTAAAATAAATTCATATTTATCAGAGGAGTATTAGAACTTCTAGGATGGTTAGATCTTATTTAAGAAAAACTTTGACAGAATTAATACTTGTTCTTGATGCTATTGTATTTTTTTTAAAGTGTTAATTCTATCCACATCAGTCATCCTTTTTTTCTTTTTTAAACTTATTTTTATTGGTAACATGTTCTTAATTCTGCTGTATAGCTCAGTAACTGTCTGTAGTACTCAAATCTACATATTGCATTAGAAACAAAATGTATGCACATTATATTTTAGGTTGATT
>PTEX01000399.1:334430-413236 GCA_003342815.1 Eudromia elegans | reverse complement strand
TCTTTTCCCCCCTTCTTTTTTTTTTTTTTTTAAATTCTGAAGAAGAATAGAAACACTAATGTGCAGGTTTCAGAGTGTGAGGGATATAGCTGCTCTTCTCATCAATAGATATTTCCCCTGAGATATTTTCTAGAGAAGAAACAAATAGCAGTGACAACCAATGCAAAATTCTAAAGGAGATAGTGTACTTTCACTTTATAAGGAGGCCTACTAAGAATTATAACTGGACAGTAAAGTGTAGCAATTAATTAAAAATCTATTTAAATAATAACAAAATAATGATAATTGGGGTTTTATAAAACTTGCTGATTCCAATCATGATATCACTATCTAAGGACAATCTAAGGCTGAACATGAAGAGTAACAATGCACTGAATTCAGCTTACTTACTTATTGCCAAAAGAAACTGATATTTTTATTGTGTCACAGTCTTTGTTAGTTACACAGAGATATATCTTCCAAGAAATCCGTTCCATGTTCAGATACTTTTCTATTTTGTATCACTGCATTTTGTGTCTGTAATGGTGACTAATCTCTTGCTGGACTATGTTGCCTTAATTAACCTTTAATAAAACCCAGGAAATTCAGAGTAAGATAATGAAAGAAAAATTAATTAATAATGGTAGCACTACACAATTTTTTTTCCCATTGAAAACTAGATCTTAGGTTACACTGTTTTTGTCTTTTTATAAATTTGGCTTGGTGATTTTGTGTCAGCAAGACAGATACAAAATTTTAGTTCCAGATGTGATTAGAATTGTTGTAGGTTAATCATTTCTCATTTACTGTTTTGACAAATTCTCATGGACAAATTATATACACTTTTCACTTGCTGCTTGCTAACTTCAGTGAGCTAGATGAATGTGTCAGTGTTTTTAGAATTTGATGTACAATTGATTTCCCCACTTCCTAATGCCATTCCCTTAGGAAAAGTATTATACAAAATGAGAAAATAGAAAGGAGGAAACACTTTTTTTTCCCCTCCTGAAAACTCAGTCACGTAATTTGTTTATAGCACTTCATTAAACTAGCTGCTGAATGTAAAAGGCTTACTCTGAGCTTTAACATACTATCTTCCTTGAAATGGAAAATTGACTCTTTCTGTTGTTTATGTTCAGGAATGTATTTAAGGTAAGCTACAATTAAAAAACAAAGGCAACTGACTGTTAAATAAATAAATAAATAAATAAGTTCACCATCTAACAACCACAAATATTCCCCTTGTCAGTTTATTATCTGAAACAGAGACCATTTCCAGTATCATGCTGGTGGCGCATCAYTCTTGGAATATTCATTTTTGTTAGTGAATGTCATCAGGGTAATTTCTGAATGGCAGTTTACTACTACATTTTCTTGTAGAGAAAACTAAAAAAAAAAAGAAAGTGKTTTTTTTCTTTTTTTTTCCAGAAGGAAACAGAGCATTGAGAGTAAATAAATTTATTTGGAAATGTAGGATTAGAAATGAGGGAATTTCAGATGACAGTAGTCTAGCTGGTTGAGAACTCCATTTTTAGTGTTACTAATAAAGCAATTGTTACTGCTTGTGTAAGTTATTTAATATCCTAAGAAATTATGGAGAGTGAAATGAAATATTGTCAAATATGTAATAAAACATGATGTAAAGAAAATAATTGTATTTGTTTCTAATGAAAAAATTTTAACGGTGAGGTTAACTTTAGGTTATATTAAGTCTTTTTTTTTTTTCCTTGTTTTAAATATCAGAATTAATAGACTGAAAAATATAGGGAGCAATGAGGTATACGTATTTGCAGATGGCATATCTATCATCAAATAAATGTCCATATTAAAGAAATCATGAGATTTCAGACATATGCAGAAGCTGAAATGAATAGCAGATGGAACTTAAAAACATACATTCAAATTGTGGGATGAGTAAATTTACTTGAATTCAGTCATCTACTTTATAGACTTTTAAAGTTGACATTTGATACCAACTTTAAAAAGTTGATATTAAAAAAATTAGCGTATAATTTTGTRGAACTCAAGGAGTAGTTTAGTGTAATAAATCGTTACAATAAAAAAGTAGCATGATTTTAGAATGCATAAGCAAAGGTGTAACAAAGAGCAGGAAAGACATTGTATTGCTTTAAAAACTTTAGTAGTGTAGCCTCCTCTAGAGTGCTGTGTGTAGTGCTGATCATCTTGTGTCTTAAAGGATATGGCAGAATAAACAAAARGTTCAACAAAGCTTGCAATCATGAAAAGGGTGAAAATGTTCTCATGTTGAAAGAGACTGACAGTACTGGAAAATAAAACGAGTAAATGAGGAACATTACATAAATCAGAAACTTCTATCTGGCAGCTGCTACCTGTCACTGAACCCAATGAGAAAYGGATAGTAAATTGAAATGTGATATTGTACACTCCATTTTTTTTTCTCTTTCTTTTTTCATACTGTAGAGTTCATTAGAATAGGGTCTAGTTTAGGTCAGATATTGAGGAAAATTTTTTAAAAGGTAATGATTTTGTTGATAAATTTATTTACTCTTGTAGCAAACGGTAAAACACTGTTTTGAAGTACTCAGTTTGAAATAGATATATCACTCTTAAGGTTAAATTATTCTCTGTCTTGAAGACTAGGTAACCTGTCTGATGCAGGTTTCTTACATCTTCCTCTGCCAGAGACAGGATATTGAACTAAAAAGATCATATATCTGCTCCAGAATATCAGTTTGTCTTTTYGTACCCAATATCCTAAGGGGTAACAAATTAAATGTAGGTTCCAAAATTCAGAAGTAGAAGACAGCTGGGAATGGAACCAAGGAAGTTATTTATGCCAGGAAATGATAGAAGAAGTAATGTAACTGTGATGGCAGTTACGCAACATTTATCAGTGTAAGTATAGGGAAAATACTTGCAATTTCCCAAGTGCTCCTAGAAGCATCATTGTTAAGTATGACTTTCTGGGTCTGAAAGAATGAAAAAAAACCCCGACACTAAAATATAATTCATTGCATTATTGCATCACTCACATCACTTGACCAATATATCCCAAAATGCTAAATATGTGACAACTGTCCTCTCCCTGCCCTTCATCTCCTATGAATTTCTTGACAACTGTCAGCAAATTCTTAATGGAAATATTAGATGAACAGGGAGTCCTAGTGTYGCTAATGATTCTAAAACACAATGTACCAGGATACCAAGTACTTTGCCAGCCTATCTGCCTCATTTGTACCAGATATACTGCAGACCTTTTCTAAAATTAGTTCTGTGAATTTCATGAAATCTGATGTAAGCTGTGGATCACTCTTTTTTTTTTTCCCCTGGGCTTTGATGATCTTTGCCTTATTCCTAGTCTCCTATATTCAAGCTGTGTTAATAACTTGCTTAATTTAAAGGGAAAAATTCTCTTCCAGTTTTACTAATTTTCACCTAGAAAAGACCGATCAGTTTTGGGGGGCACTGGAAAAGGGAACTGCTTTTAGTGACTATTTTTTCTGAAGCTTTATTTTCTATGTAAAGTCCTTCCACGTAATGGTAGTTTTCCTTCCGTCCTTATATTGAAGACAAAGGATCAGAGAGGGAGGATAAAGAAAGGCTCCTGTTTCCCTGGCCATGCGTGCATCATAAGGCTTTTTTTTTTTTTTCCCCTGTGTGTTTTTTTTTCTTGTTTCACTATTTTCTTTCCTACAGGTGTTGAATTTTAATATTATATGTTTAGTTAATTACTCCCCTAATTGAAACAGGAGGAGAGAACACATTACATTGAGATCCAGGCATATTCATGATTGATTGATTTTACTGCTAGACAAAGGTTTGGAAGAAGTAGAAAAAATAAATGAACTATTATTTTTGATGGTTTTATAAGAAGAAGAGATAGGCCTTCAAAACAATTTAACAATGCTAAATAAATTAGTTACATTTTTGATCATTTTTATTGCATGAGATAATGCTTTTTTATTTCAAAGTATATGAGGGCGTTGGTTGTATGTCACTATGGAAATATTTATTGCAGTTTCAATAAATGCTGTCATTTTTTAATACAACTAATCATTTCCCTGTGTGTTCTGAATGAATATATTGCATTAATCAATAGTAAGCAGAATATAAAAACTTGATAAKACCTTGATAGCACAATATGTGAGAGTTCTGAGACTTGCCTTAGAGAGTGTTTTGCCTATGGAAGTAATATAATGGGTAGCACTGATGAAGAAAAACCTAAAAGATTATTTTCTGTCCAAAGTTMAAATATTACCATCAAATTATGAACTCATAGGTCCCACTGATTTCAGTAGAACTCACAATGATATTTTGGAGAGGCCAAAGGCAAAGTCTTAGGACTCTAATGCAGAATCCACTCTGTTTTTATGCAGAATCTTGTTGCTGAGAATGTAGAAGTTATCTACTAAGAACGAGTTAAATATATGAGCCTTTTGCCTAATAAGTGGTCTACGACAATCACCTGTGCCAGACATCTATAACCAAAGACTCATTAAGCCAGGCTGATTAAATAAAAACAGTAAGCCAAATCATTAAGATGAAAGTCATGACCTGCAAAGATTCTAGGTCCTGTCTATGACACAGAATTAATCTTTAATCATGCCTAATGGCTGTTTGCATATTTAATGCCTCCTACAGTTACTATTCCGCCCCAGAGGGAATCCTCAGTTTCTTTCCTTTTTCCAGTCATTCCACTGGGAAAATGTATTAATTGCTCTTGTAGAACAGTACAAGTACTTCAGATTTTTAGAGCTCTTTCTTTTTCTTTTTTTTCTTTTTTTTTTTCCTTGACAACTGTCAGCAAGGTACATGTACATTAGCTTTTAGTTGTGTCAATGGCACACAATACAAGATTAACTTTTTTGCAGAACTTTAAAGTTTAGTTAATGTGTAAGAAGTACCTAGTAAGTAATTTGCTGATCACATTGTTCAGGCAGCATAAGTTATACGTAATTTGAGTGAATGGAAGTGACATTTTGATGTGTGATTCAGGTAAAATTTAATTTCCCAATGAAATGTCTAAGTTGACAAAACTAGCATAGCCATATCACACACACTACCCTAATCTACCAGATGTTTTTCAGTAGTGTTAGGGGATTTACATTTTCTTTTTTTGTCAGTCTTGTTGTTTCCTCCTTCCACAAGCWGCAGGAGATTGTTTAGGATGTTTTGAATTCTTTCTTACATTGATTCGATTATTAGAGTCTGTTTAGTTTTAGGTAGGAAAAAGGTAAATCTCTAGCTATAAATCTCTAAGAGGAAGAAGGTGTACTATGAGCTTCTCAGTGGATGGTGGTTCAACAAGGAGTTTCTAAGCACACAGAGCTCTTGTTCCTCCTCAGTGAGGCAGGGAAAGAATAGTATAGTGAACTTATTTTAACAAGGCTACAGCTTTTTCTGGAGTAGAACATATGGAAAGARTATTTAAAGAAACTTCAATAAAGTTCTGCCTTCCTGAAATCAGTTCCACCTTTTGAAGGGCAATTCTCTATTTCCATGAATAAAGCACCAGAAATCTAGCAAAAACAGGTTATCTTCTGGCACAAGGTAAACCTTTTCTAAGAGGGCTCTCCTATCTACTTTCTAATTTTCACTTCAGAAGAAAAAGAAACAAAACAAAACAAAAAAMCACAAACAAATAAACATACAACTCCCCCCGCCAACTCCTAAGTGGCCATCACTAATCACATATTCAGATATGATGGCATGATAATCTAGTATATTTAACAAATTCATGACTTCCAAAGAGGTAAGTGGGAAAGGAAAGAGAAGAATATTATACCAGATATCTTAAGAAGTACTAGCAAATGATGAGATTACCTTGAACCATTCAATATTTATGTATTCAGTGTGTTTAAATATATTTCCAGGAAAGTGTTTTTATCCTGGTGAATGATTACAGTCTCTTTAATCCCTTTAATCTCTTTAATGTTTTATTTACCTTCCTTGGCAAATAAACTTTGTCTGCATGCTCCTGCTCATGTGAGTTGCTATTCGATTGCTTCTCCAACTCCACCATTTAGTTAGTTATGATTTCTCCATTGTCAGCTTGTCTTAAAGCAGGTATACTATATAGAGGAGATGGAAATTTTTCCTTTCTGAGTCTGTGACAGAGAGAAGACATTTTAACAATGAATGAATTTCATTGTTATCTCGATTTGGAGATCATCAAAGCATGTGCTTAGTCTTCCATGTCTTGTGGACTTTGCATATCACATAGTCAGCTAGTTTAAATCAGCATAATTTCACTCACAACTGAAACCACTGTGATTTACACTAGCTTTAGAATTGACTCAGTATCTGTAACAGGAATTGCAGGTGGTAACTGAGGTGATTTTATTTATTAGTTGTTATAAACTTAGGTTTACATCTTGTGTGAGCTCATTTTCAGTTTTCCGGTACTGCCAGAGGATAACGTTTACACCATTTGAAATCAGTGAACCTGCAAATCCACCAGATGGCAGATCCATTGTTGTAGAATATTTAAACCCAGAAAACAGTGGGAAAGAAAAAATCTAGTTTAAACAGAGATGTGGCCTAAGCTCTCAGTCCATTACAGAAGCACTCAATAATCATAGCTGACTTTTGAGGCCCTATATCAATACTAGTGAGCTTGTGGGATTGATGAAGTCGTGATAATCATGATGATGAGGCCCTGTCATGAAATTTCACCCTGCAGTTTTACGGTTCTGGGTAACTCAGCAAGGTCATGTAGTGATATGTTTTACTGAATAAGAGGTATTTTTTGGTTTTGTTTTGTTTTTCCATTATTATCTAGAAAGTGCTACTATATTTTGTAAATTCTTTTGCCACGTACCTAGCACCTGATCACCACAAGGCACTCTGCTTCCAGTACTTTGTAAAACCTTTAGGGGTTTTGAAGGATGATAGGCTTTCTTATTTTATTTCTTTAAAGCTATTAAAGCTTCTTTAAACTACTGGCCTTATTTGATAAGAAGCCCCACTGTCACATGTTTTTGCTTTTTCTAAATCAAATAGAACACACAGGGATGAGCTGCGCTTGGGGATAGAAAGAACAAACAGTTCATCTTGTGATCCGAAATGTCTGCTATGAGAATAGCAGCATCTTCGAGACAGAATAAAGTGCTAATGGTAGATCATTAAAATGTATGTGAATTTATATGACTGTTTGCCTCTGTCTCTTTCTGTTCTCTCTTCGAAGGTAGAGAGGAAAGTAAGAATGCTAAAGTGAACCAAATTAATGAAAAGCATGAGTAAAACATTTCCAATGTCTACTCATGTGTCATTAGGATGGAAAGCTTTATTTAAGTGCACCCTAGTCTCTCCCCTAGACAGGGAGGATAATTCTAATGAGTGTGAGCAGACATTTTTTGTATCCATATAAACCCTATCTGTGCCTTTTGTCAGCAGAAAAATAATGATAAAAAGGAAAGAAGATTAGCCCTTTGACAATAAAAGTTCTTCGTAAAAGACTTAACAGTCATTGATGATGTTTAATGTATAACTGTACTGGATAGCATTTACCTTTAAGATGAAACTGCATAAAGAAACAAAAGTACTGGCTTACTAGGTTTTAGCTTAGTTGGACATTATGTGCTACACAAATCCCAGCAGAACCTGCTGTTCAAAGACTTTATTGTTTTCAATTTGTTAACATGACAAGGATCAAAGATATCTAGGCTAAAATATTCATTTACTCTAATTAAAATAACTGCAACAATTTATTGTGGGTTTATCTTTACAGTATGTATAGCTAGGAAAGGAGTAATTGGCAACCTTAAAAGTTAGAAAGGCATAGTGCATTCTGTCTTCAGGGGCACTCTGATTTGATGCAGAAGTCCCATAATTTTTAAGAGCAGTCCATTTTTGCCTCACCTCATTTGTAATGAAAGCTTTGGTCATTTACGGAGAGGTAGGTGGCTGGCAGTTGGCCAGGTAGTTTGACACTTTATTTGGTATTACAATTGAAAAAGCGAGAATAAGAAATGGCACTCAGCAGTCTGATTTACACTTGCTTTGAGCWTTCTTTGTAAAGAAAAGCATGCAAAACCAAGTTTTATGTGATACTCCAATTGATTTATTCCAATCAGTAACAACTCTGTGGTATATTGATTTTAGGGACATTTTATTTGCTGTGTGTCATGTCCTGCAAATTATTTGTATTTAATTTAAATTACCTGACCTTTTAGAATTGCAAAATAATTGTCTTTCTCACAATGAGAGATGGGCTGACACTGAACTGCTAAGCTTGCTCAGCAGTTTCAGCATCATCAAAATATTCCACCAATTGCTTAAAAAGAGAGGACTGATGAGTGTGCATATTCTGTTCTATTTTATACTGGCTCTTACACCATTCTCATCTTAGCACCAACCTCAGGAGCTGTAATTAGGTTTGAGAATGGCAAGTGATTCAGCCTGCCTCTTTTAGGAACCTAAYTGAAGTTTTATGATTAAGGTTATTTGCTCACTGTAAGTAGCCCAGGCTTAAATCCTTGTCTTTGACCAGGCAAGACTACTAATTTCTATCTGTTATGTCCAAATGACAGTGAGTCATTGGAGCAAAGAACAAGTTAGGATTGCACTTCTTTTGATTGGCAAATAGCAGCTAAAAGTACCAGCACCATTATGGATATTTTTATATGTTCCCACACAAGGAACTGACAGATCAAAAGTTTCCTCTGGGAGTCAACATGATTCTGTCCATCCTGAAAAGGATGCAGCATGAGTGCAGATTTCATGACCAGTTAACAGCACTGGTTCCTATCTAGAGACATGCATACTCCCTGTATCTCCTGAGAGGCTRTGCAAATGGACATCAGGCTCAGCTAGGAGACAGTGATTTGGCKGCCCCTCCAAATGCATAAAACAAAGGAGGAACACTGAGATGCTCAGGCTCTGGGCTCAGCTGCAAAGCAGCTGTTGCAAGCTGAGATGTCTATAAGCAACTTTCCAGCTGCTGCTGCCTGTTACATGCTGTTCTGGCTATGTGGCATATTGGAACTCAGAGGGTTTTGCTTTAAGTCTAAGAAACTTGGTGAGTGCTAAGAGTTGAATTTCCTACTCTGGAAATAAAGAGTTAAAGTACGTTCAGTTGATGAGCACAGACCTGAGACAAATATTGAATAGCTGTAGCTTATTTCCTGTCYTCCACTACATCCAATAACCAAGCATGAATAACAGAATTGCTCTAACTGCCTTGAATGTGTCACAGTGATGAACTTGAAGACTGTTGTTTCATTGCCCTCTGCTAGTGTAATATAATTAATATCTTTAACAAAGAGCTAATAAATTGTCTCCTTTCTTCAAGAAAAAAAAAAAAAAGGTTGTTGTACAGAATACTGCTCTGCTGAGATTTTCTTTGTGTCCTCATAATAAATTGCCTATACCCTAAATATCTTTTCATATTTATAAAATATGCACAGAACAAAGCATTTGCACTATAAGGCTTGTTTTAGAAAGGTCTGTCTAGCAATCTTAATCTGGAAACCTGTATATTTTTGTATCTCTCTCATACTTGCCCACAAAATCCCATACTTATTTATAGTTCTGTCTTAAATGGATAGTGTTATTTCATAAGAACAGCTATATGAATGATTTTTTTACTTATACTGCATATATGGAATACTGAAATGCTGCTCTTCCTTAGACTGACTGCACTGAGGACTATTTAGCCACAGCCCAGCTACATACAGCACTCTGTTCAGTGGAGTCTTACTGTAGACATGAGCTCAGTTCCTTCTTTTTAGCTAATTGTTTGAAACAATGAAGATTTTCTTTGGGATATATACTTTATGTATGTGCTATGCCTGCATAGCACATAGCTGTGAAGTAATGATGAAGAGTCAACAAGTAAGCATACAAATGAAAAGCAACACAAACAACATGAAAAGCAAACATGAAAAATAATACAGCAATATGTCATTAGTTTTACAATAAACTGTGATATAATGAACAGGCTAAGAATGAATGATGGGAATCATATGTTAAGGAGGAGAACTTTTAGCTTTATAAAGACTGCTTCTCATCGGAAGGAAATCTGGGTGAACTTTTCCTGACTTCATCATCTTCTCCTTCCTTCTCTCCCTCTCTCATCACATAAGGTTCTCACCACCATGCCAGTCGCCAAATCAGTTGCTGGAGGAACTGAACGTTAACTGTCAGAATGAAACCTCTTGTAGCAGAGCAGGAGTCCCATGGCTGCACATAGAGAGAGTAGAAGATAGAAATGGATCTCAAAGTGATAATGACAAGCCAGGAAACAATAATTGTGAGATGCTTGTAATTTACAGCTACCATTGACAGCTTGGTGTTCAATTCTGTATTCGGAATGTGCTATGCCAGAACACCTCAGAACTGTCCAGCTTAAGGTCCTTTCTATAACATTACTAAATATATACATTTTTGCACTGTTGTTCTTAAAACAGAAAATTAGCCACYGACCTGTCAAAGAGAGGAGTATTACACTGTCTCCTTTATGTAACTGACTTACCAGTTCTGAATCACCATTCTGGAGATCTGGTTGGTACAGGGAAGTGAGGATCCTAGTTTAATTTTCTACRCCTAAAGTCAAAGAGGAGTGAATGTATAGGGGGTACCATGCTCACATCCCATATATTTTGAGAGTACTTGGATGTGAGGAGGCTAGTTTTATTCTGAACTTGTGGATTGAATGTATGTTAGCAGTTGGAGTGCATTAGAAAGCAGCCAACATCAGTAAGTGAAGTGGAGTAGATTTGTACAGTGAAACATGGAATGCTGAGGACCCTGTGTCCACATGACATGTTTTTGTGTGTGTGTATTCCTGAGATTAACTGTAGTTTGGTCCTGTGCACTGAGTGTGCATTAGTGGTAATGGTGGCAACCAGAATGCACCTTGTGGCTTAATTGCCTCCAAGAAAAACTCAGCRTGTGTGCTATAACACTTCCTGTTGTAGGCCAAAGAGCAATAAGGGTGGAACTGAAAAGACTTCTTTAAAAACTACACTCCTAATCAAACCTGAAACGCTAATATGGATGCCCCCTATTTAAATACCTAGTTAGGTTATGTGAATAGATACTTAATAATGTAATCATCTTGACTCATATTGAACTTTATCATCAGAGCATCATAAATAGTCCTATAAAATCCAATAATGGGACTGTTTTGCAGTGAAGTGCTACCCCATATAAAGAATAATATTAAACCATATCTTATGGTATTAAGGTGGTAATAACAGTGTTCAAAACCCATAACTGATGGACTCTTTTGCAAACCAGAATTGATGGATGAGCTTTTGTCTGAATTAGAGAAATTTAAGCTGTTTCAGTCTCTATTTAAAGTGGATTATAATTGTTTATTTATCCACAGTTAACAGAAACTTTAGTAAAAAAAAGTCATCTCATGATTAAACAGTCATAGATACTGCTGTTACTGAAAGCACTTAACATAGTAGTAACTAAAGAAAAATTTGAAAATATGTTTTCAAAAGCAGGATGTTTAGGATATCTAAGCTTAAAGGAAATGGCCAATGACAAATAAAAGATATATCTTATAACAGAATTTCTAAAGTCACAAGTCAATGCCAAACAAGGGTGATTATAAGAATAATAATATATAATTTGTTTTATAAAAAGTAACCCCAAAATTCATGTCGGTAATTACCAATCCAAGTAAAATTTTGCTTTCAAACTCTTACCGCGGCTAAGAGCCATTAGTGAAAACATCTGACTCAAACTCTTCCTACAGGATTAATTAAACGAACTCTTCAGCAGTTTGGAGAAAAAGGATTTTTACACTAGTAGATTAAAGAAAATAGACATGTAAAGCATACTGATTCACTCAGAAAGAATAATAATTACACTACTAAGGTTGCCTGTATTCTTCCTTTCCCTGTACACCACTTTCAAGTGACAAGTGGTACATTAGTCTAATCCTAGTGGTAATTAATGTTGCATGTGAAAACAAAATCATTTTCAGACTGAGCCGGCTACCTTCAGTTCAGACTTAAAATTACTTTGCCACCCAGTATGTCTGTTTATATAAATATGATTGAGTAATAAAGTATTACTCATTTTAAGGAAAAATCTCATAATTATGGACCTTATTGTCTCTATTTGTGACTGCTTAGGTGTTTGCAAATTATGTTTATGTGAAAATTTCAGTGTTGAATGTATTTTTATGATGCATCTGTGAGATATGAAAGTATTCTTACAGTCGTCTTAGAAGTCTATACTTTTTCCCCCACTCTGTATATTTAGACATTGGAGTTAAAAAGAATTAGATGCCTTAAATGATTTTTGAAAATCTAACCAAGTATCTGTCTATATTTCTTTGAGTCCAACACCCTTAAAAATTGAGTCCAAAGTGACTTTAACATAGACCTTAGGTTTATGCCCTGAACCTCAGATCACTTCTTTACATTATTTTTTTTTCAGTCTTTCTGCAGTCACAACTCTTATAGATGTCGGAAGGAACAAAATTACTAATATTTGAGGTATGAGCCAAGAGGGGGAAAAAGCTTGCCTATATAAATTTTCCTTTGCAGTCTTGCAAGCCCCTTTTCAATAATCCACTTTATGGCCCTCTATGCCCTATTGAATTGTGGGATAAAAAAGTGCAGCAGACATAATTCACCACAGAACACCCAAAGGCAGACTCTCATTTTCAGAGTGGAGCGCTAGGAAGACAAAATTAAATWGGTTTATTTTAAGCCTCAGGAGTTGTAATACTGGCCTAAGCCATTTTATCCAAACAGATATTTTTAGTGCTCTGTGTAGAACCAAGAAGCATACCACGGAATTCCTATCTATTTTAAAATTAARTAGACATTTTCACTTGTGTGTACACCAGGAGTGAAATTATGGCCCCATTCAATCTGATGGAACTTTTTGCAATTGACTTCATTGGGACTAGGACTTCACCCCAGGAGTGTATTTTCAGGCTCGCTAACATCTTTTTTAATGTACCCCCTGCATAGCCTATTAAATATTCTTGTCATTACAGAATACAGAAGAGCCCATTTTCCAATTTGTCTCGCTCTGATGAGCACCACTTCATAGAGTTCCCCTCAACCCCTGTTGTTTCCTACTTACTAGTTAGAGCATGAAAAAGCCAGTGGGTCAGAGGTTGCTTTCTCAGTCATCATGTATACCATATAGCAGCTAACAGGCTATGAAGGCTTCCTAATGGGCAGCCTGAATTTAGTTAGAAGGCTTTTGACATACCTGCTCCATCTATTATTTCAGAATTTTTATTACAGCCATGGTTTATTAAAAAAAAAAAAAAAAAAAAAAAAGAGAGAGACAGATTTTAAACTGCTGGAAGTGATCAGGAGAGAAAGCACCACAGGAAAGAGTAGGAAAAAAAAGTCTGAGCTTCTCTTTTACAAACACAGAGAAAGAAAAACGATGCTGGGTGTTAATGACTATATCTTTTGTCACTCCTTGCAAAAAGCCATTTTTTAATTTGTGGTGCTTTTCAGGAACTCTGAAAATGGATTATCTTAGTATCCATTTGGCTCCAGAAGTACCATGGAGCCTGTGAGCTCTGGTGAGTGCTGCTGTCTGTTCCACAATGCTACCTCCTGCTAAGTGGTGTGCAGAGGTGAGCAAAAGACACATAAAACCAGTTATTTTCACCAAACTGTGTTTACTAAAGAATACCCAAGAGTTGGACTTCATAACAATTAAATTTGAGTGGTTAATATAGGACTACTGAAATAACACTGAAGCTGACTACTTGGTTTCCTTAGTGAAGGATTTAATTGCTGAGACCTGATTTACACTGAATTTGGTGTGAAACCATAGGAATCTCACTTGATTTTGTTAATGTAGTGAGCATTTACTTTCTACTGAGGCATTTGTGTTTAGAAGATGTTTCTATTGCCTTACTTAAAAATCATAAAAAAAGGGGAATGGTAAATCAGGAGATACCAAAAAAACATCTAAATTAGTTACCTGCTTACATAGCTGTAACAGAGAAGATATTCTGACTTTCTTCCTTACAATGTTTTTATCATACAAAATACATAAATGAGCATATAAATGGATAGAATAATAAGTAATACGTTCCTTCAAAAATATTATTTCTCTTGTTTGAACACATTCAGAGATCTAATCTCCAGTGTCAAAACCCAGGAATTAGTTGATGCTATATAATTCTTCTTTCAAATATTTGAAGAATCTACACAATGTAAATACTTTGAGCATATTTCCTGACTTGTCTTTGCTGGTGACATTCTAATTCAATGGTTTGAAAAATCATGACTGACAATTCATTCAGATATCAACACTTTATAGYGTAATCCTTTTATATGTAGAAAGTGAAAAGTGGAGAATATTAATCTCATCACTAGGTTTCTAATAGGACTTAAATGCTATTGGAAACTTGTAATCTTTTATCATTAATATTTAACAAAGAAAGACAGGGTCCTGCTGTTTTAAATTTAAGTTTTAGCTGAAGTTGGATTACAGAAAAGAATTTTCATTTAAAAAATCCCTCTGCCATTTTCATATATTTATAATTATGAAGAAGATAAATTTCTGCTATAAAAAATGTCCAAATCATAATCTGAAGAAAGATAATTAGAAAATAATTGGGGTTTTAGATCTCAGAATTATTAATTTAAATTGTAATTTATTTTAAAAAAATATAATTGTTACTTTTTAAAATACTATATTAACTGTATACTTTAGCAGAGCGTTTTCCTCAAAACCATCTCTAATGTCCTGGTCAGATACAAACATTTGCAAGGTTGTGCTGTATTTTAGTGCTTGTGTAGATTAGATTGTGCTTAGGATTTATCTTCAAAGTATTCTACAAACAAAGCCTTCCGCTAACTGTTTGGGTTTGTTTTTTTTTTTTTTTTAGGAGGGGGGGGATAAGAGGGTAGAACTGAAGTTATTTTTGTTTAATTTGAAGGATTTTAGTCACTTTTAACATATGATACAGCTGGTTAATGTGCAGCACTAGTTGGGCAAGATCCAACACCAGGATAAGCACCTCTCTGCCCTGCATATCAAATGCACTCGACAGTTTTCAAGCTGATTTACTCAACATGTTGTGTTGTTACTATGGTTACTCTCCATTTATGCTATTTCACACATGGCCCATATATATGTAAAGAATACTACAATCTCATATTGGAGGTTTTTGTATAGTTTATATTTTGTGATGTTCTAATTCACTGCTTCACAATTACTGATATGTGTGTAAGGGATTCAACAAGAAAATGAAACAATGCCCTTTCTTTCTATTACAGTTGTTTAAGAAACACCTGAAACCTCAAATGATATTCCAACTACATGAGGGCCTGGCAAMATATTTAGTAAATATTTGGGTTTTGCAAGGAGAGGGGAATAAATGGAGAAATGTTTACATTCTCCTGTTATACAGSCAGGAGTTAGAGTGGACAACTGGGCGATTCAATCAAATATCAATTGAAAATTTGTCAAAAATATTTTGTCATATTATCTTATTCCTCATCACTTTTGTCCCCAAATCAGGTGATTCAAAAGTGGGAACTTTTTTTTCTTCTTTAATTCTAAATGGCCATCCAGTACACTCAGAATTAAACTAATCTTTTATAATGCAAATCAACCATGTGTCTCTGTGCCTGTCAGGTCTTTAAAAATCAAAACTAAAGTAAGCCTTCCAGGAGATCTAGGGAGAGGCACTCTGTCTAAATAAGACAGAGCACTTTTCATGGACATTGTTTTAACAATTTCAATCCCTTTTGTTTTCATTATTTATCATATTAGATAAAAGCAAATCCTGAGATAAATTAAGTATAGTGCCATAGTGATTTTTCTAGTTAAAGGGCATTAGCTGGATATTTGGACTGTATTGACAGTGTTAGTAGATCAGGCATCACCTGTTTTGGCATACTTATTGCTTATACAGTTAATTAATTCTTTTTACTGTGATTTGAAAGCAATAGGAATAATTTCATTGCAGTTGTTAAAGTGAGAGACATCTGATCATTGTGAATATATGGATGGGTGATGATCTCCCAGTGCTAAAAGCCAGGAGGGCAATGTTAGTAGGCAGTGCCAAGCATTTTCATTGAGAGCTGAAACAGGTTTTTCCTCTGTAGTGGGCAGTTCATATAGAATTTTGTGCATATCCATATTCACAAGAGAGATGTACAGACCTGGGTAGGAAAGAGAATATAAATATCCTGTTCTTTGCATATGCTCAAGTTGATTCAGTATGTAACCATAGATTTAAAAGGATTTGGGTCCTTTCACAAAGATTTTCTTTTATCTTTCAGTGTTGCAAGAACAAATGTTCAGTCTTGTCTTAGATGGATTTTAGTTGCACCATCTTCTGTAGTAGTTATCATTGATTTAAGTTAAGCAGAAGGATTTGCTTTTCATCCTAGAGTTCRTGTTGGAGATTCGTTGGTTTACTCTCAGGTTTAGATTTTGGCTAACTAATTGGTAGAAATGTTAGTTTTCTAAGGGGATAAAAAGACTAAAGGAGTCAGTTTAAAATCAGCAGGGTTAAAATCAGTCTCAGAAGGGTTTGGTTGTCAGATTACTTAAAAGCACCTTAAARGTGCATTCTTCAGGGATTTTGGCTAGTGTTTAAACTGCAGCCAAATAGTTCTCATCYTCTTTGTATTCCAGTGTGCCATAAATGCACAAAAGAGAACTAGTATTTTCCATCCATCCATAGCTTTTCTCAGAGCTAAATGATTTTGTTGTTTCCATTCTGCTTTTTATAGCCCTCAGAAAAAATGTGCCAGCTCCAGCTATATCAGATTTTCGTCTTTCTTTGACCCTTTGCAATCTCGGCAAATACTACAATGAAAATATGGCAATGAGTAATGCATGTGAACCATCAAGAGTAGGAGCCTGGGCCTTCCCCGGCAGAAGCATGGAACTCAGTCTCAGAAATCATAATATGCTGAAAGGCATGGAAATACTTTTAGTGGCTTGTGGAACAAGAACTGCGAAAGAATAATCAAATATTTTTATAAAGTTTATTTTCCTGCAAATAGTTTAATGTATTGTTTATAGTAATAGTTTAATTTAATTTAAACTATTCCAGAATAATCTACTCAACTACTAATAATCTGCTCAACTTTCAGTACAACATTAGTATGCAAGGGATACAAAGAAACAATGTGACAAGATCTTGTGTYATGCCAAATGAATTCCCCACCCCCCTCCCCATCTTCACTAGTATATTACGGGTAAAAAGATGTCACATCTTATTTTTCTGTGGGTGGTATGTCTACAGTAATAAAACACTTGAGATTAAAATGTAAGTAAGATTTATTATTATTATAAATGTATATTCTATTAATATCTTAGTTGTAAAATGAAATTCCAAGATACTAGTGATTTAAAAATAGGATTTCTGTATATATGTGTGTGTGTGCATATATATAGGTAGCACTTAAAACTTACATATTTATGTTCATGATGTTCCTTGCAAATACTTGGCATTTTACATGAATCAAATTGTGTGTGCAAAGCATAATCAAGGGTAAAATTACTGCTGTAATCATAAATGATCTTTTTTTTTCAGGTAATATKCACATTATTCAAATGTACTTTAAAAATGTGAAGGTGAGTTGAGAAAGGGAAGAAAGGCCATTGCCTGCTGTGATAGCTTGGGATTTGTGATTGTATGAGTATTTTATATGACTTATTTTACCCCAGATGTCATGTGTTACATTGGACAGGTCATTAAACCCTCCTTCAGGATCGAAGTGTTAGTATAATTTGTGATAAAYCTTCCTTCTATATAATGCCATTTCCCAGAACCTAAGGTTAGATACCTATACCACAGTGTCTCTGGTGACATATACATTACAAACTGAAGTGCAGACTTCACCAACTCCATTGCCCGTTTTTTTATGACTGCTTTGCCTTGTGTAGCATAGCTGTAGCAACATCTCAAAGCACCCATGCACTAGGAGCTATTGTATAGACAAGGCTATCTTGTGCTTGGCTATGTTCTTGGTGCGTTGACACAGTTGGTGCTCACACTCTGAGAATACTTAGGAGCTTGGGCTATGTGCATGTTTGAACAGACGCTTGAGAGTTTACAGGGGGAGCAGGAGGTAGTCTAGCATTGAAATTGGTCATAGATGCTTATTTGACTGTGTAGGGAATCCCTAAGTATCCAAGCTGCTGATCTGGAAAGCAGAAAAATTAGCGATGTTGTATMCTGAAGAAAGCAAAGCAATTCAACACTTTGGATTGCAACAAAACCTCTAGATAGAACATTCATATCACTTTCACTGAAACCCATTGTTAAAAACTTTCCTGTTTATTTGTGTTATCAACAAAATAAGTTATGTGACCCAGACAAAGCATGCACTAGACAAGGACAAACTGTGAGAGGAAATAAAACCATGAGCATTCTGTCTATCATGGTGTTACACACACTGTCAGGAAAAGAATAAATCAAAAGGTTGTGTAATCTCAAAAGATTATCATAAAGCTAATGTATATGAAATTTTTTCTTATTTCTTATTTTTAATCGAATGTCTCATTTTTTAGTACTCTTTCAATTTTCAGTGCTATTCAGGACTGAGAGAGAGCCAAACATGACATGGATGCCATTTAAAGAGATGCAAGGCAGGGTAAAATCTATTGAGAAGAGGATATTAGGCATAATAGTTTGCTCAACACTGGTTTCTCTGCCATAGTAGGTAGAAAAGATATATAAGTGTTGTCGCAGTACAAATACTAGTGAGGAAGTGTTTTAGTAAAAAATACTAACATGAATGTTAAAAAAAAAAAAAAAAGAAAAAATCATGAATCTATTAAGAAATCTAAAATATACTGTGCAGATGCTCGGGCATTACCACTGACGTTTCAGTCAGATAGACATAGGGTGTAATCAATTATTGTTTTACAATTTCTGAAAGTCAAAATTAGAGAAAGATTAAATGTCTACATATRAAACAATCTACAGTGAAGCTTTGACAGTTTGAGTAGTATCAGCAAAAGTGCTCTTCTCAAAGTCAGGAAATTTTATTTGGAAATGGAAGMGATTGCACTTAAAAATGTACATGACCACTTCCTGAATTTTGTGTGACCCTTCTGTGTCTTAAATAACATTGCTATATCTTCCCACCACTACCATCCTCATTCAGTATTCTCAGTGATGTCTCACTCTTATTATGTACTTTGCTGATGTCCGATTGCAAACAGCCATTGCTAATCGGCTTACTCCAGCTTCCATATATAACTTTTAAAGAGCTTATGAAGGTAACCCATTGAGATTAAGCATGGATAAGGCCTGTTGTTTTCAGGTACCTGACAGGGAGATGGAAATGAACCCACTTCCCCACACAGTGAAGGTAAAAATAGAGCAGCTTTCTATCAGCAATTCTCATTTATCTTTACTGTGTCAGATTTAGTGCTTTATCATCAAAACTTACTACCTTATCATTGTCTAGTCTAATACCACGAATATAGCATGAAGGTAAGAGGTTGGTTCAAACTGTAACAGTGTGGGTTTTTTACTGTACTGATTATAAAGTTGTCCTTTATGGAGATTAAAGTTAACTATTGGTGTGGTAATAGGTATTTAGAAAACAAATGAGAAGTTAAAAAGAGAAAGTCAATGTCTCCTTTAGAGGCAGTAGGGATGTGTGAGGCCTGCGTGTGGAGAAACCTCTTTGGAAAGTTAGAAAGTTTTAACACTGATCTRTACAAAGATTTTAAAAGAGAAAGTGCTGAATGAGGATTTCCAAAAAGTATGGTTAATACTTTCAACATAATGTGAATTCCAACTCTTTGGCATTACAATGGAAGGAGATGACATTGAGATGATCTTGTTTAACTACATAAAATATGCAAAATTTTGAGAGGGTATTGTTGATAAAAGACAAAAATTGTGTATTGTATTAAKAAAAACAAGCAATATCTATCAGAAACATTATATTATTATATTGAATTAGTATTTATGATAAAGTTTAGCATATATACACATTTCTGGAAAATGGCAAATTTCTTAGTTTCTTCATCTTATTCCCAATTGTATATTTTCTGTGCAAAGGAGGATCTAGTATATTTGCTGTACATTTGTACCTTTTATTCTGTTGCAAGATATTTTGCAGGAAAATACTTTACTTATAAAAAATATAAAATATACAAATACATTTATTATTTAATGTGATATTGCTACGATTCAGCCATGTAAATATATGGAGTTGAGCAGAGGTCAAACTTCAATATAATTAAGAGGAAATAATTATTTTCAGAATTTTTAAAATCAGAGCATTTGAGGAAACTTTTCTTTCTTCAGAGTTAGGTTTTTATTAGTGGTAGTAGTAATATTCGTAACATTGTAGCAGAAAATTTAAATAAAAATAGATTATTTATTTTTCATTAATCTTCCTCAAGGGACATWAATCCTTTGCCATTGATTCCCTGTACTGTTTCTGTATTTCTGACTGGTATAGTTGGATATGAAGCTAACTTTAATCACATAACTTAAGTCCCATAATCAAGCTAACTTAAAATAAACAAGCTCAGTATGAGTTATGTCAGCACTAATCTCACAGTAAAAGCATTTACCCTCTTCTTGTKAGGGTCCCTCCTCTGTCTAAGCAGTCGACAGCAAAGAAAACCATTTTCCTTCCGGAAAACTGTTTTCTTTACGTAATCAACTAAATCAAAATTAAACTTTTTGAGGGAGAACTTAAGGAAATATGGATTTCAGGAACAAAATTTAAATTTCTGAATATCTGAGATTCTCCTTGCATTTTTATTACAAGTAAGGAGACAATAAAACATGAAAACAATGTTTTGATGCTGGATTGTTTCTAAGATATTGTGAAAGTAAGATTATTTTTACTCTGTGGACTTTTTTTGTTATGTAAATAATTGCCTTCCCCCTTATCTGATCAAATTCAATTACATCAGATCCAGAAGCACCCTAGAGCTTTTACTTTTTTGGTTTGAGCATTTCTTTGTATTAAAGTGTGAGAACCAATGGGCAAATATCTCCCATATTCTCTTCTTGCAAATACTGATGCTCCATTAGTGAACCAAAATCTGTAATCCAGACCTTTGTGTCTGAATGTGCTTAATTCATGGTGGCTAATGAAACCATAGGTAAGCCACTTCTGTTCCCCATGACTTTTTTTTTTTTTCATTACATTATTCCCCCGATGTARTTCTATTGAAAAGCCTAGCCAATTAGGAGAAGAGAAACACAAGGCACCCCAAATTTAATTTCCATGAGTCACTCTAATTGTTTTTTYATGTCATATTTTTAAGGAAGTGAGTGAAATATTTTCGATTTTGTAGTGTTTTTTCTTCTTTAACTGTAAAAATATCATCAGCTAATCAACTGTATCCTGCTGATGGTATCTTTAAGTGTGGGAAAGACCTTAGCATTGCCGCATAGATGTATGAGATGAAAATATTGGCCATGGGAGGATATCAGAAAGAAGTGAAAATGTGTGTCTTTTACACTAAAAATATGAGGCTTGGCAGCTTCTCTAACTATTCAGGCTGAAATCTGCCTTGCTGGCTGGTCACCTCAGGATCAAGATTTGAAAAAATCAGCCAAATTGGTTCAGCTGTTTCCAGGAATGAGGCTAGAGAAAAAAATACATTGTTTTTCAGTACTAAAATATAAGTGACCTTGAAATTTGGCAGAGGAATAGCATCTGTGACATGGATATTTCTTTTCCCATCTCTTTGCTAATCCAAGCAAATTTATCCAAGTTTAAAAGACACATATGTTCTGTAGATATTTACCAGGACTTCACACTCATACCTCCAAAAAATAAAATCTTTACTGAGTATGTTTGGCATCTTACTATTCCTAATGCTATCCAGATTATGAGATGCTATTCTTAAATATGACTAGAAATGCTTCATTTAGGCTGGGGTTGAAAGGGTGAAGCTGGGCTTTTCTGATACAATCTACAAAGTGTCTAGGAATTCACAATGGGAGAAGGSAGTTGGCCTCTTTCCTACTTGTTTTCTCACTGTCCTGCTCCCTTTTCTCCCTCCTCTAACAGTGTGGTTGAGAAAATTAGCTAGCTCAGATACGTGGCATTAAGATGGCCAGGGAGATACACTGGCAATAGGAGCCCGAGGGGTTTTGACCAGATAAGAAGCAATAAGGTGGGCAGCCGGAGAAAGAGGCAGCGAGTGAACTGAATTGAATCGAAGGAGGAAATATGGATTGGAAACAGTGGTCATGGGGGAGAAGGAAAGAAAGGGTGGTAGTACRTAGCTGCAGAGAAGGTGGAAGGCAAGGGGGTCTATAAAAGAAAAGGAAAGTTATATTAAATAAAGTGTAATAATGATATCTAACATAAGAAACTGCAGCACCATGACATTTTTCTTCAGTAACTGATTGCTACAGCATAGTGGTTCCTCAAAATCACTGCTGCTGTTGCTGTAAAGCTAAAATATATGGCTAGCATTTTCCATTTCCCTTAAGTAGGATATCATTTTTTTCTGAAGAAATGGTGCATTTCAATCCCCCTCAGTCTGTCAACATTTGAGGAGTTATTAACTTAGTTTTCTTTTTCTCTGCTGCTCAAAATCTGACATGGATTTGTCCTGCCTCTCCCAGAGGCTTCTGTGTGCAATTAGCCATTGGATTCACCGAGTAATTACTTCATTTTTCATGTAAAATGTACTTGATTTATTGTATACTTGGGAGAGGATGGCAGAGATAGGTCAACAGCAGTTAGAGGAGATTAGCGGAGAGATTCTCTGCTCCCCTCGTAGCAATCTGTCCCYGGGGGTGCTTCCTGAGCGGGAGTAGAGCCACACAAGCTTTGGCAGTGCTGCACCATTTGCTTTTGCCACTCCTCTGTGGAGTTAATATGAGGGACTGCCGGGCAGATTTTAATCCCTACCAAGCTATACAAACCAGCAGATTGTGGAAATTGTGGAGGTGTTTAAAGAATGTGCTTGGGAAAAAAAATAAAAAAAAAAGTGCTTTATTCTCAATAGTAGTTATGTGAGCCATTTTAGAAGCTATCAGCTTGGCAGAGTAGTTGCAGTGTGCTGGGGGAAAAAAATGAGGACTGCCTTATTTTTTTCAGACAGTTTTTATTATTTGCACTCACTCGCTTGCAGTTCTGGGATAATGATGTTTTAAATAGTGAATTCAAAATAGTGATGTTAGCAAAATGATACAAAATCACCAGGCATTTTATTTGCAAAATKAAAAACTATGGAGGGATGTATTAGCAAGGAGTTTGAGTTGCTAGAGATACGTATCTGGCAGATTAAATTGGAAAAAAATATACCATGAATATCATGTATCACAAATCTTCCAAAAAAAATCGGTTATTATCGGACACCTCATATTTTCTGTGTTTTTATATAAACTTCATCATTATTAATGATAATTATTCCTTTGCTTTTATCATTAACAATTGTATTTTATTTAAAATCTTTGTAACATCCACAGTTTCAAAATTGAGATATAGAGATTAAATGTGAAATATAAATGGAAATGTAAAAGCATAATATATTGTTCACTACTTAAAATCTGTAAAAAGATTACTTTTAATTAAAAAGTAGTATGTGCTTTTACATATAGCAGTTAGCTATAAGAATGAGATTGCTAGGTGAGCCACTTTTGTTTGTAAGGTCAAATTAGGATCAGAATAGTACTACTACTTTAAAATCAATGAATATAGATGGTCTTAATCTGCTGAACTCATGCTGTCAAGTCTATGTCTCAGCATTCCTTTTATGAGAAACTAGTCAGAAATATTAGATTATGATGATGGATGTTTATGGACTTTCTAAAGATAATGAAGATAATTTGTTATAGGATTTTATTTTGGCCTAATTTGGAACAAACTTAATGTTTTTACTTAATTCTATCAACTTTATAATTCTAATCTATGTCTAATCTGTAAGGAGGTGTCAATGCATGAAAGACTTTTGCTATTTTATGGTATTTGTGACAACTAAATAACCTCCATGTCTATATATAAACTCACTGTTCCACAGAAGCTCTAATTCTAATTCTGATTCTAATTCTAATTCTAATTCTAATTCTAGAACTTTTAAATTTTAGCTGTGTAGGAGAACAGGAAGATGAAAACTGATTTCCTAGAGTAATAGAGAAAAGTTGAGTAAAATGTCTTCAAACACTGAACTGTGAATTGTGTTTGCAGAACAGTTTGCCTAGGTATTGCCACTGTAAGAGTTGAAAAMATTGTCCAAAATAAATTCTGTCCCTTTAAATCATCATTCTAAAATCAACACCAAACAACAGTTGTGATGGTGTGGTATTGGAATTATGGTTACTACAGTTTTTCYCACACAACTGTAGTAGGCATCATCATAATGGTATAATCATCTTAGTGTTTGGTAGATACTGTTTTTTTACAGACTTCCCTTTTCATTCAGAAAATGTAAGGTATGTTCCTGGCTGATATGGGGAGATAAGAGAAATGAAAAATAATCCCAAAATTCTAATTGTAATGATTATTGTTGGACTAAGCTTTTTGTCTGCTCTAAGTTAGCTTTGCTTTGGAGGTGCTATATCTTCAAAACCACCCTTAACCTTAGGCGGGATATCTCAAAATTGATGCCATGTTTYGACAGATCTTGAGAGTTTGCTTATTTTATCTGATAATGGTAGAAATCTTTTAGATGACCTCACACTCTGTTTTATAACAAAAGACTGAAAAGTGTTCTGGCAATTTTTGGCACTGATTAAAATTGGATCACAGTATTGAAACACTTGTGTATTTTGCATACAAAATTTGGCATATGTAATGAATATATAAGTTTTCAATTAGGCAAGCTTTGAACTTTGTGTTTCTACAGCTCCCTGAGCAATTCAACAACTCTTAAAATAAATTGGTTGCTTAGTGTTTTCTTTTAGAATTTCTAAGAAATTAGAAGCTACTCAGAAGAAATATCTCCCAGCGGTCTACTGGAAAACATGATCTGTAATATATGGCATAGTTCAGAAARCAAAAAAGAACACACACAAAAATGTATCTTTTTGTGCTTTTACAGGCTAGTCATTATGCATAGTCAGTATTTCTTCAAATATTTAATTTGTTTTTCTTTCCCCTATATTATTGCTGAAGTTCAGTGCAGTTCAGGAGGAAAGTGAGATAAAAAGCATGTTTGTTTTGTATTTTCTCTGATTCTTGGTCAGCTTTGTGCTGCACCAGTATTCTTGGTCCATATTAGAGAGGCAGAAAGAATGCCCAGTTATATTGATTGTGAGGGCATAGTCACGTCGCAGTCTTGATTTTAACTGAGTGGTGCTCTTTTTCTAGGAAAAGAACCACCTTGAAGTACCATGTTATCACTGTGTTATCTGAAACAGTGGTAGCTAGCCAAATGCATTTTAAATTATCTTTATTCCATCACAGATGTAACAAAATAGGTGGATTTTTCCCAAAATGTCATTTCTGGAGCTGAATGACAGTTTCTTAATGATTAATATGATCAAAAATTGTGTTTTCATTACCACAGAATTGTCTGTGACTTTGAGATACATTTAATGATTAGCTTGAGAGGAAGAGTGTTGTCTTGAATTCTCTTTCCTTCAAAAATTCAGGGGTAAAATTTTGCACAAGAATTGGTAAATTCAGATCAAGACTCTGTCTGGGTGGCTTTAAATGACTGTTTCTTATTTTTCAGTGCAAGTCCCTAAATATTAGAGTATAAGAATTTTAGACATGGATTTTACTTGGTATTTCTCATCATAAATATTTTACTCATTATGAGAAGATATTTTAATGAACTCAAGAATGAAAATGTCTTTACTGCTTGATGATTAGAACATCCATCCAGGAGACAGCATGCAGGTTTTAGTTTCTCTTCCACTGACTACTTATTTTTTTTACATGAAGTAGGTTACAAGAACCTGCCCCAAAATATTTCTGATTTATTCTTTGAGAAGGAGATGAGAAAAGAGTCACATCCCCTTAGGCAGWTGCATTAGTCAAACCTGTTTTATCTAACTTCAGAATGTGTCTGACTCCTCCATGTCTTTTGTAAATTTAGAAAATGCTGTTGTTTTCCCTGTCATTTACTTTGTTTTTCTTACAAGTTTAATTTTATAAACATTTTAAAATTTTATATCAAAGAGTATGGAATATACTGCAGGAACACATACACATGCATTGTTTTAGCTTATATCCCTTTTTTGTATTTCCTGGTTTGAAAAATCAATTCTCTGTGTACTCCAGTCTGTACTGTATCCTCCTCTGTAAAATATCAGAAGAGCTATAATTATTAGAATATCCAGTGTTTAAATCTACACTTTACAAGGTAAAATTCTGCCCTATATCTGCAGGGTTGATTAGTCATTTTCAGCATCTATTTAGAAGTTTAATCTATCTAATACTTTTGCACAGATCAGCTTTGATTTCCTAAATATAGCTTTTTGCACTTTCTCCTCAGCTGATGTCAAATTGATTAGACACTAATGCCTTGGTATGTCCCTAGACTGTTTTCATCTGAGCAACATAGGTAGGATAGTCACTTTAAAACCCTCAGAGATTTCTAGTTGAAATGAGTTAACATGTGAAAAATCTACTGAAGTGTCTCTACCTTCCATCCACTCTGCTCAGTCGTAAGACCCATTAACCTTTGATTAACCTTTCTGTTAACTATATATTTCCAAATTTCTTATAAGCTCTCATGAGAATTAAAGTCTGAATTTCAGCTAATGTTCACGAAGTATATAATTTTCATGTAAGTAACCTGATTTTCTACAAACAATCCTAAATATGAAAAAGAAGAAAAGATTATTTTTTCATGGATGTGTTGACAAATAGACTCTCTGGAAAGTTATGTGTGGAAAAATAACAAATTAAATCTGTGAATCTGAAGTACATTTATTAGGAAATATTTAAGACATATACCTGAGACATATAATTTATTTGGTCCTTTTTTTTTTTCTGATGAGAATGGAAATATGTTATGGAGGTGATAGAACAATTTCTAAACAGTGTTGTTTAAGAAGCTCTGAGGAAAGAGCTTGTTAAGGCGACATTGGAGAAGGGTGGCAAGTGCAAAGTGTTAGTGGATTGGRGGTGTTTTAGGCAAAGTAACACTGACTTAAGTAGCTCTCCTCTGATTTTCTTATAATCTCCATGGCTCTACTCCCTAAGAATATGGCATGCCTACACTTGCATGCATCCCTGAGATGAACCAGCCCAAACTGCCTTTCTTCTACTCCTCCTCCTCACACAAAAAAAGGAGTAAATCAGTCCTGCTAGAAAGAGAATAGAAGAGAAGGGAAAAGGAGACCCATCACAGAGGGCAGGCAAAAGTGGAGGATCACCCCTCCAATGGGGATGACCCTCCACTGTTGCTTTGTTCACTCTTCCCTTATTAAGCTAGAAAGAATGGCTGACACAGAAAGGCAAAACGTGACCTGCATGCAAGCAGCAGACTTGTGGATGCYCAAGCCAAGTGGGCTGCCTCGCTGAGGCCATTTTGTAATTGGGTGACTCTGTGCATGCATATYTTTTGTGCTTTGACTAACATAATTCATATTCACACCTTCAGGAAATTTGGACTGGTATCTCCRTATGAGGGTTGAATGCACCTGGTCTTGGACATAAAGCAGTTGCAGAACTGTCCTGTACCTGATTGGGAAGTGATTCAGAAATACGAGTTGCTGCAGGCATAAGCCAAGTTAAAATGCTTGGCAAACATTAGACCACAGAATGCAAGGGAATAAGAATATTCCATTAAATCTCATGATTATGCAGAGTTGATGGATGAGAACAAAAGAAAAAAAAAAAGAAGAGGAATATAAGTTAATATAAATCTGTATAATTTTAATGAATATCCCCATGTAAGCTTCACAATAGTGGTTATTGCTAGTTGGGATCAAATACTACAGTGACAACAGAGGCTTACATATGAATATTGGAAAAATATGTCTAGTCTTCTCTTACTATTTTCCTATCTATTATTATTTGACTGTGTATCTAAGAGTTTGTGTAACAATATTGGATGTCCTAGTCTATCTTCTCCAATCAACATGTTTAATCAGTTAATTTATATTCCTACATCTCTTCCAATGCCATATTACCTCATTTTTAACTCCCATATGTCTACCACCTAATTTTCCCTTCTCTTTTTGTCATAATTCATATTCTCAGTATTTTTTAGGCTATATCTAACCTGGGATGCTTTAAAAGGCTTTGCTCTTTCTTTCTTTTTCTATGCTGCTCTCTCTAATTCCCTAAAATTTCCTATGATCCTCCTTCTTTTGCTCATCTTTCCTAATTTCAGTTGTTTGCTGAGTCTTTCCATCTCATTTCCCTGCTTCATCTTTTTGGATGTGCCGTCCTCCTGAGGTGCTGAGGGAAAACTGTGACCTGTATCCTTCTGTGGGCACTCAAGGCTGAATGGGACTGTGGGGTGGTGAGGAGGCACTGGGCAAAGCAGGTCAACACTTGCTGTWGTTATAGGAGCTACATTGTTAGATAAGCAGATGAATAAAGATGTCAAGCTTTTAATCATATCTTGAGAGAAATAGACTACATTTCTTTAAACTGTCTGTAATGCTGATACCCAGAAAAAAGAATATTCTTGACACATTTGGATGGTCAGTCACTCAAAGTACATGAGCAGCAACAAGTAATGAAAAAACAAAATAAAAACTGTAATCTGATGTGTGTGAGAAAAGAGTTTATTTGGTTGTAAGGAAATTAATAACCATTGTGTAACATCAGAGCTTATTAAATTCAGAAGATCTACCACAGACTGTTCAAATCTTTTTATCCTTTACCATTACTTTCTATTTATTTGAWTTTAACACACTAATTTATCTAACAAGCTGGTGATAGAATAATGTGAATATAAGCTTTTCAAAAACAAGAACTTATAATTTCTCCCTTTTGTATGACTCATATTTCTTACTTACATATCTAAGTACTAAATTTCATTTACTAAATAAATTACTAACATGATGGGAAACCTTAAGCTACCAGTAACAAGCGTATCATATGGTATATGGTAGACTATTTCATATGGCAGATCTTATGAAAACAGTCCAAAATACTCATCTTCAGGAAGATTTATGATTAGTCTTCCAGAATGTGGAAGGAAGGAAATACTGAGGAAATACTCAAAAACTGTGTGATACACAGAGTTTTTCTTCTTATATAGCCCTCATGTACCAAAATTAGACACAGAATCATACGCCTGAAAAGAGGACTGCACATACAAAATCAAGATATTATGGCATTATCAAGGTTGTGCCTGTCATCTTGGTATGGAGATGTCCTATCTTGCCTATGCAACYAAATAACTAAAAATAGAAAAGAACTTGGTACAGAAATTCATAACCTGTAACATCTTGGGTCTGGAATTAGGAAAAGCATATTTGCACATCTTGTTGGCAAACAACTCCCGGGAAGAAGATTAATTAAAAATAGTCTTTCCATTTCCAAACTACATTGGTTATTTTTAAGGGCAATGTATTATGTGTTTGTAGAAACAATTAACAGCAATAAGTTTTRTATAAGTGTGTGGAAAATATCAGGAGAAGGTGGTCATGCATTAGTAATTTTCCCAAATAATGAATTGGCAGAGCTTTGAAAATTATCTGTATTTTGTGTAATATCAAGCACACTGGAAAACAACCTAAGCATATTAAATCATCAGTTTTATTTTCCACTAACACAGGTATTTCCCCTTATCTGTTTCGTGAGGCTCAAGAGTTTTAGATAGTAGTTGAACTCTGCAATAGATATTTTATCTAGCCACCATTGCCTGGTTTACTTGTAATATCTCTATTGTAATACATACTGTAGTCTGATGTAATTTGAAAAGCTGTTTTTATTTAATAGTTTTTTAAAAAAAAATCTTTAAAAATCAATCTTTCAGAAACATTTATATTTTCCTGATTACCTTTTGTAACAAAGAGAGAACAAAARTACTGAGTGATCTCCTCTTTTCATTAAGTAATTTTAAAAATTCTAATTACAGTATAAATATAGGCTTTTTCCTTGAAATGGCGCTTTTATGTGAAAAGTGGCATTTATACGCACTAAATGTGGTACTTTTGCTGTTAGTGAAAAGGAAAAATTCARTTCCAAATTCCAGTGACACATCATAGTTTGTATCAAAATGACTACTATCAGTGTGAGAATCTAACTTTCCTTGATACAATAGATTCTTAAGCCTATTTACACTCTGATTCTTTGTAGTTGAATTAATCTCAACATACTTAGCACATAAGCAGCTTTCAGCTAAGCAAATTCTCTGCTGTGTTTTTTGCTCTTTACACAATATATAAAATAAGTCAAAAACACTCAGTCTGGGGATTATTATTATTGTTTCTTTACTATATATACCCACATGCACAATCAGCTAAGCATGAACAATATTCTAGGAYTGTTTGGGAATAAAAGGCAGAGCTGTGCCCATTAGCAGGCTCCTGAACATCAACAATGCTGCCTGAACTATGCTCACTCTACTGTACAAAACGGGGCAAATTCATACTGACAGGAAGAAATTATTCTGCAAATTAACCTCTTCTTTTAGTCTTCTTATAGTGTAAGTTTTGCATCCTTAATGTCTTTTTCAGTCTCCAAGGTGTATTTTAGCTCTCTTTTCTTGTTGTTTAGCCYGTAATTCTGGAGGGGAGGAAGGGAAAGGGAGGGCAATTAGGAAATTAGAATAGAAATATATTAAAAAAAATGGATTTTCATCATTTCTGCCACCTATGCCAAAGTCGTTATGTTCAGAATGATWCTCTTACCCTGCAACACCTTCACCTAGTCCTACCTAAGCTCCATTTGTGTGATGACAACATTTACCCACCACAGCAAGCCTGCTTTCACATGCACCTAATGTGGTCTTTATCAGAATTATGTATTTTGTATTGAACGTAGAAACTGCACTGACATGGAGGCAGTATAGACACAAAATAACTTGCTTCTCTTTTCTGAGCCCCTGAAAAGCCTCGATGACTCTATTTTTTCCCCTCATTGTTCACTTTGCTGTTGGCTTCATACTCTCAGATTGCTATGTCAATAGCTAAAAACTAAGCTTGATGCAAAAGTGGCCTCTCAGAACAGTTGTGAGTCTAACAAATCTAATACTATTGTTCCACTTTCAAAAGGGATTGTATGCAGTTTCTAGAAATGACTGACAGAAAACTTCTGTTTATAGTTTGGTGCAGAAACTGCAGACCTCATCATGGTCCATTTCCTTTCAAATTGCTCAGGAAAATAGAAGCTGAAAAAATGTGAAGGAAATGCTAAAGAGGCAATTTTTCACTCTGCTAATATTGTCCTACCACACACAAAAAGCCAAATACTGTATTTTATCTCTATGAGTGTAACTCAAATTCAGATTTGTAAAGGGTCTAAAGGAAAGAGATTTAAGCATAGGTCTTAGTTTAATTTAGAACTGATTGCTCATTAATCTTTGGAATAGTTACCCAAGCTGTCTTCCAATTGCAGGGGAGGCAATTGGCTGCTAGCATCAAACCTTGCTGTGAAGTATTCAGTATTCAGTATTGGTACAATATTTAGCCTTTTGTTCAATGTTTGCATACACAAAATTACTGAGAAAATATTGTTTAATGAGCTAGTATCGTTGGACCAAAGCAGTTAGGCATTCACTTGCTGCATTTGGGCAGCCTATGTAAGACCACTCAAGCTGTCGGATGCAAGGCRTAATTGTTTCACAATTTTGATTTGGTGATTCAGAAACCCTATGACTCCACAGACACACCGAGGAACTGCCTGAGCTACTCATTCAGAATGGATGATAAAATGTCCAAAGACGAGATTTAGTTTTAAAGGATTATCTCATGCCTTCTCTGATCCACAGGAATTTGCTTTTACTCTGGTGAACACTTTCCAGCTATGGGCTGAAAGTCTGTGAGATGGTTAAGCCTATTTTAGCTTTGGATTTTCCTGCTGGATATATCTGGCAGCGCAGAAGTGATGAGCTCTGATGTGTCCTTTCCAGTAAGCGAGATAAAAACTGGCAAAAATGATTTCTAGTCCAGACATAGATTGTATGTTTGCTTGAGCAGGTGGGACCTTTCTTTTGGTTCATTTAAAAGAGCCAGGCTATTTGGTGACCCATATAATTCTTTCTGCGTAGACTGAGATTCTCCTTTTTTGAGTGACAAAGTCTGGATTCTCTGAAGGTCACATAAAGTGCTGAATGTTGTAATGTTAGCTACATTAGAAACCAGATGATGAAATATCCAGCTGAGAGGACAATCACTAAATGAGTAATTCCACTGGAGACCTGGGTTCAGTATCACTTTTTTTTTTTTTCCAGTGTTTTCTGACTTGCCACAGAAATAATGATATAAAATGAGGTGAACAACAAGAATATTATTTTGAGATACTATTTTGAGATGAATATGTGAGATTAAAGAATAATTATAAAAATGGCAATATAAGATTGTGAATTGTCAGTCAGAATGGTGTTTATTTTTCAAAAATAAATGCATTTAATWACTGTGATAGGAAAACAGCATACAAGTAAGGCGTAAATAAAGAATATGTTTGAATGTCAGGACTGCTGGCATATAGAAGGCCTCCAAATAATCTCGAGGAGCCAGAGGATAAGGACATTTCCTGTTATGTTCCTCTTTTTATCCCTATTCTGGCAGCAAAGGACAAACTGAGTAATAGGAAACTCATGCCAGTCAAAAACATTTTATTTAGTGTAATCCCTTGTCAGACTAATGTAAAAGCATATATCTTATTTTAATGGGACTGCCAGCGATCTGTCAAATAGAAAGTGTAAGTTGTGCAGCTTAAAAATGTTAGCCTTTCTGTCTTGAAAAGAGACTCAAATGTGAGCTGTGGCTGCCGTCTACAGCCGTATCTCCATAACATCTGACTGAGGTCAGGTAAATTAAAACCAGTGATCTACCATGTATTAGAAATATTTTMGCTTTTGTGAACCTTGTTATCCTGGCACAAAATATTTTAAAAGGAATATTCTGTAAGGGTGCAAAGCAGAAAATCTGAAAGATTGTGTCAGAATAAATGGATGAACTCTGTAGAGACAGCGTATTGCATTAGTTGCATATATTCTGTTTGATATATAAAGCATGCTACCTGGAGAAATAAATAATAACTTTGAGTTTAACCATTAAAATATTCTGTTGTTTCCAGRAAGTCCGTATGCTTGAAATTATCCTTTTGAAAATAATTGAGGATCATTCTATTTCTTTGTGGAAAAAGAGCAAGTGATAACACAGATGAATGTATGAAGGGTAGGTTCTGCWTCACAGACATTGTGGAAATGACAGAAAAGTCAGTGAAAAGAGAAAAGAATGAATTTGCCTACTTTTTGTTCTATCTATCTTCTCACATGCAATTAAGGATATATTATAGACCACATATGTTCTAAACTCCCAGATTTGTGAGATGCTGAAGGAAGTGTGCCATCTGTTTTTCAGTGTCATCCTGAAGGGAGAAYATATGAATACTTTTAACATAAAACCGGCATCAGAATCATTCTTTTGTGTAACTGGTCAGTTTTTGTTTTGTTTTGTTCTATTATCAAAGCTATATAAAGAGTGTGTGAGTGTGAGTGTATGTTTATATAGTCACTTATGATCTGGAAAGCATCCATTTTCCATGGAAAAGTTCACATTTCTGTCATGGAAGCTTTAGTGAAAACAAAAAACTGCTGCCTGGAAACTTTTCCCTTTATAAATGGAAATTTATGTGGGCAATATCTAACCTTAGGGGTTGTGGTGGGTGGAGGGCAGGAGGGGAGGCATGTCTCATWATGCCCTCTTCCCTCAGTATTCTGATTCTTTCTCCCTGTCTTCTAGACCTATTTTTTTCTCTCATCATGTTTAGCCACTTCTCAWTTAATTCTTCTAATCTAAATGGCTTGCACTGATCCATAAAAATAAGTATTGATATGTTTGTTTTGCTTTTTAAATTGTTGCCAGCGGGCCAGCCAGATCCTTTTCTCCCACAACTCCATACTATGTTCAAAGCATTCATATTCTATGCTCTTCCTCATGAATATGAGAATAAATGTGTGCATCAGGTTTGCAGGTATTATAAATACATATGAAAACATTTTAAAGCCTTATTTTAAAGAACTGTAACTTTGCCAGCCCAGAGATAGAATGGTATTAATGATAATGATGGGATGGCCTCTAAGGATCGTGTGTTGGGTTCTAAACGACTGCACTACACTATRTGGTTGCATGTCCTAATACAGTACTTTTTCCAAAGGATTTACACTATAGACATTAGGAAGTGACACATGACACCTCACCCAGTGAATTATTCCAGTCTGCAGTTACTCTTAAGTTAAATATGTGCAAAGACACTTAAAACTAGAGCATTAATTATTTTTATTTTTAGCTTCTTTTCTGGATCAGACATAAAAGAGACTTCCTAGCCAGAACAGAAGAGAAATAAAGGATCTAGAAAGAGTCTGATATTCTAAAATGCATGCACATTTTTCTCTCATTTCTGTTTTTTTATCCACTGAATCTCATGGGCCAAGGAGACACTCTTTAGAGTTATCATCATAACTGTTCCCACACTGTGGTAGAACAGATTGACAAACTGATTTCATCATTCATGTTCCTATTCAGTGTTACATCTCTTGCTGTTTAGCTTCTGATCTTACTTTGACATATGATGGCTTGGGCCAGTGATACTTTTTCTTTCCATATACTGCTAATATACTAAGACATGATATTTCATTTTTCCACYCATCTAGCTTCAAAGGATAGTTGTGAGTGTTAACAAGCTCTCTGTTTCTCTGTAGATCAGTATCAAGCAGTTTTCAGGGTAACATCCTTTCAGTATAACAATTATGAGGAAGAGTGTTCATCTCTCTTCTCTGTGGACAGTATTTCCTTGCCATACTCATTGATTATTTGTAGAAATATTGAAATATGTAACACATGAAAGTAATATTTTATTCCCCAAACAATATGCAGAAATAATATTTTAAGCTAAATGATCATTTTTATTCTTTGATTATACTCTCTTGATGTCCAAAARTTGATAAATAAAAATATGAAAAATATGATTTTAGAATTAGTTACAATAATGAAAAAAATATTTTTAAAACTTTACCTCTCCAAATCTTCAGATATCATGAAAGACACAGATAATTCTATTATACTAACTTAGTATGTGGATAAGCCAAAGGACATTTCAAAAAATATCAATTTAACAATACCAGTATAGACTAATCTTGAAGAAATGCCAAATGAAATATGGCCTCTAGTTATTAACAAAATGGCACAGGCAGTGTTTCTGTTTTCTCATTAATATCTTAACCAACAAAATATGGAACARCAGCTAAAGCCACCACTTTGAATATTTTCTCTATCTTTAATTGTAGTAGATAAAGAAATTCCTCAGCTTTGCCTTAGGGTCCATTACTTTTCTGAGCAGCACGAAGCTACTGATATAAATGCATCTAACTCAGGTCTTCCTACTTAATTTTAACCACTATATACCATATGTATTCTCCTGTCTCCAACTGGGTATTATTAATACAGAAKCTCTACATGTATTATCCATTGAATTTCACTTCTTTAGGGAGATATAAATTAAGTTGAATTATTACATATTTCCTTAGGTTAGTAATAAATGAGAAGAAGAGAGAAGTAATCTTTGTTGATACAGTAATTCCTTTTAAAACAAGGGGATTCAAATCACATTAGGATGACATGTAAAGTATTTTCATAATATTAAAAAGATATTTTCTCAGCCTTAGGAAGGATCATTTCATTTCTTTTAATATCATCCTGTTTTGCTGTGTATTATGCTCAGCCTAGCAAAATTAGCCCCACAGAGTAAAGAATTAAAACAAATAAATAAGTAATCCATCAAATAGATCTATCAATGAAGAAGTCTTGAAAAAAAGGTGGTGGTAATGGAGTAYAAGAGGAGACACAAATGTTTCCCTAAATGTGATGTTCTGCATTTGCATGATGTTGATGCTTCGGCACATGAAGCTTTTAAGACAGAAATAGGCATCTTGTGATGTTACATGTTTGTMCTTTCAGTTAGCATTGGAAAGTGATGAACTGTATCTTTACCTGAAACTTTAATTTTAAACCTCTATTTCATTTGGGCAGGTTTCAAGAGTACTGGTTCCTACTTATGAACTTTTTSGAATTAAGTTCTAAACTATTTCTTAACAGACAGTGTTATATAGCAGTTAATCTGCACATAACCACAGAGGGCTTGTTTAGAGTAGGATTCTGCTGTATACTAATCTACAAGAAAAGTCTTCAMTACGCAATGTTAGAATTGTAGAGAAACAACCTTTCAAATGCAGATTTGAGTACATCATAGTAAACTTACAATGTTTGTGGTTTTGAAAGCTTTTCCTTAAAAAATTTTATTCACAAATAATTAAATTTGCAGCAATTGTTTAACTCTAAATGTGCTCCCCACAAATTACAGATTTCAATTTGTATATATATATATAATGTATTTTTGCATGTATTGTGTATATATATTCTYTCTATATATAATATATACATATATATAAATACAAATATACAAGCACATACATATGGTTTATTTGATAGATAAAAAATCATTCTTACTTAAGTCAATTGGATTAAAAAATGTAATTAATGAAAGAGTAACCATTTAATATAATGCACAACCATTGTAAATACTAATGCAATGTTTAACCTCCATCAGGTCATGAATACTTTTTTTTCTTTGAAGGTGAAATTATTTTTAAAATTTGTTTCATSATGTATCCTGTTGTGTGTTAAAATGAGAGCTGTAATAGTGGCTGAAATAAGAAATTACTTTACATCTTTATATTATTTTACATAAAGAGTTTTATATCTGGCTTAATTTGCTACAGTACTACTAAATGWGTGTCACAGGCATACCTGCGTTTTCCAGACTTGCACAAAGACAAAGCCTTTGCTAATTATTTTGCTATAGCCTGATTCACACCTGTGAAATCTTCAGAAGACATCGAAAGATCAAAAGATGTCATTCAGTGTCAGAGGCTTGAATATCCTAAACAACATATTGGATGCAGTAGCCAGCTGTAGATGTCAGCTGTATCAGTAGAAGCTCTGTCTTTCTGAATTTTGACGTGAGAGAAATTCTGCCACTAAATCTGCAGRGTATTCTTAGTTGATTGAGGTTAATGCTCTCGTCTGGGTGCCATACCCATAGTAAGGGAGCTCCAGTCATGATGACAGCTTAATTATGCTTTAAYAAGCTCAGTCTAAAGGATTCTATCTTAAAATGAAACATGAGTTAGGAGAATCCATAAAGAGGGAGAACAAAATGCCACTTCCATGGGATGTTTTTTGAAGTTATTTCTAAAGCATCATGTATGAGAGAATCTAGATTTATTAAAGTGAAGGGGGACATTAGGTATAACATCCACAGAGCTCCAAAGAGTCTTGGCTGCACAGTTGCTTCTCCCTGTATTCCCGGCACCATTTTCTGCCTTAGGGGTAATTCAGGGTTGTCRGGTATTTGGAGTATATCCACCTGCTCAGTAATTCCTATAGAACAACTAAGGTACCTTGAGATAGGTGCTGCTATTCTTTTTGACATGGAAGTTATGAGGTTCATCAGAACACACAGGAAAAAATAATAAAAAAAAAAAGGCAAGAAAACAATTTCCCTTATAATGCTGATAACAGTATCTATCCAAGACAATATCCTCAGCAGACTTCTACACAGACTTTAGAAGGGTTACTACTATATAGCATTTCAGCAGTTCAAACTGTGGATTTCACACATGCTGGCAGCAAAGCTGTGCTGATATGAGAACTGTTGGGTGGCCTAAATCCCGAGCTGCAGGATTGAGGGAGCCAAAAGTGCTACAGAGGTTCACYGGGCCAGGTCTAAGGGACACGTCTAAGCCAGACCTTCAATGGCCTGTTTGGGACCTCTGAGAATATTGTAATTTTTTGACTGTGAGACTTAGTTTTATGTTAAATATATTTCAYGCAGCTTCAAAATGATTTTTAATGTCTGGTGTCTGGTATTCATAAAATAGTGAATCCTGTATCCAGCAAGATGCATCCCATCCTTTTGTAGTTCCCACTGAATCAATGACTATTTCTGTCTAAAAGGGAGGTCCCTGGGGCAGACAGTGTGATCGCATTTCCTCTGCACATGGTTTTAGTAGGCAAGCTCTGATCAGATTGAATCTATTCTTGCAGTCTTGCCCTATTGAATAGTTTCTGAGTCTTCGTTTAAAGATACATCTTGCCGGGCCATGCAATTATATCCAAATAGAATATCCTCTAAGAGTGGAAGTGATCATGATTCATTCCCCTATAAACATAAAAACTTCTAATATTAGTGAATCAATAGCAAGACATAGTCCTTTTTTTTTTTTTCAGACACAATTATCCAAGATATTTTTAGTGTTTTGAAATGTTTCTTCGAAATTGTCTTACTTGATTAATACTTCTCATTTAGTTCTACAAACAGAAATTGATAAAGGTGATTTTTTGGAGGGTACATCTGTCCTCATGCTGCTGCTTTTTTGTAGTTTKTCTGTTAGGAGAAAATGAATTGCTTTGTGAGGGAATATATCAGATTCTTGTAAAAATTACAAAATGGAATTTTGCAAGTCACTGTGATGTTTTCAGACTATGTCAGCATAAAACTACAGCAATGCAGTGGGAAATAAGATGCAGAAGTGTAAGGTTTCACTATCTGCTTTTCATTAGGGGAGAATGTATTCCATATTCATCTCTTTTAGACTTGAAAGACTGAACAATCAATTTGTTTTTTGATTTTTTTTTTCCAAATTACAATAGCTTGTAAACAGTAAATTATTGTAACTTGTTTACTGAAATTAAAGTGTTAATTGTATTAATAGGGGATTCTTGATTTGCTGAAGGACTTTCAGTAACAAAGGCCACATTAGCAATTGCAACTTATTATATAGTAGACAGAGACTGCAGGTAGAAAAGTCTTTTAGAGCATCAAATCCTTTAAATTAAATCTACAGCTTATTAAATTAAGTCCATTTAGGATTAAAGACTAGCATTTATTATTGAGCTGTGAAGAGAAAGTTTTCCTTTGAACTTCATGGAAGGGATCCTGACTTCTACAATTTCAAGGGCAAACCGAAGCATAATCTTTTCATTTGCAGGATATTTTTAAGCTAAAAAGGGCCACATCATTTGTATGCTGACATCCATTCTATTGTTTTCATTAAAGAAAGAAGAATGAGAGTCTGAGGAATCTTGAGCTGCACCTGATAAGAAATTTTTAAAAGATGACCCTAACCTGTGGAGGATGATTTATGAAATCATGGTTTTCATTATTAGACTTAGTGCTGACTCTCTTGTTTTTGATTGATATGCCTGGAGTTTATAGGCCTCATTTTTTTGTTGAAAGCAAAGAGCAAGGGCACTGGAATTTTGCTGCAGAACAGAGTTATGTAAAAGACATCAAGATACAGGAGCAGCTATCATTGAAGGTAAAACAGCTACAAAGAAAAAAAAACTTTTAATTACGGCATAATATATTTAAAGTTTAAATTTTAAACAAAGCTTTAGGAGTAATTTTGAAAAATAAATATTTTATTTTATATATGAAATCCCCTCTCAAAAATCCCATCAAGAAAATCCAAAATAATAAAAAAAAAGAAATAAAAGATAGTATAGTAGTTGTATTTACTTACATTGGCATGTTGACAATATTGTCCCTACTTTTTTTATCAGGGTTACAAAAGACGTCACTGGCATTTAAGATACTCAGATGTCTGAATCAAGTTGACAGCAAAATATGTCCTACATTTAGATGTAGCTTGAATTTCTTAGGCGGTTCACCCATTACCAATGTCCAAATAAATGACGAGTAATTTGTCTTTCATTTTTGAAGTCTAAATTGTCAGAGTAACATTTGTCTCTATAAAACAAAACAAAACAAAACTTGTAGTTTTGGCTTGTGCCAAATTCAGACTAGGAAGGGAGAAGATTATTTTGCTTAGACATCTAAGAAGACAATATGATTAATGAAGTAAATTAGATTATTATTTGAGAGTAAATTGAGGAACATGTGCTATAGTAATTGTAATAATAGTTAGTATTGACTCCTACTTGCTAATAAATATTTCTTGTGCACAGTTAAATTATGGTGAGATATGACAAAGCAGAATAAGGATCATATGCTAACTCTCCTACCAGAGGCCAAAATATGATTCATATTTTGTTGTTCTGTGATAACTAAGTTTGCCAGGGCAGATTCATATGGCACATCTTGCTAAACATAGCAGCTGGGGCAAAGAACTTTAGATTGGAATTTTCGTCCTCATCTACTTATATTGAAAAAAAGCCACTTTACTGTAAAATGCATTGGAAATGAATAATGGCAACATTTAAGCTAAATGCAGAATTAAACTCCTACAGCTGTAGCAGGTTATCATGCATCAGCTATTTTGTAGTAATTGACCATGAACTTTAAATTTATGGATTTACCTGCATTTCCTATGAACTAAAAGCATGCAGATGGTTACTCATTATACAGATGAGTTGATTCACTGGTGTTTATTAAACATCAGTTGCTTGTTCTGTGTCTGAGCTTTGTGTAACCTCTATTGCTACCAATAAAGTTAAGGTGCCACATGAAAAGGAAAAAAAGAAAGTGAGGAAGATGTTGAGACACGAAGAATGGAAAGAAGATTCTTATAATGACAGGACTCTGATTTTTTTTTTTGACTTCACTCATGCCCATTTGTGTGTGTTTGAATATTAGATGCATAGTGTTGCTCATTGGGATTGGATCATTGGATCACCTAACCACTAATCTTCATGTTGTTGATATGTGCAGGGCAGCTTCATACTGGAAACTGAAATCTAATAAATCACAGTCTGAGCTACTTTATTTCTGGGAAAATGATTTAGACATCATTAGCATTCTATACTGTATAAGTGCATACAGTATAAGTTGCATTTTAATAAATTTCAGTATGAACACAAGAATGCTAGTGAATTTATTTTTGCTATATGCAAACTTCTTTACGTTTGAGAGCTTTAATATTTCTCATAGTAGTATAGGAAAGCTACTACCTTGAATGTCWTGGATAATTACTAGACCATTGCCTAAATGACTCTATGCAACTCTTTTTAGCATAATGTCTAAATAGCATTTGTAATTGTAGTGTTGAACATAATAGAAAATAGCCATTATACGTCAGTTGTGAGAAGCCAGTGAACTTTAAGGAACTGAAAGTATGTTCTTAATACCTTATTTAAGCCTCAGGAACCTTTTAGATCATAAGACTAGTGAAAGGAACCATTCTTCTGACACGTATCTGATTTTTTGGGGATTTTTTTTTCTTGATTTTTATTAACATCTGTTTGCTGCAATGTTTTAAAAATAAAAATATGCCTTTTTTAGATACCTCYATATTGTTCTCTCTTTCTCAGCATTGACTGTAAAAGATAGTGACTACTTCAGACATAGAAATACGTCTTTCAGAGCGCTAAATTTAAGTGAGATGAATCCCTTGTTATGTTCTAAATTGWCACTATTATTCCAATTTGTTCCAATAAAAGTGCAGTAACCTATCTTAGAAGTCAGGGGATCCACATGTTCTTAGATTTTAATTTAATTTTGAATTTACAGACAGATTTTTTTCTTTAAAAAAAATCAATACACTCAGAGACTGAAGTATCCCAGAAGCTAAAAATGCATTTATTAATTTATTAACTTTCAAGTATACAATACTTTTATCAAAGATGGTATATGTTATGTAAATAATCTAGTAAAACTTAATAGCAAAAGAAATACCTTTCAGACTTCCTAATACAAACRTCATAGACAAATCATCTTTTTTAAAAAATTTATTTTATTGATAAAGGAATTTGCCAAGACCTTCAAAATTTAGTATTGTAGATGGGAGGAGTTAGATTAATTAGACTAATTATTCAGATTTTCCTGATGGGTTTGAACACAATCTTTTTCAGGGTTTCCAAAGGTTGGGGGCTGACCTGCACCAAAAAAGCTCTGCAGAGGGGGACCTGTGAGTCCTAGTGGACCACAAATTGTTATGARCCAACAGTGTGCCCCTATGGTCACAAAGGCCAATGGGATCCTGGCATGCGTAAGGAGGAGTGTTGCCAGCAGGTTGAGGGAGGTAAAACCASAAACACTTTCTTTATAATTGATATGAATATAAACTAATGAAGAAAAAAGGTAGCATTAAAGACAGATAAGTTTTAGCACTAATTGTTGTGTCTTTCATAGGACGATTCTGGGTTTTGTATATACTTCTGATATTCATAATTAAATARTAATTAAATATTTCTAGCTGTGCCCTTCTTTCAAAAAGTACACACACAAACACACAAATTAAATGTGTCTTTTCTGCAATTAGAAGCTTGAGTTTGTCCTTTCCTGATATGATTCTGACATCTGCTTAGGGAGAGGCCAAGTTTAATCTAGAAGCAATTTTCCTGCTGCATACTTKATATGCATTAGGCCAAAACCTACCCTTTCATGTAGAAGAGAAATCAAGGGAGAGAAAGACTGTTAATGCACAAGGCAGATAGGTATGAATGTCATAGATTTAAGCAAAAAGCTATCTATCATTTTAATATCTTAACAAAAGTAGTGCTTGAACGGACAGTACAACTTAAAGACAGAAGAGATATCTAATTTTATAGAAGTTGGRAATTCCCTTTAAAAGGAGAATCTTATGTATATAAATTAACTCTTGTTGGTTATGTTACCTTGCTTAAAATTCTTGCTTAAATATCTTGCTTAAAATTCTATTTGTATAGTGAACATTACACAATAATACTGACTTCTGAAAATCAAAACAGAAGCAAAATCACTTTACACAAGACACCCTGACCAAAACATCTAAAGCTTTTTCTAAGTCTTTTTGACCAAACAGGAGAAACCGAAAACCCTCATTTTAATATTAGAAGAAACCTCTCCTTGCTTCGGTCAAAAAGTCCAAACCACTGGCTGGAGTCTGTGCTTGAATTAGGTTATTGGCTGATTTGTTCTTGAACTGTTTTGCTTTTTATTTTTTTAATTCAAAGCTGAATTTTATTCTAGGGATAAAAGTACCAGTATTTACTAGAGGCAACAGCTATTGATTATAAACAGGGGTTGTAGCCAGCCTCATTTAAATCTTGTAGGAGCTAGAGCCTTTATTGTGCCTCATTTATTTCACAGGTCTTTCAGAAATATGTTTCCTCTTTTATTGTCTTTCTACTGGCAATTATTTTATATCCTGCCTCCCTTTTGCACCTTARTCTGTCATAAAGCAAGGGGGAAACCTCATAAAATATGACCAGAAGGGTCTTTAACATACACCACAAAGTTGTCTTACAATAGAATGACCAAACAAGTTGTCTTACACAGAATGAACAAACCGCTATTKTAATGAATTTGAAAGGAAAAAGCTCTTGTGCATAAAGTCAGTTGGATTTCTGAAGTTCTGTATACTAGATTTCCAGCATTAGATCAATAATAGTTAAAATGAAACATGAAAATACTAAATAAATTATTGTTTCCTTCTTTGAGCACTATGCATCAACCAAATTTCAAGTCTGGAAAACACTTTCTGGAAATCTAKCTGCAACAGTCTAAAAAAAAGAATTCCTCTTGTGTAGGAAGAGTCCTTTGCATCTGGGTTGTGGATCAGTAATTTTTTTTCCCACTTCATGTGTTCTGAGAATATCTAGTCTAGGAGGGAATTTAACATTTTATCTTTATTTACTCAGACCCTTTCCATTCTAGAGTATATAAGCCCTGGAGTAAATCTGTAAATTGGAAGTTAGTCTCAAACCATTACATCTGTATGAGGATTTTGCTGGACTCTCATCATTACTCTAATCACTTATCTACAAAAGTAAATCTCCTTAATTTCAAAGACAGCAACCTGTGCAAATGCTCATCACTGTAGCAGTGAGTGGTTTTCCGYGGACCAGACCTAAACTCTGTCATGATATTCGTTGTCCATATTTCTGAGTACCTGTGTGTGAAGAGAATCAGTTTGGACGTTCTATGTGCCAAATGTAATCTGTAYAGAAGAAGAATTAACCCAGCCAAAATGATGATAGTGATATTAATAAAAAGACATGCTGCAAAATAGGGAAAAAATAATCAAAACGCTGAGGTTCCAGATATATGATGATTTGACTGATAAATAGACCTCCTGAGTTTTTTAAGCTTAAAAAAATCTACTGTGACTTAGGTACGTTTTGCCTTGAGGAGCTTCAGTCAGTTTGAACCTGAAATGCAGTCCAGGAATGAATATTTAATTTCACTTTCCTTATAAGTGAAGTTGAATTACTTGTACAAGTCTGTGGGTGACAGTTTCAAATTTCAACTCAGGCAAGCAATCATCAGAGAATAATATTACAGCAGGGCAAAAGTTGGTGACTCAGTAATGACATTTTAATATTACAGATCAGTAGTAAAGAGAWCTGCAGTCCCTTGTGATAGCTTCTGTTGACTTAATAATCAATATCATCATAACAAGCAGCATATGTAAAATTGTCGAAAGAGTCAGTGCCTGAGGATAATGGAGAAATACATTCCTCACATTTTCTTGGATTTTCAGTATATGGCTCACTTCCTTTTAATGATTCAGAGCTCTAGTATTTGAACCTGCAGGCCAAAYAGAGGCACTGAAGACCCTGTAATCTGCTCTTGAGATTTCCAGAATTCATGTTGCTTTCATCCTCAAATAAATTTTGTCCTGACTTTTTCCAGGGGTAGGGTCAGAACATGATTTATGAGAATATTGCTGCAAAGAATATAGTGGAACTCATTAGGCAAAGACTGGCCTTCACTGGTGTCTTAATAGGTTGAACACTTGTTCCCTATATCTGCRTCCAAAATACAGTAAAGGATTTGGTGCTCAGGAAAGAGAATTCTTACTCAGGACAAAAGAAAAAATAAATAAGTTGGAATTGCATCAGAGGCAGAAACTAAGTGTAATTTTATAACCTTTCACACATTTGCAATGCTTCCTTGGGATATAAGCTAAACAAGAGATGAAAWTGTGTTTTGCAATTTGTGTTTAATAAAAAACTTTGAATTGTAKATTGGTGAAAATTAAGAATTCTGTCAAAAATGTGAAAACCTGAATCACTGCTTTGGTAAACTTGTATTTTTAAGATAGACTTAGAAATGCCACTTTGAATAGCTTCATCTAAAATCTCAGTSAGTTCCTGCTTAGCTTACCTTAGTTTAGTAATTTAGTCCTGCTTAGTACACATATATATTATCTATATAATATCAATAGGGGGTGATGGTGTTTGCACATGCATGTATGGGCAATTTTCTTTACTGTTTTCAAGGGGGCTAGTTGTCCACATTTTCTTTAGGCTTTTTAATAAGATAAAGAAAAGAGAGTTTCGTTATTTGAATTTAAAAAGTAGACAGGAGGAAAAAGAGTAGTAAAGACCAGAAAGTGAAAAAAAGAGGAACTAGTATTTAAAATTCCTAACTGGGCTTTATTCTAATTATTAGTTTGCTGTTCTTATTAGTTTGCTTTCTAATCATCTGAGATATGAAAGAACATAATAGGAGTAATTGTGCATTGGGATGGGAGCACATTCCTCTTTAACTACTTTGAAGAGTAGTAAAACGTGTTTTTTGTTTTTTTTTTTTTTTCTTATTAGAGTTGATTCCTGCAGCTTACTGAGGTCAGTTGATCTATTCATCTATTCCAAACCTATATTTTAAGTCCTTTGCTGYATATAATCCTAATCACTTAGCAGAGGCTCTCTAGTCATAAAAACAGAACTTGGAAAATCAGCAGCAGTAAAAACAAAGCTATGAACAAAATCCGAGCCAAACAACAAGATACAGATCAATACTTTATAATTGACTTGATAACTTAAAATAAATTTAAAATCTTTTTTGTTTGAAATTTTGAGTTACAAAAGACTCTCTTAATTTGTGGATTGGAAGAAAAATATTTGATGGCTTATGCAAGGATGTGACTGTTGAGTCATAATAAATAAACCATAAATTGCTTCCTCATACTGTATTCATATGGCAGGGTGAMTACAGTAAATCTCACATGCTTCACAATGAGGGAAACTACAGATAACCCAAAAGGAAAACAGCAGAGATTAAATGTTGCTGTTAATTATAATACATTTTAATAACCTGCAGGCTACAACATATAGCTTTTTTATTATTATTATTATTGTTTCTTAAAAAAAAAAAAAGGCTCTACATAGCATTCATGTAAATTACACTTTAGTGTAAAAGTGAATACATAAGTACATCTAAGGAGGCTTTTAAATTGTATGGATGTGATCTATAATTCCTTTTGATAGTTCTTACTAAACTCCATTGGTCAATTTTGTCCTTCAAAAAGTCAAGTTTTCTCTTAATAAATGTATTGAAATCAAGCTCAAGATCAAGCACCCCTCTTTGAAGGGTAAGTACCTAAATAATGAAAACTAAGTGGAATATTATTTATGCCAAAGGCATGAAGAAAAGCAGAGTCTTCAAGACGTGGCAATAATTAAACAATCACCAAAGGGTGAATACTGTTTGCTCTGAAGTGAACATATTAAAATATTGGTAATATATCCTAGAAATATGTACAGCAGGGACATTGGTAAAATATAAATTTAGCATGAATTAATGAAGTAGATAATTATTTAAGACTTTTGATCTTTAGTATGCTTCTACATATTTTCTTCTTCTAAGGCATAAGTAAGAGCTTCAAACAGTATTCTATACCTTCAAAAACCTTTTTGAAACCAGGAAATTTGTGTTAATGTTAGCACTTATTGAGACTGTGCCATTGCTGTTGCAGTTTTGTATTATGCTTATAGTTTATTTTCTTCTTTCTTTCTTTTTCTTTTTAGCAATGTTTTAGCCAGGTTCATTAGTAAACTAGAGTTACTGGCTTTGTTTGCAAGAATAATTTGAAAGTACTAGTTATGTGTTCTTTGAAAATTTGGCTTTCAAGCCTTCTTTGCCTCCAGATTACAAAGTATTTGCCATTAGGCTATATAATTTTCTTTTTTTTGTTTGCTTCTTCACCTTATTTCTTTTCAATTTGCAGTTACTTATCTGCAACTTTTGCACATGCTACTTAAGGACTCAACAGCATTGAAAACTGCCACCATTTCATTGTAATTTTTCATGTTGAATTGCTTGAAAATGACTTTTTGGAATTCTACCTTGCAGTATTTGGGAATCAAATCCAAGTTGTGTGCATGTCAGATAAACCTCCATTTTTAGAGGCTTTGGTTTGYTGGTGACAAGAATTGTGATAGGTTTCCGTTATAAGGTTCTTAGTTCTTGCTGGATACCCTTCTGCCCCAGTTAATACACCTACTTACCTTACTCAAGAACTGCACTATATGAACATATTTTTTAAAAATTAGTAGCAAAAATTTAATCCAGGTTTAATCCATGATTAATTAATATTAATAATGACTCCCCTGCCTCTATAGYTGTTCATGTAATCTCCAAATCACAATTTGTGTTCTGATTCATAATTTCCCACAAGCAGAGATGGACTGGTATGAGAGAGACAACTCCTAAAAAMATAAACAGAAAGAATAAGCTTCCACAAATGGGAATAATGTCAGAAGACAGCATTTTGTTCCTTTAGAGTCACCTTAGTTTTATTTATCTGCCTAATGGAAATTAAAGTGTTAGCTATATATTTTGTATGTGCATTATATCTTGCCCACAAGTCTTGGCACTGTATGGAGCCACAGAGGTACTTATGGCAATCTATAAAAATTTTCTGGATTCTCCATTATCTTTTTTTTTCCCTTTTTTTTTTTTTTTTGATGCCTCTCATCATTTACTGTGAGAGTACCAATTACAAACTAGGAAAACAAATAACCTCAAAATGCAATTATTTTGGAGTATTTGGTGTGACTTTCTGAAGTCCTCAGTCCAGGATATGTCTAAATTAAACAATTTTAGCTTTAATTTGACAGCACCTACAATATAGAGTATATGCATAAGAAATATTCAGTAGCTTCACATTTTTCACATGGAATGTTACTGATTGCTTTTCAAAATGAGAAATTTCTGTATCTGCTCTGTAAGGATGTGCCTGTCCACAAGACRGTTGTAATCAAATTCTCCAAAGCTTCTATTCTGGCTTTGGACGATGTGCAGAGCGTTTTGAAGTGCAAAGCAACTGGCCTGGTCCTGTAGCTTTTTGCTTTTCTGGAAATGCCTGGATGTGTGAAGATTCCTACTGCAAGTATTGCTATGTTYGTAGTAATTGTGGTTTGCTTTATGACTAGCCAGTCATGTTGGGAAAAGCAATGTCAATGAAAATCTGTTATGCACCACAGGAGGTGGACAGCTYGTTTCCATAATCTCTTGACCTCACAATCTCATCTTGCATTTTCAGCCTTGGAGCAATTTATGTTTTCAAAGTGTTTTCATAGCTGGTATCCTGCAGARCCACTATCCCTGATTTCTGATCTGGACATGTTCCACTAGTTTGAGCACTAAACACTTTAAAATTTACTAATTCTAACAAGCAACTGGTGACATCATGATGGAAAGTATATTTTTAAAGCTATTAAGTACTCACTGTGTATATAACCTAAATTTCACTAAACATTTGACAGCAGAGTAATTGCAAAATGAACATTTAGATTGAATTGAGGACACCATAAGCTGGAACAGCTGTGGGTGGGAAGAAAGACTAGCTTGGTGGTACAAGTTTTACACTTTGTCAAAATAATAAATAAATAAAGTTAGCCTTGCTGACAGAATGCACAAGGTAGCAATAGTACTTTCTTGTTAAATCTTCATGTCTGACCTTTTATAGTCCTTGCCATATGACTGTTAATTCTTAAGACTCGGTCTAGAGCACTATGTGGAGTATCAGTTTTATTTTGTACTATTCTCTGATTACTGAGCAGATTGCATAACAGCTAAAATCCTACCCTGCGTGCATCACTTACTTAAATACCTAAAATTGGTCTAAGTTCTTCAGTTTTTGCTGGATCAGTACTACAAATATTTATGAACAGTTTTTATTGCAAGATTTCCTTTTTTAGCCCTTTGTTAAAGGGTAAACTTTACTTGGCCAGTTTCATTTTCAGAAAATTTGGCCTAGCGTGTTGTTGCGTAGAAGGGAAAGCGTATTGCAGACAGTCCCTTGAGCTGTCCAGCGGAGAAGACTCAGAAATCTGTCTATAAGCATTCAGTCTCAAGTTTACTTTTAGCTCATATATTAGGTTTTTCAGAAAATGGTTCTCTAAGTTTGAAATTAATATACCTCACAATATTGGTATTTCTCACCTAAATGCTAGATTTCTTGCTTAACAGTTTTCATGTCAAATATAAACTTTAAAATATAATTGCTTCTTTTAATTTGGGGTCTGAGCAGTTCAGCTCCTTTTAATGAAGTGGGCTATTTGCTTCATTAGCATAATTGCTTTGCTATTCTGCATTATTATCTTCAGCAGTAGGCTGTTTTCCAGCAACAATTGTTATACGAGTCATACTAATTTGTACRTTTTCACTGTCCTAATATTCCACTGAGATACTACTTTAATTAAAACATGACCTTATTATTCATAACTAAATGTGAAGCGTAACCTTTTATCCTMAAGGAGTGTCATCAAAGGTTGCATCTTAGTTCTGCATCAGATCAATGACTGTCWTGCAGGATGAGGCTCCTATCGTCTGTGAATGGCACCTGATGGTAATTTATAACATTATCTGCCAACTCATCTATCTTTGGAGACACGCTGCAGTCATTCTCAACCTGCATTAGAAGCTTTCATTTAGCACTGCCTAACCATCACTCCCCAATGACAATCTGGAGACAATTCATAAAATCAAAGTGAATTACCGTGTTCATATGTGTCCATGTGTGAAAGACAGTAAGAAGTCTCCAAAGGCTGAAATAAGTTTGTATATGCTCCACTATCAATTTATTGTGTTATTTTACTCAGAGGGGAACCACTTCTAGTTTAAAAGGTGAGTGGCTCTGCTTCAGAGCTAGGGGACTGTGATGCAAAAACTGAATGGTTGGATCTCTCTTAGATGAACGGGGCATGGTACACCATGCCATAGAAATCGCTAGCCCCAGGTCAGTATAAAAATTCAGTACYGTGGCAATTGAATATACTGTAAGAAAAATAATGATATAACCTAATGAAGTGCACACTGTCATATATAAAGATTTTAAATAAGATTATTGTTTTTTTTTTCTTTCACGTTAGAGAWTTTTCCAAGAATTAAAACTAAAAACTGGAACCCCTTACCTTGTCCATAAGAATATTTCTGTAYGTATCATTATACCTGATGCATTCAACAGCTAGTTTCATGAGGAAAAGCAGATTTATATAAAATGTCTTCATTCACTGCACATACTTGTGRCCCACTCTTCCATCAACCTTAGCATTTGATGGGCTCTGTTGGGTTGGCAGGCAGGAGTGTAGAAGAGAAAGGACTATATAGGAAAATACAGAAGCTGAATTARGAGTGTGGACAGATTTAGATAACCATTTTGATTTTCCTTTTCTTTATTGTGATTGGAGATTTTTTTTTCCTTTACACTTCTGTCCAGCCAAGCTAAAAACAAAAGTACCCTTCTTAAACTAATGCCATTTAATCAAATAATTTTATTTGTTTTGCTTATTGTTTAGTATCAACTGATTACTCTCATAACATTTATTAGCCCTAGATTTAATCAAAAGGTCAACTGACAATTACTGTTACTCTTTGATTCTGCTTCATTCAAATGGTAGAACACAGGAGGCTACAGAGCCAAGTCTTTCAGTAACTTCTTGGAACTGTGAGAGTGTCACRGTTCCCGGCGRCGAAGCCCAGGCTCCGCCGCCAGCGGCCGCAGAATGGCGTTGCAGCCGCCTCSGTCAGCCGGCCGTGACAAAAGCYGGMCCCCGCTGGTGATGGATCCCAGCGGGGAGATGTGGGGCGCCACRCRCCAGCAACTCCAGCGGTGATCAGCTCTCCGTAGYCTAGGCTCCTAGATACGAACCGGAGTTGTCGTCCTTAGGCCCCCGACGCACACGCACACACGCAAGCACACACCACACGTATCACATTCAATAAGGAGAACACACTCGGGGATCCAACGACTGACAACCTTTTAYTGAGGGGCTAAACAGGGAATATATACACTTTGGRYGTACGTGCGGGGGGGAATSATTGGACGAGGGTCGKCCGCCCCTCATCCTCTCATTGGATCCCGCATGATCACTGCTCCGTCTGACCCTCTGATTGGGAGTCCCAGCTCAGGGCGGGAGAATCCTGGAACTGCAGACTGTCTTGACATAACTGCAGGCCATGCTGATTCTGCAAGGCCACCAAGATGTTGCGAACAAAGAGGCTAAGACACAGAACAAAGAGGCAGAGACTCTGAGAACAAAGAGGTAAAGACACTGAGGACAAAGTAGCAAGGAGCTTAAACTGTTGCATCTACAAGGACACTTCMAACAAAGAAGTAAAGAGCTCAAACTGTGGAGCAAGCAGGAAAACACGATCTCTAAGCATGGGAATGAATGAGCTCAACAGGACCGAGCAACCTGAGGGGCGGTGGAGGGACTCACCGGTCCCTGCCACCCCATCAACTATAAACACATATACATTAAGGGGAAATACGGAGGTTAACCAAACCCTGCTCTTATTTGAGCATCAACAAGGGGATAAGAAGTGGTGCTCCYCAACGTGAGAGTATTCTTAACTTTTTTAGGAGTATTGACAAATTTTTTTGCAGACCAGGCAGAATAAGATGAAATTCTAGTTTTTATTACTGATACTAAAATTTATAAATTAGTGAAAAAAATAAAGCTTTGAGGGGGATGTCTTGGTATAATTAGAATGCAMAGTAAAATGCATACTGTACAATGCATATTTGAATGAAACCAGAAAGAAAACACAACACATGGTACTCCAAAACAGTGTGCTTTATTCTATTTTAAATTAAATTTTATTTAGAAATTATGTATTTTAAGATCAAAAGCACACTGAAAGAGATTATATTCCAAATAATGGAAATCAATTGCTATTTCTAGCTCTCTCTGAAAAAAAAAAAAAAAAAAAGAAGAAAGGAAAGCATTCTAATTCAAGCCATTAATCCCTGTAGTGTGCTTTCCATCAGCTCTGCATATATATCTTCAATTCTTCCAAAGCATTTTTCCTCTTCTTCCTCTATTTCTTTTTTTAAGAATTCAATTATTTACATGCCATTTCTTACACAGCCTCCCACTGCTGTAAAGCACATCATTGTATTAGCGTAGAATCACTCTTAAGAGTAAAGTAACATAGGCAGATGTGGATAAAAGGGACAAATGATTAAAATTTTTATGGTACAGCTAAGCAATTCTTCCTTGAACTCCCTAAAGATTTTAAAAGTCAGGTTAATTCTATTGAGAGAATGACCTATGGAACAGTGTTTTGGATCAGACACTGAACTTCATCAGTGACATTTTGACATTGTTTAGTTCTCTCTTAAACATATAACTTACTTGAAAAATTTGACATTCCTTTTATTGAATTAGTTTTCCAGTTAATAAGGAAAGTATTATTTCTTCCTTTAAGGCAGAACTTTYTTGTTTGTTTTAATCTTAGCAGTATGCCATTTTGAAAGTGTATTTCAAAATGGAAAAAGAAAAACAGTAATAAAAAATGTTCATGTTCTAAGAATTAGCTTTGAAATTACTCTGAGAACTGCCATTGATATTCTTTTTAGTGATCTCATGATTTTTTCTTATTTTTAAGTATATATATATATATATATCCTAGCTTTATGGCCTGTAAGGATCACTTTTATTAATGGCAGAGGTATTCTAATATTAACTTTGAATTTCATTCTCAGTTGCAGTCTTTGCCTGTGCTAAAGTAAAATAGTTATGAAAAACAATAAACRTTAGCTGAAGAAAGTTTAACCTATTGTCCATCAGATTTAGAGTTCTTTCCCTGGGCAGGTGCTATCCAACCAGCTCATCCTGGTAGTATCAGGGATTATGCCATAGAAAGTGCAATAATTTTCCTTTGTCTCTTTGAATATCGGGAGGTTGTCTCCTACCTCCATTCTTCCAGCCTGTCTATATCTATCTGAATGGCAGCCCTTCCCTCATACATATCAACTGTTCTCACCCCTAATTTGGTGTCATCTATCCAGAAACTTGACGAGTATATGTCTTACTAGTTTGAATTTATTGCTATTTCCCTGTAAGCAATTAAGTCACAATCATCTGTGCCAAAAACAACCTTGAGATGTGTGTGTGTATGTGTGTGCTTAGAATTACTCCTTGTCTATCTGAGGTACATGTAACATGGAATCAGCAGGATGAAGCAATTATTTTATTAGGTTTTTTTCTTAATAGATTTTAGAGACTTCAAACATATGTCATTCAAATTGAAGTCATACATTGTAATGTGTCTTTTCTACCTACGCAGCAGAAATCAGTGCTTCACAGGTCAGGCATCCTTTTCTCTAGAATAAATTGATGGTTTGTCACAGGCACAAACTAAGTACCTCATCTAAGTATTTCTTTTTATTAGAACTTGAATCTATGAACATTCAAAATAATTTTCTTTGGAGTTAACAATGAACTCGGGCAATAACCCTTTTTTATATAAATGTATATTTTTGCCTGCATAAATAAGTTATATCAAGGATTTTAGCGTTCTACTAAATCTTCCCACCAGATGTCAATAATACTTACTAGATCATAAGCGAGCAATTCCAATTTCTGGTTTGTGTGGGTTTTTTTTTTTTTTTTTTTAATTACCCAAGCCTAGCATTCATATATAGGCAAGAAAAGCATTTCTGTTCAAGCTTCCTGGTGCTTTTATTAATTTTGTTCTTGACATCTTGATTTTTTGCTAAATGAGTGTTCATTTGTTTCCCCTCTAAGCCCTCTTTTGTAGTCCTTAGTTAAAGTTCGCTAATGGAATAAGTTGATTCTTGAGAAATTCTATGAATTCAGATAGATGAATAGTACTGGTGCTAATATGGACAACCAATGATAAAATCTTGTACAGTGACTAGGGATACATAAACTTAATTTATGCTATGGATCATACTCATTTTAGTTCGTTTATTCATCTAAGTCAGGCATCTGGCCTAAGTTACTCTGTAGGCTTTCTCTGCAGTTGGTTAACAAAAGGTACCTCTGTTTCCTGGATAAAGCCTCATTAACTGCAATACTATCTCTCATTTTCAGAGTTGGGATTCATTTAATTATAAGCTGAATCATCTTCTGGAAGTGGATATTTCTTTTCACTCAGTCTACTAGTTAGCTCACACGTGACATTCATAAGTTAAGGCATGTGAATCCCACCACAAGGAAATAAAACACTTGTCTTTACGCAGTATACTCTTTCCATCCTCCATACCAAATCCTTTTACTGTCTTTGCCTGTCTTTGTCTTGAAAGAACTTTACTAAGTTCTTTCTGTCTGTTAGCAGCTCTGCTTATACTTCTAATTTGGCCACATAGCAATTTTCAGTTATTTTCCATTCTTTCCTACAGCATAGGAATAATTTCTTACATGAGGACTTTTTCCTCATGTGGAATTTTTCCTAGACCTGTAAACCTCTTTCTCACAGGCTGTTTATTCTCATCTGTCTCCTGTCATCCACAATATTTCCATGTATTCTGGTCTCTAGGGAAAAGTTGGCTCTCTCTCTCCTTCTGCCTTCCACTCTTTGTCTTTATTCAATGTGARGTGAATGTAATTCTAAAATCAAACTCTTCTCCTTTGTGATGCTCTGTTCTTTTAAAAGATACTTGCTAACCCTGACCTACCCAGACAACTCCAGCATGGCCACCTGATTGTATTTTGCACAAAGACAATATTTTCTTCCTTCAGAAAAAACACTGAAGTTTAACACCATAACCTCCTGTAGGTCCTATACTCTATGTTTATACAGTGTACAGTGTTTCTTTCTGTTTCAGTGCAGTATGAAACAAAGCAGTATATTTTCAGACACTGTCTATTCCCCATAGAAACAGTTTTACATATTAAATTTATTTTCTGTACTTTCATTAACCACTCACTGGCTTCAAATCTTAAATATCTCTACTGCCATTTGTGTAGCATTTTACACTTAAATCACTGAACTCTTTTTTTCTTGATGCATTGGGAAGGATTATTTTAATTTTCTTTTTTTTCTTTTTTTTCTTTTTTTTTTAAATGAGTAGATTAAAGCTGTAAAAGTATATATTGCACTCTAGTGTCTTGGTAAGGAAAAGTACCCAGGACTCCATTTCTGTGTCTGACCTGTTGATCTTTTTTGTCTATGTTAAAAATTTCTTGTGGGAGTTAAAAAAAAAACCAAAAAAACTCACCAACACCCACAAAAACAGGCAAGTTTTCAAATGCCCTGAAACATGACTTTAGATTGGATTCTGTTGCCCTGCACCAGTTCTGAGTCTGCTGCCAATATACTGGGCAGAAATAACATCATTGCGTCAACACAAGCCTTTGCAAAACTTTGTTTCAATTAAACAGTCAGGCTTCTCTGCAAAAAAATAAATCATAAAGAAGGGAAATTTATTGACATGCTTTTTGCAGATTGAAGTCCAGGCTTCAAGTTCCTCCAGTGCCTCGATTTCCCTACCAGTGTAATGAAAGTAATTACATGTGCAGTTAAACATCTTGATGTTCGCTGATCGAAGATTACTATGGGAGAATTCTATATTTTATCATCCTCATCACTGCTTTGAACATAGTTTGTTATAAAATTTGTAGTGTGCACCCTGACTGTGATAGGAAAGCTTTGTAAGGTATCCTATGACTGAAAGCAGCATATGAGTTGAAGACAAATAAGAACAGTTCCAGATTACCAGCACATAAAATAGGAAAGAAAAAAAAAAAAAAAAAAAACCTTGGGAAAGTCCTTTCTTGCAGATAATACATGACTCAAAGCTTGATTTTTTTTCCCCCCTGTGAGCTCAATGCTAAGATCTTTACCAGTCTCCAGGGGAAAATCAAGATCTGAATTTAAATTAAGATATTAATAGCTAGGACTTGTTTGCAAGAATGTTAAGTGTTGTAAGGTATTTTGTATAAGAAAGCACGTGAAGTGAATACTAAATGATATGCCAAAATATTCTAGAGTTCATCTTTTGTCATTTATTACATCTTGTACAGTAAATTATATGTTATATTGTAGAAAGTCTAATAAATGTACTATTCAGGAGGTTTTGGTGGAATTCTGTTATTGTAATTCAGGTTTAACTTGTGTGCATGCATCACTAGAAATGTTCAAAAGGGAACATATGTTCTTCAAGGTTTGTCACCATTATATAAGAGATAAATAGAAGAAGGAAAAAAAAAAACTTCAATTTTGTTGGTGAAAGCAGGCAGGCAGCTGTGTAAATTCAGCTCAGAATAAATGTTTTATATAAAATGAGAGTAGCAGTGTTCTGAAGATTATGTAAAGGGCAGGCTAAAGAAGACTTTTGAAAGCTATGCAAACATAAATCTGGTTTCAGAAATCTAGTGTGAGTCACAATGAATGAAGGAGGGATGTGGAGCTGCTAGAGAGAGTCCAGCGCAGGGMCACAAAGATGATTAGGGGTCTGGAACATCTGCCCTATGAGGAAAGGCTGAGAGAGCTGGGCCTCTTCAGCCTGGAGAAGAGAAGACTGAGAGGGGATCTGATCAATGTATATAAATATCTCAAGAAAGGGAGTGAGGAGGAGGGGGCTGGCCTCTTCTCAGTGGTGGCCAGTGATAGAAYTAGGGGAAACGGCCAMAAATTGAGGCACCAAAAGTTCCACAGGAACTTGAGGAAGAATTTCTTAACRGTGAGGGTGACAGAGCACTGGAACAGGCTGCCCAGAGAGGTGGTGGAGTCTCCTTCTCTGGAGATCTTCAAAACCCGCCTGGACATCACCCTGTGCCACATGCTCTAGGGGACCCTGCGTGTGCAGTGGGGTTGGACTAGATGACCTCTAGAGGTCCCTTCCAACCCTAGCCATTCTATGATTCTATGATTCTATGATTCTATGAACAAGAGGGGAGGCATTGATACAGCACTGTATCAGTTAGATTCTTGTACAATACTTCTCTGAATTTTTTTAAAGTGTAATTCTACAAAAGCATGACATCTTTCAATGTGTTAGTGGAATACACTTTCCAACTTTTCATCTTACCTCCTTACGTATTAGTACCAGACATTTTGCTGCACTTGGGCCCCATTGCAAGATACAAAATAAAGAATAAAATCCTCTTTGCTTTTGACCAGATCTTCATTGCTCACAGTTTTGAAACCTCTATGTCTTTTTACCATCTAGAACTGTAAAAGTTTTTGAGTTGTTTGAGGTTTGTTTTTCTTCTAATAGTAGCCTGAAATCATCATTTTTAAGGAGGCAATGAAAGATGTCATTTCTGCTTTGAGACTGCATAACCCTGCTCTGTCCAACAAAAAGTACTGCTAGGGATTTAATTCTCAAGAGGACACATTCAGCATATTTGTTCCCAATTTTGCTTACTATTTCTATCTGTGTGGACTGGGAAACTGAGAATTGGAAGATATTCAAAATCACATTGTTTCAATGCTGGAACTCACTTTACCTTTTGCTTTCTTATTATTTGAGGTATTATATAAAGACTTCTAAGGCATTTCTCTTTAAGATTAGTTTCTCAAGGCAAAGTCCAGCAGTGCAATACATGGTCATGCTTCACGCTGTGTATAAGCTGCTTTAGGGCACACCAAATGCAACTGTACGAAACAGTTGACTCAGCTAGTCACTGAGCTCTCCTCGTGCTATTGGGGCAGTGATTTTGAACTAGGCAAGGTCCCCTTGTCTACTTTGAAACAGGCGTGAGCAGCCCTAATTCTCTTCCAGGGGAGCAGAAATTAAGATATCTGTAGGCTAACTTGAAATCCAGGGTCTTGCCCAAGGTCTACACGGAGTATGACCTTGTGTTTGTTGTCCAGGTAAAAGTAGCACTCTTTAACTGAAGTCAACTGCAGATTTTTTTTTTTTTTTATTTTGTAGCTTTTTCTGCTATTATAATTGTGACAAAAGTTAGTTAAAGAATCCTGTCACTTAGGCTGTTAAACAAATAGCTGAAGGTAGATTAATACTTACTCACTTGTGCATGAAGAGAAGGAACTACAAAGTGCCTTTGAAGCTTTGTCTTTTTTAAGTTATGAATCTTTTCTTCTTTATTAACAGGTAAGTGAAAGAGCACCATACCCTAGCAACCTCTTACGTGTAATATGCATAAATAAAATGACACAAGAATGAAGAACTTAGTCATGTTTTCACTCTATGTTATTACATTTTTAATAGTTGTCTCTGTGGCACTTCCTTTGTAAGAAAACATAATGTGCYTTTGTCAAAGCACAATGTTTCTCTGCCCTGAAAAAAAGGTATATTACTATCCTCATTAAAACAAATTAAACTGTCAACCACAACTATATATCTAATTATTTAATTAACTGGYTTTATCCAAGGATGTGGTAAGTGAAAATTGTTTATAAGTCTGAGTTAAATGCTACTTTCCTGGCCCTCAAAATTCAATACATACTGATGTATACCTGTGTTTTCCTGGCTTTATTGTTCTCTGTTAGAATCCTCTTGGCGTCAGACCCTTTGCTTGAATAAATCAACAGAGCTCAATTTGCTGCAAGGCACTGCTTTAAATTCATTAATCATTTCTCTGGTAAATACTGCTGGTTAAAATATGCTTACAAAATACTTTGAAAAATATTTGAATATATTCTCAACAGATTAAAATGGTCTTAATTTTTCCAGGGAAAATAATAGTGGTGGTGKTGKTGKTGTTTTTCTCTTACAATACAAAGTGCTCAGCAACCAGTAAAATAAAAGCAAAATTAAGAGAAGACAAAAAAAAAGTTTAGAAATTCAAATATTGAATATCCTGTGAGATATTCAAAGGATTTTCCACAGCAAACTGGAAATGAATGTAGCTCCCCCTGTCCCTCCATTGGGACGCATAGTTTCAAATCCCTGTTCTAGTGCATGGCAGAAATGTATTTCATCTCTCCCTTCTCACCACTTACTTGTTATTTGGAGTGGTTGTAGACCTGTCCCTATTGTTGAGAAAATTTTAAAGGTCTTTTGTTCAGCTATGCCATGAGAAAAATCATGAACACTTAATAAGAACACTTATAAAGTAAATCTTGATGGGAAAATTATTTTCTGGGGAGCATTATGTGTGATGAAATCTATTTTACCTCCATGGGTAACTAAATGCCCCCATCTCAGATYAAGAGCCTGCTCCCAGTAAAGGGATCAATATGCCTTGAATTCTTTAGTAAAGAATTTTAGAGTTTTAGATATAACATGAAAAACATTTATTTCTCTCTCTCATTACTTTGTGCAATTTCATGATGCAGTGCTAAATGCAAATTGCTTCTCATTACATTATTTTTGGTGGTTTGTTTTCTGCTGTTCTTCCACATGTTTATTTATAAACAGATTGCTACATGGGATAGCAATTACAGTGACAGTAAGAATAATAATCCAGCAAAGCCAAACCAATAATCACTGCAAAGAAGAGCATAGGAAGGCGTAAATTAATGTCGTAAAAGTGCAGTCAAGCTACAGTGAAGAAATACCCACTTTGGATAATGTGGTTATGCCAAAGTCTCTAAAGTGTTATTAACTACATGCTCACAACAAGAACTTTTGATAGTTGGAGTACAATATATACTTTTTTACAGTAATGCATATTATTAATGAACATATTTAAATGTGGAAATTAGTAGTACAAAGGAGAATAGCATATGTGGAAAACYTAATGTTAATAGTCTGGCAGGAGAGAAGGTAAAAACCATGTTACTCAAATTATTTAAAATGGGAGAAAATGCTGCATTTTAAAGAAACAATCTGCACTGTAGCTTTTTGTGCCAGACTAAATGCTGTACTAGCGAATCTAGCAGATGATGATGGCAATGTGAGTCAGGCTGTGAGTATGGAATAYCATATAGCTGAGCTCATCTTTTGAAAGTATGCTCAATGAGGCCCAAAGGAATTGCAATCCTCTCCAAATTTTGTATTTTATCAGTGCAAATGACAGAGTGAAGAAAGACAAGCTTTCCCAGAGGCTGTGCCCATTTCAGTTTTGAAATGCCCTTAAGGTGTCTCTTTCACTCTCCAGTGGCTGTGCAGAGAAGGTAGAATGGCTTAAATGCATGCCTTTAAAATTAGATTACTGCTTTAAATATTCAGTCAAATTTGGAAATGGTTTTGGGCCCTTATAAATCCGAATTCTTTGACAAAGCATGGAAGGAAGTACTGCTTGTACAGGCATATATGCTGTGCTTATGTTGCTAGGTGTGAGCTACTTGCATAGGGAAGAGTATTGGTCATCGGATTGTATAGGTTTACAACACACATTTTCTCTCTTTTCATGTAATAATATATTTTGATACTGTTTCCTAGGGAAAAGTAGTACAGAATATTAATTTTTCACAGGTTCTCAGGGAGTATAATGAATAGCATTATATGGGGCTTGCATACTCAAATATATGCTTACTTTGTCCTATACTCAATTTGTATTAAAGTACTAGTTTTCAAAACAATTTTGTTTCAGCTTGAACTGACATTTTCAGAGTGAAGGCAATTTAAATTTACCAACTTGACTGCACTTTTTAATTCAAGTGCACGTTTGAAAAGATTGAAAAAGCTGTTACAATAGCTTAACTCTAGCTCAATAATTTGAGAGCCAAGAGTAATGGAGAGCTGAAATCACTGCTCTCTCACCAGAGGCTGTTCAGATAATCTGTGGCTTAAATCTAGCATTTCAGAAGTAAACTGAAAAACAGAACTGATACTTTCTCTGTCCAGCAATTCTTCAGTGAGAGAACTGCACTTCCAAGCTCTTTCAGTGAAACGTAGGTAAGTCACTGATACGCAGATGTCCATGGAAAACTGTGGACATTTTTTTTTTTCAAATATAATCAGGACAAGCCTGCAAAACAGAAATAATACTTTCACTTACCACCATATGTTTAAGGATTGTGATGACCATGACCATATCCAAATAGCATTTCTGTGAATGAAGCTGAAAAAAAAGGAAAGATATATATGACATTGGTTCAGCTCTGTAGACATGATTGGACAGAGCATAAAAATATGTGTAGAAATGGGTTTGATAAAATACTAGATTAAGTACACCGATACTTTTTTTTCCCCCCAATCACAGTGGGAAAGCAATAGATTAGAAATGAAACACTAATTTGTTTTTTGTGTGTCTGCTTCCAGGTCACATATAATATTTACACCATACTTTTCACAGTCCTTGTCACACCATGAGTTAGATAGATTTTGAATCAAGTTACCATTCAATGATTTGGTGAAACAAAAGCAAAAATAATTCTTGGTGAAATTCATAAATATCTATACATGTCCAGATTGCATTTAGTAGCCCATACTTGTTTCTTGCAATTGCTGATCTGTAGGGCAGTATTCTCAATCTGTAGTACACAGGGAAAATGTTGTCTTTAATTTTGCTTACACTCACAGAATATTAATAAAATAAAGTGGGAGCCAAGAGAGAGAGAAAAATGTGTTGTTGCAGATTCTTCTTATGGAATGTCATTTCCCATAAACCTCTCAAGGTTGGGGACTATAGCTTTATAGGACTGTGGCTAATCAATATTTATTCTGACTACATTTCTCTTTCATATGTAGGTTATTTATTTTCTAGATTTAATATATTTATATACATTACTGTTTTCAAAGTTACTGTTTTTTGATTTTAAAAGTTTTTTTTCAACCCAAATAAAGGTGACATATACTGATAAATGAGTCGTGTGTAACTTCATAGTGAATTATTCATTAAGATACATGAAGTAAGACGTCCTTACTTCTTCTCAGAATTCTGGCTCTTGCATCAAGATCAAAGCAAACATAATTGGTGTGATGCTAACAATGCTATAAAATATAGAAAATTGAGGGTTGGAGAGCCTAGTCCCTTCAGGTTGTAGCAGAACAAATCTTGAAAAATAAGTGCTTTCAAAGCTATCTGAAAATCAAATAGAGGAACCTCTGTGGAATATTTTGACAGCCTGTTTACCAGAGATTCACTGTGTCTGGGAGGAATTCAGAAACCTGTTTACATTCTTGGTAACTTTAATATATTAAATATTTCTCATATATAAACATACGTGTGGTGGTAATAAGCTGTACAATTTAATAGTGTCTCACTTTCTTTTTCCCTGCCGTCATATATCTTCCATTCATCATAACAATTTGGAGAATTAATTTGGACTTCTTCTGACCTGAAATACCTCTTTTTGTAGACCTCTGCCTCTTCTGCTTGAGTATCTCAGAAGAATTAATGAATTTAGTTATCAAATCTTCATGAGAAAGTGCTATTATTTTTTCAGCAGACGAACAATTGTGGCATGAAAATATTTGAGTCTGTACTTTTATTTGGTGTAAACTTCAAGAAAGTCTATGTAGCTTGCTCGAGAAAATTCTGTGGATTTACCAGAAACACATCTCTCTAACCAGGAATTATGGTTCTATCACTCTGTAGAGACTGGTCACTTCTTATCTTGTCTTAAATTCTGAGATACAATACTTTGTGACTCCCTTTCATAGGTGAGGCTGCATGCTCCCATAATTTCCTAACTTTATTATGACATGAAATCTGAGCTATTTACTCAGGATCTCTAGTTTAAAATAAAGTGTATTGTACACCTGCATGTCTCCTGAGATAGATGGTGGGGAATTCAGATATAAAGAGCAGACTGGGAGAGCATTTATCATGTAGGATATAATCTCTGGGTACCCTTGACTCTTGTGATTGTACAGGACTTTTTTCCTTAACAGAAGGAAAACTGAGAAACTTCCTATGTGACATGTAGGAAAAAACACTGAAGTGTTTCATGGTATCTTTCATTTTGATATTGTCACTGATTTAGGSTTAATAGTGTGTTTGTGTGTCATCTGAACTCAGAAATGTCTCTGCAAATCTGTCAAAAGGCAGCAATTCCTTTGGGAAGTGAGGGTTGGAAGAAAATTAATGAGTCAGAGACTATGGTCTTGCAACTCTCTGGACACTAAATCTGCCCTGGAATGTGCATCAAAGGACAGGATTTGACCTGTAGCAATGAATCTAAATAAATACACTGGAGGGAAGAGTGTTCAGTTACTTTCTTATTCTTTAGCTGGTTCTCTTTAATTTAAAAGCAAGAACAATAAAGAAGTTTTCTCTTTTTTTTTGACAGTTGTTACTTATAAACTAAATTATGTCCACCTTCATGCAAAGGACGTGAACTTTCTGTTAATCAGTTATCTTTGTTTCAGAGCTTATATCACCGTTTGAAGCTGTCTGTATGTCTTTCTCCTGTGACATACTCCCACTACAATGTAGGAGTGCACAGTGTTTCCTTTCAATGTTTAAAAAGACAAGAATCCTATTTTGCTTGTGTAGTAAAACAGTAGTGGGAACTTGCAAACAGAAAAAAAAAATGCCTTTCGGTTAAAAAAGTAGTTGTCTGTTGAAAGCTGTTACATTTTAAATATTTCCAATACTACTGCCCTAAAACACTTTCCCACATGATTTAATCATCTTGTCTCTACTTCTCCTCCTAAGAGCATCATTTTTGCCTCTTGCCTTTATTCCTAGGCAGCTCTTACAGGAACCCAGACATCCTTCCGGTGTGAATTTGTGAGTGTATTTATCTACCAGATTTTAGGCAGCTGCTTGAATTTAGGAGCTTCACTTTAGGAGCCACTTGAAATTAGTAGCACTGAAATTCTGATCATAGTCTCTCTCTATGAAGAAATAAGCATTTCCAGAGGTAGATTCTTTTGTCATCTGGAAGAAGTCTATGTCTGTTCTTTGAGGTTTGTAGGAACCTAATGTGTTTTATATAATTACTTAAAGTTGAGCTAGCTACAGCATGCCTTAATTCCYATACAAAGTGACCATGGATGTGCAGATTTAAAGATTTAGTTTGAAAAGGGAAAGAGCAATACAAGTTTCTCTGCAGTACCTTGGCCATGTACAATGACCTGAGGCCATCGCTATGCATGAGGCTATGGCTATGCATGGCTAAGCACTGAAAGCTTGCTCATTCAGTACTTGACACTACTGCTCAAACTGCCAAGATGTGTCACAATTCTGGAGATTTTATTAGAAGGACAAGTTTAGCCACAAGGAAGTTAGCTAGGACAACTGCATTTAAAGATGAGTAGAAAAGGAAGCATAAAAGAATTTCATTCAATCTGCTAAATAATGAAATATTATTAAGCCAGTGAAAATGCAGACCTGTTTAGTTTGGACATATGCAGTTAATTAGTTTAGTCTTATTCTGTATTCTGCAAAATGCCCAGATGATCTTATCAAAGTGGGATGGTGAAGAATGAGTGTGGAAAAGTATGAGCAGATTGTGGTTTGGAAAGCAGCACTGAGATTTTGACTTTAAGAAGACTTTATGAAGAGTATATCTTTTAGAAAAGATATATCTTTTAGAAAAAAAAAATGTTGAATATGTTTTTTCTTTAAAAAGTTCAATGATGAAATAGCAAATCTTTTTGAACAAAAAACATTTTTTTAGTTAATACACTCACTGTTTGAAAAACATTAATTAAAAAATCATGCATTATTTCTAATACTAATTTGTCTTTATTGTTCGGTCTAACTTCAGGGAGTTATTCTGTTCAAGAAAAAGAAAAAAACATGYATTTTGACAAAAAAAAGACCAAAAAATGTCCTTCTGCATGGAAAAGGAACATAAAAGAGAGAGACTGAAGTGTAATCAACACTGAGGCAGTGTCAATATAATAACAAAAAAATCTGTACTTTTAATCAGCTTAAAAAGAAGAGATATCAAGATGTTTATTCACATCTCATTAATTAGATAAGAGCCGTAGAACTGCCCTTCTGCCAAATTCATGGAATTTGGATGTTAGCAAAATGAAGGGAGAATGGTTGTGTTAACCTCACACTCTCCCTCCGTGTCTTTGCATCGAGTTAGATTTTATTTCATCATTGCACATTTTTTAACATATTAAAACAAATCACTTAGGAAGGCTCTCATGAAGTTCCTCCTTCRTTTTCTTAATAGATCACTTTTGGTTTTCTTGTTGAACAGAACCCTTCTCAAAACCCAGTGCTACTTCTCAGCAGGGATAAGTTCTGATTTATACTAGTTTTTGTTTCACTAAGCATAACATATCAAAACTGTGCAATACCTGTTCATAATTCTGATCACAAAATGTCTGTGGTGTTTAAAATTTTCCTAAGAAATTGCATATAACGGTATGTGCTTTAAGATTTGTCTTGTTTGTACTGAAAGTATATCAAGGCACTTAAGTAAGACATATTACCTTATCTTTACTGACTATATCACATCCTGMCGCGTTACTACCCAGACTGTATTTACATAGAATAAAGTTTTTGGGTCTCCTCTGTGGATCTATTTGCATAAATAGTTCCTTTTTATTATTATTTATTTATTTATTATTTTTAGTTTTACTTTTCCTTATACATGTTACATAAAATTTGCTTGTCCACTTCTATTCATGCTGGAGGTTAATCCACTTTAGTTAAGGTAGACCAAAAATATGAAAATTCGTCTTCTCATGTGTGATTTCTTTCATATTGCTTTCCAGGGATATGTAGCAGGAAAATGTGTTAAGTAATAACTTATTTTATAACAAGTGTCTCTGGAATCAGTAGGATTACTAAGGGAATAATGCAGTAAGTAGGAATGATTTTAGGAAATTGTATAAATTTTATCTTATTGAGAAGCACTAATACCTGTTAGTCCCATCAAATCCTTTAGGTTCGCAGCATTACTTACAGAAAAAAATGTGCACGTTGTCACTGAATATCAATGCAGCAATCAATTTTTTTTTCTTTTTAATCTAAATATAGTATAAGAATGTTCTTTCTTATAAATGGTGGAAGGCTTGCCTCAGATCTGCTCTTTCAGATTTGCTGTTTGGTTTATGACCCTTTTATAGATATCATCCCTAAATGAAATCACATAGATTTTATTTATCACTGTAAACTACAAAGCCGTTCCACCTGAACAATTAAGTATTTCTGTAGTGGTAACTATTAATTTGTTTTGTGAGTGTAAGCTCTGTAATGGACTGACTTAAAGAGCAGAATATTATCATGCAATGGTAAAGTGATGGCAATTCTGCAAATTCTCTCAGTTAACTATATATTAGTGCTTTTTGTTCACAGAATACTTTTAACTCACATGTTTTGGGATAGCATGAAGATTGGAATTGGAATATTGTATTTTATTTTGGCTACTTCTTGTTTCTGCTCAGAATGGTAAATGTTAGTAACGCGTGGATAGAAAGACGGCAAAAGGGAAACATATATGTGTTCCAGACCTAGCTCCCAAGTCTATATTTCTGAAGGTAGTAACTTTTGTACAAAATGCATTAACATTCCTGAAGTCTGTGATGAGAATGCTAAAAGAGGCATCCTGGGTAGAAGAATGAACAAGCCATTTATCCTGTTTTTGATGGCAGGTATTAGAACCCAGGGTTTATTTTCCCCCATGGGAGCATGGCCTCCTGTTTTCTCCCTTTAGTGCGCTCCATGTTTCTTTCTGGCTTAACCACACAACATCGCAGGTTATAAAGGGTCTTACCCCTTTTTCTTACCCTTGTCTTTCCTCTCTAATCCACAGGGAAAAAAAAAAAAAAAAAAAAAAAGATTGTTGGCATTTTTTTGTACATGTGAAAATTGCATAAATATTTCTTGTTTGTGCTGATTGTGGTTGTTATGTTTAAATCCAACTTAAAGGGAAGTTCTTGCAAGAGGTCATGGATGCAATGTGCTGCTTTAGGATTTAATCATGCAATTTTCCCATGGCAGTGAATATATTAATGCATAATCTCCAAGGTCTTACATGTCTTTTGGAACATCCATTGGCAACTTGTAGTTACATGTACAATTTAATGTTTCTGATAGTTTTGGACTTAGCAGTGGCATTGAGGCACCCTACAAAACTCCTGTGGCCATTACTGACATTTTTAGACATGCTTTAAGCTTTAACTTCCATAATTTCCATGTGGAAGGAGGGCCTGAATTGACAGGAACTATTCCCTGGCATGAGTACTTGCTTCTACACGTGGGCTTATGTAGACAGGAAGGGAGTTAGGGGGTCTAAAGTGGATGTGTTGACATAAGTAAGGTATGCACTTCCAAGATTTGACAATAGAAGTCATTTTCAAAACCCTGTCTATCAGCATTAAAGAAAGTGATCAGCATCTTTCCCCTGAGACTTATTGTGAAACTAGCTTATTATTCTTTTATAGCTGATGTAAGTTCTTAAATTAATGGACGACTTGCCTTAAATATACCCTTAGTTTGTGCCACTAGATGTTTCCTAAGAAATGTTCACCTAAGCATAATTTGTATTTAGCACAATATTGCTTATAGAAAATAATTGGCCCCTCCATTGATTACTTATTATTAAATGATTGTATTAATAATTGTCTCCTAACTGTGAGTGTAATTGAGTGAAAATGATGGCAGCATCTCTCTTGCTACTGCATTGCTTTGAGCTGAACTCAGCAGGTCCTAATGCAAGAACAATGCACTTATATATTCCTTGAGTAAAATATATATGAGTGCGCTCATATATATGCACTTAAGCAATCAGAGTACTGAGGCTGGGAACACTGGTCTTAAAATAAATTTTAAATGGGAAGGAAATGAAGGTGTGAGAGTAATAGGAGTTTCCAGGAGGTGTATTCAATGCTTGTGATGTAGAGGGAAAAACTGGGCTGAGGAGGCCTTGATGATGCTAGGTGATTCTTTTTAAAATCAGCAGCACTATGGATCATTACAGCACTCTGAATTTCTCAGTCTGAATTTTGACTTAACTACCAGCATTGATGTTGCCTTCTCTCTGGACTTGTTTTGCTAGCTCTGTCCATCCTCATCTGTTACAGTAACTGCTTTAGAAAGGCATCTTTGCCAGTCAGTCTTTTTTTCTGGAAAACAACAGATGAGTCTTCTATGTGACTTCCTTGTTTTAGAATTGCTACAGGCAGCCGAAACCTTTCAGCTGCTCCTAGAAAATAGAAAATAAACCTGCCACTCTGCAGTTGGCTACAGCCATTAATTCTTCATAGCTATTAATTCATAGATAACTTAGATTTTTCTGCTCAAATTTTAATCCACTTTTATTAAATTTTTGTATTGACTTTTTGAGATGTGGATCTCCATTAAAAATATTTCGAAATATGCTGAGTTTATCATTTTAGTGTACTGTTCACGAAGTCTTAAGAAATRTAGAAGGTTATACATTCCCTAACAAAAACAACAAAAAGTAATATCAGTATCACTAACATCAGGAAGCTTCCAGTTCAGTAAAAGTCAAATTCAGCATTCAGCCATGCTATCTGATAAGGAAAAACAGAATATGATAAGATCCCTATTTTTCCCTTCTTTACTTTTTTCACCTTTACTATATTTATGCAGTCTTTAACAGCTGCAAATATCACAATTTGTCACTAAGTGTGCATGTGATACTTAATTTTAATTGAAATGTAGGAGGATATTTACTAGTTGCAGCCATATTAAATATTTGAATATATGAATTAGTTTTATGCTTCGTGATAAATTTCAGATATGATGAAAAAGAGGAATGAACCTGTGCTGAAACTGATGAATAGTGACATAGTGAGTTAATTTCAAAGATTTTATTACACATCTATGATTACATGTACTAAATCTATTATTTGAAATTGTAATCTACTTTTACAGTTTTCTTGAACTAATTCTAGACTTTCATACAGAAGTGAGTAGCTGTCAAAGATATAATAGGTGACCATAGGCAGCTTAGATTTTCTTGCCATTTTGAAAATACAGAGCTTTTGATCATGTCAGAATCTTTCAGTATGAAAAGCTCTCTAGGAATCACTGAAGAGGCCTGTATTTTGTCTTCAGTTGATACTGAACATTATTAATTATATTATTTGCCTTTTCATTCATCTTTTTCTGCACTTATGTATAGCTCTGCTTAATGCCATGACACACGACCTTCCCTAGAGCAGAGCTTTTTGAGCAGGTGCATTATTGTGTTACTCAGCTGGACAGAATATATTGCTCTAGGTCAACACATCAACCTACATGGCCACTTARAGGAGACAGATTCACTCCTACCCAGGATATACTATAATCCTAAATGTGTACTGGGAACATTGTCAGAAAGCAGAGAATAATGTCCAGGAGAATGATTTGAAGACCAGAGTGCTCTAGTCCTTAATTATTATTAGGTACAGTAATCAAAGAATATTGCTTTAGTTTCATCTTCTGTTACTGCATTTGTCTAAATAAAATGTAGGGSGTAGGACAGTATATGTTCCAAGTCGTCATTTAAAGTACAGGCTATTGGGATGTTATTGGTAGTTCAGAGATATCTTTAGTTATTTATATGCTTCACTGAACATTATTTACATAAGAAATTATTTACTAGATGGGTTCTTTTTCATTAGTCCAACAAGTACAGTTCGAATATATATAAGCCATGTTGCCTATGTTCATCTGTTGCACAAAATGGAGTCATACTTCTTGAAAGTCACAGTTCACTCAGTGTGGACTGTCTTCAGATAATGTTCCAGAGGGAAAATCAAAGTATTCTCAATTTGCTGCTGCTGTAGGTTTATTGTATTCTCCTGGCTTTTCAAATAAAATGAGATATATAAAACTTATGCATTTGGCCCTCCTTGTTTAGAAAGAAGGTGGAAAGAAACAAAAGAAAATGGCAGCTAAGACACAGAAATCAAGAGCAAATTCTTCATTGAAAAATATAAACAAACGAATCGAAATCATAATATTTTCATTTTTAGGGTGAGACTTCTTTGTCTAAGTAAGTGCTTATGTCTCTCCAGATACATGATCATAGCTTGTTTAATCACTTTGTCACTGCTTAGTTATGCCATGGAGAACTTCTCTTTATATAAGTCAGAATTAAACCTACATAGGTTTTCATTTGAAAAACTGTGATGGAATAGCTAAGCATGCTGCAAGAATCACAAAATCACAGAACCACAGAATGGCTGAGGTTGGAAAGGAACTCTAGAGACTATCTAGTCCAACTCCCCTGCTCAAGCAGGTTCACCTAAAGCACATTGCACAGGATCACATCCAGGTAGGTTTTGAATATTTCCGAAGAATGTGCTTATATTAGATTACATACCTGCAATATCTGGGTTTTTTTTTGTTTTGTTTTGGGGTTTTTTTTTTGGTTTTTTTTGTAAAGTCTCACCAGAGTTGAAGAGGAAGACATCAGAGCAGAAGTGCTCATTCTGTACTGTCTTGCCAGAATTGAGGGGGAAAAAAAAAGGGTTTCTTGAAAACACTTTGCTTAGTAATAGTGACTACTCTAGTGTTACTGCACCTACCTCTATGTCAGAAAGACAAGCTGTTAGATATGAAAAGGATCTCTAAGAAGTTTATAGTAAGTGCTCTGTTATCTTCCAACTAAACTGCATTTTCAAATGGGGAAATGCCATGAAAGTGTATTTTCAGTTTCCTGTGTCTCTGGCAGATGAGCACAAATTAATTTTTGCTGTAAGCCATACAAGCTTGTGAATCCTTCACTAAATTTTACCAAGGGCAAATAACTGCTATAATAGTATTTTCATGCTTCCACAGCTGTGCAGCTAAACATAACTCTTACAATGTTAGCCAATGCAAATTGAAATTGGTCAATATTCCGTAAGCACATGGAAAAAATATTATCAGTCTCCATGTTTGAATGAGTCCATTGAGAGGAAGTGTTGTAAAGGTATTTGATTTTCTAACTTAGTCTTTCATTTTCTTCTAGTAAGTCAATTGTTTCACCAGTTAGTCAGTTCAGAATGACCGATTTTGCTTCATATACTCAACTATTTAAATTGGGTTATAACTCCTTCATGAACAGGAGAATGGTGTTTGTGAGCACTATAGTTCAGCTTTAATTTTCCTTGACAGTCATTGTTTCCTCTTGGTCCTATATTTCTTACTGAGGTAATGCTTTCTTTCTCACTAAAATCACGTCTGCAAAGCCAGTTGTGACATTTGTTGTTCAAAATTTCATCTAGTGGAAAGCACTAGTAGGACAATTTGAAACCTCTCAGCTGTGACTAGGAAATTTTAGATTCTCTTAATAATTCTGCCACTGACCTATTAGGTGACTTTGAACATTCATTTAACCTCTGTTTCTGACTTTCCTTCCATTCTGTGTCTGTCCCGTGCATGTAGATAGTATCGATGACTTGTCTCCTGCTAAGTTTGTATAAACACCATTATACAATACCTGATCTCAGTCAATAAGTTTAGAAAGATATCGTCATATAAAGAAATAATAAAACTAAATCTAAAGGAGAACTGATAAATGATAATCTTTTATTTTTATGGATATCTCGTCAATTAGATTTTCAATCCACTTATAGAAGTCTACTTCAGAATAAAAGACTTTTACCAGTCAGTTAATTGTCTCTAATCTCTCCTTGATAATTTCTTATTTTTATGTTTGAGAAGCACAATAATTCTTCATTCCCTCATTCCCACAATTTGCAGAGAGTGGGAAGAGTGAGTTAATATTGAACTTAACTATCCTTCCAGCAGTGCATATTCATTAAGATATGTATTTACTGACAACACTATAAGCAAATGCTGTGAAGGTTAAGTAGGAAAGTTAAACAAAAAGTAATCCTCCTACATGTTCTTCCAAGGGCACTGCCGGAAGATTACCAGAGTGGGAGGGTAAGTGTTCTTTGGTTCAGTCAAAAAGATACATAGAAAAACATTCTTTTTTTTTTTCTCTCTGTTCACTATTGGCACTATTGTTCACTATTTATTGGCATCTTGAGTGTAGCAGTAACTTCTCCCTAGTGAGCAATGCTTATAATTTCTTTTCCATTTGGAGGACAATATTGATCTATCTACATGTTAGACACCATGMATCAACTTCTGATGCTGATACAAGGGAATATTACAATTTTTTTACCTAAATTTATGATCCTGAAATACAGATCACAGAAGGCATGTGGCAGATGACACATGCAGTATTCTTTCCTTCATTCTTCAAATTCTTTAGCAGAATAAATCACTCTTTCACCAGTAATGTCATACTGTGAAAGTTCAACTAGAGGACCTCTTGATCAAGAGCAATAGGACAGAGTATGTTTTGAGGAAAATGAGGTTCCTGTGTGCATCATTTGGCCTTAATTTGTTAAAATACTTAGGGCTAAATTGCTTCCATAAAAAGAAAAGGCTCATTACACAAGAGGCAGAAGAAGAAGAAATATAAAGGATAAAATATGTGTAGTAGTATACTTAGCTTTTCTAGAGACTTACTGCTCTGAAAAACAGTAGGTCTTTCAGCTAACGTTGCTCATTATAGCCAACAATGAGAAAGAGAATTCAAGAAAATTACCAGACAGGATGTTGTTGACTGAGAAGGAAAATATTTCAAGAGTTAGGCAAATTAGAGCATTCTGCCTCTAAATCCCAAATGAATAAATTCAGATGCATTAGTAAAAGATCTCAGTTTTTAAGTCAGCTGCAGCATTATATGAAAATCCATTAATAGAGAGGGAGGAAAATAGGGGCAAAGCACCCGAAATTTGTTTTCTAATCTTACAACTGATTCTTTGAAAATGCCTGCATTGTTGCATTTTGCATCTCTTTTGCTAACACTGATTTCCTGTGACCCACTTAGATACATAAGTCAGTATATATGAAACTAATGTTAAAACAAGCTCTTCTAGAAATGTATAATTTCCAAATATTCATATTTATTTTAAAATATTATTTTTGAAGAGTCACAGTGAGTGAATTCCAGAGCAGAAATTCTTTGTGATGAATGAATTCTTTGTGGACATCACCCTGTGCCACATGCTCTAGGGGACCCTGCGTGTGCAGGGGGGTTGGACTAGATGACCTCTACAGGTCCTTTCCAACCCTAGCCATTCTATGATTCTAATCTCTGAGTAAGCGGTAATTAAGATATCTTTTCCTAAGGGTTATAAAGTACCTTCATTTTCATGTCTATTAAAATGAATTTGCTCTGACCATCTCTAATATTTTTGTCTCATTTTGGAATAGATGTTTATTTTTCTTTAAGCAAAGCCCACACAAATGAACTGTGGGAGAGGAGGATATAGAAAATAAATTCATCATGATATATTTTTAAAAAATTACCATTATCTTGCCCTTGATTCAGACAATTACCATAGTGTTATTCAATAAACCTTTTCTCACCGGCAGCACTATTACATTTAACACATTTTTCTATAATACTATTTTGTATCATCACCATATCATCTCATGCAAGAGTGGGTAATGGAAATTAATATTGTAGTGATACCCAGTGACACTAATTGGACTAGCTTACTTTACTGTTATTGAGGATAGAGGATTGTCTTAAATTTGTTTTAGAGGACTTGCAGGAGAAACAAATACAATGAATAGTGTATGCATTTGTCTGTGCTACTAATAATTTAGTTGGGTTTACAGAACGTTATTAAAATACCTGAGTATATGGTGCATAAAATTGAATTTTGTATGGAGCTGAGGAGAAACAAAAAGAGCCAAAAGAGTAATGAGAGAGTCTCAAAAGTGGAGGTGTAGGAAGTTGAGTGGATGATCACAACGTAAGGAAAAAAAAAACACATGACAGTTTGAGTGACACTCACTTAGATGCAGCTTTCCTCGTGGTAATTGCCATCTTGCAAATGCTTGCCAATTTGCAGAAGATTTATTTAAATTTGTCTCTTCCATTTATGTTAGGTAAGAGTTTAAAAATCTTTCATGGATACATCCAAAGGCATCACCTAATAAGATACTAGATAGAGCATTTTATTTGCTACTGACTGATTTTATCATTAGCTAAATCATGCTTGTAGATAATCCAGCTGGATTATAGTTTGTGGAAAGTAAGCATAGCTCCAACCAATGATATCCATGTGGTCATTTAAATGCACCTCTGAGGCTTGAAATGTGGTCCCAATGGCACTTAAGGTAATATATCTCCTTTAAATATAGATGTGCCTACTGTGTATTCCAAGTTTAGTCTCAAGATGTTAATAGGATCTTTTATTCTTCTATTGTCTTTTCAGGAAGAAAAAAAAAAAGCTATTTTGCATTGCTTACAACTGAGGTGCTGGGAATACTTTTATGTATAATGGCATACAGTATAATTCTTTCATGAGCTGTGAGTGAAATAGCTCCAGGCTTTTCTACTCACAGGCCTTTACTCAAGGTGTAGGAGCCATTTCATTCCTCACTGAGATTATAGTAATGTTAATAGGGAGTGAGATGCCTCCCACCTCCCATCCTCCCAGAGCGAGAGGTTTCTGAATTTGTTTCAACAGTATTTAGAAAGATAACAGTGAGCTGAAGCTCAGTATTATAGAGATATACAGCAGTCAAATTGTTTGTTTTTTTTCCAGAGATTTTGTATAGCTTTAATGACTTTTTGACTTTACTATGATTTTTTTCTGTAGTAACTGAGCTCTGTAAAAGCTAGGTTTTTATTTTGGTCTGTGTTTATGCTTGAGCTAAAGAAGATGAGAGGTTGTGCTTGTATCCACTCCAGTGCACAGCCCCTAGGAAACTTGCATGAAAGTAAAGATAGTGGAACTTTGAGTAAATCAAAAATCAGAAAACCAGATTAACCTCCTGTGACTGCTGAGCCTCAGGGGACCAGGTCGCAAAGAGGCAAATCTATTGTAATTGAAGTAATGGCATTGTACAGACCCATGGGGCCATAAAAATGGCTGTCCTTTGAAAATGCAGTCTGTACTGCAGTTCTGAAGGGCTCTTTTGTTAAATAGTTTCATGAATATATATACAGGGTGATTGGAGCTGAGCAGGTTTAACACAAAAGATGATGCATAGTTCATAGTTTTTGCATTGTGGGAGTTTTACACATGAAAGTGAAAGCGACTGTTTTCTGAATGTTAGTGTGTCAGCAAGGGCTAAATGCAATGTTACTGTACGCCATACATCACTGAAAGTGTCTGGAAACATCTGCTTTATGTTCTGTGGAATGAAAACACAGCACTCACAGCATCACTGCCTAGACTTCACATTGCAAAGAGAAAGATAGATCATGTGGAGGTGGGACGGTGGAGATGCATGCAAGACGTGCACATTATCTTTCAAACTTACTGGTTTACATGAAATCACACCTCATGGATCTGGAACAGCTTTTGGAACAAATTTGCATGTTTATAGTGCCTGACAGTGACCAAGGAATGCAAAACAATTCCCTGATTTGCTTTCTTAGCTCTTCCATTAGGATTTCATTGGGTCAGCAAGGAACTAGGGCTTTCTTTGAGTCTTCAAACAAACAAAACAAAACAAAATAAAAGGTTAAAAATGATGCTTTCAAGAAAAGGACTTGATTTCTTTTAAATAAATAATTAGCTACTTTATTTACTTTTAGTAACAGTTGGTTTTACCAATGTTTATGCTCAGTTATACCACAGAAAATACACACTTTGCAAGTCCTTCATACCTACATACCTGTAGGTACTGTATATCTTTCTCATTTAGGAATTTCACTTCCGGAGGAAGAAACATCTTCTAATTATCCCTTAAGTCTTTTCCTTTCTCAGAGAGTTTCATTTCTCCTATATGATTCAGTGTAAACACTTCTCAACATGGTAATCACTGCATGAATCTGCTTGGTCTTATCAACAAGACATCAGAAGAGCACATTTTAGAATTACATGGCGTTATCTATCCTTTTACAGAGTGAATCATGGATTTTGGGTAGCAAAGGAGTAGGTAGAAAAATCATATTTTTTGAACCTTGCTCACAATATTGACCCTAATGACAAATTAGAAGGTTATTACCTTCTAAAGACTGCACAGCTTTGCTTGAGTTTGTAAAGCATAAGAGACATTTCTTTCACAGAAGGATGTTTCCTAGAATTCTGCAAACGGTATTAAAAGAAAAGCATCCAATTCTGGATAAACCTCTTGAAATAAAAGAATAGTCTCCTGAAAGTATCCAATTGAACAGAGAGAGATTATAAAGAAAAAAAGTGAATATTCATCTTTAAGGTGACTGAAGTTGAGAGATGCGTTGCACTTTTGTCTTCCACACACACAGAGTCATAGCCACTATGGTTTAAGCTCACAGTCTTGCTTCTTATTTGTGAATATATTAATCATTCTTATGCATCTCATTTTTTCCATACTCAGCTGATGAGTTAGAACTCATTATCCACAATTACACAGTTACCTGTTGGCCCTGCACACCCTTTCTTTCCTTTTATGAAAAAGGCTGCTGTGCTGTGCTTCTCACTCCTCTTTATTAAAAAAAAAAAAAAGGCCAGAAGCTGCTCTGCAGTGAATTCTGTATGCATGTGTTCCATTCTGTATCCATGTATTCACGGACTCTGTGTTCATGTATTAATAGTGCTCATCAGGTGAAGCTCCTTAGGGTGCAGGTCCATTTCTGACTTTCAAATGGGTTTCCAGTGTGAAAGAGATACTGAGATGCTCAGATTAAGTAATGTAGCCTCTGGGGTAGCCTCTAGGTCTGAGCAGTGGCAGAACTTGAGGCAGCTATATAACTTTCCTAGCAAAGCCTAGTCAGTTTTTGGATACTAATCAGATTTTTATGRTTTTCCTGCTTATGGTACATTTTGTTTACACTGGGCTTTGTCTCTGAAGTATTTGTTAGTCTATCATTATGTACATTTCTCTTCAATCAATGCACTTATTCCTTACTCGACAAAGTTACCGCAAGGCTGAAACTGTTAAAGGGACTAAGGCAGGCTGGATCTGTGGTAATAGAAGTCAGCTGCTTTCTTAGATTATAATACCTGGTTAAAAGTGTTTCTGTTTTACTGTGACTTCTCCAACTTCTCAGCTGAAGCAAAGGAACATAAAGCTCTTTGTGTGACTCACAAGCGATGACTTTCATTGAGTCATACAACTGAAAGATACCGATTTGGAATTTTTGCAGAAGTAATTGCATATAGAGCTATTTTATGGATTCAATATCTTTACAGTATATAAATAACTAAAACATTTACGGAGTGATAAAGTATTTGCATATCCTTTTTCACTGATCTTGTCTTCTGGGCAAAAGAATGTGTGTTTTTATAAGTTTATGTTTATAACATAAAGAGACAGTCTTTCAGGACAGCCGAAAAAGAAATTTTCTGTTCAGTATTAGAATGCAGAAGTGAAATAAAATGATTTTCTGTTGTATTACTATGAATGCAAGAGTACAAATCACAGCATGCTGAAGGTGCTGTTCTTCTGAGAGAAAGAAAGAAAGAAACAGAGAAGGGATGAGAAAGGAAGGGAATGGGAAGGGAGGGGGGAAAGGGAAAGAAAAAGTAATAGGACATTCTGATGCTCATTACATTAGAATATATGGCCTTTTAGTTGTGGCATCTTAATTAAACTGTAAATGGGGAGAGAGGGACAGTATAAACCCTAAAAATTACTTTGGTTATTCACGGGAACTTCAAGATCACAACTTCTAGGAAGAAAAAGAAGTCTGGTTTTGAGAGCATAGCTTTGTAGTCTCTTCTGAGTTATACAAAATTATCTTAATCTTGAAACTATAACTGTTCCATTGTGTAAGGGACTGTATCATGAAACTGCTATTAAAATCCTTCCTATTTTCAGGTCTTTTGACTACTTAGTAGTGCATTAAAAAATTAAATGCATTAGCTGCATTAAAAAGATTGCTATCACGGTTTAATTTCTTTCTATGAGGCTCCTGTCCTTTGCCAGGAGGTTAAAATCATGATAGAAACTGAAAAGAATAGGCTGGCGCAACAGACTAAACAACAACAGAAAGTGTGACCTTCTATGGCATCCTGAAAGATAAGATTTTAAAAGTAATTTTCATTAAAGGATAGAGACCTTACTCCTAGATGAAATCTGTTAACTTACTTGCAATGGATGGCTACTTTAAAACAAAAGCACATCGGAACTGCTGCCTCCAAAAATAGCCCTTATATCTATCTGCTTCTTCTTTAAATAACTCTCTATCTCTTTTCATAGTCTTATTTCCGAATGTTTATTTCCCTGTGGCTATGATACTCAACTGGTTCTTAAAGTCTGGGTCAAGTTATTTTTCTTTAGTCCCATTTCTGCCTCTTTAACTTATATCTTTGAAGCGCCCTTACCTCAAATAAATATGAATTTGTCTACATTGCTGAAAGGCAGCTGTATATCATTTTTCCACTTCTATTTTTTTTTTTTTTTTTAGCTTAAAGTTTTTACACTGTGTTCATAACTCTTTTTCCCTAATCCAGGGATAGACCTGGCTAAGATTCTTTCTTGCAATATTACTTCTAGATAATGTAAACAGCAAAAGCCTTCATTTATTCATTTATGTTTTCTTTGCCTTAATAAGCAAAGAAAAAAAGTATATTTTCATTAAAACAATACACACAGGAAGCAGATACCTGTGTCTTTTTCAAACACTACACAGATTTTTTGTTTGATTGTTTTACTAAAGAATATACAGGTGAGCCTAGTCCAAATAAAATAGACTATGTAATCTACTCGTTAGACAAGATTCTGTGAGGTATACTTTATCCCTTTTTTCTAGTAAGAGGCTTTCTCTTAAGTCATAAGTTGATGTCAGGAAAATTCATGATGAATCTGAACTTTGTCTTTGTTTTAATTCTACAGACCTTGTATTCATAGAAAAATATTTCATAAGGTAGGGACACTCAAGGTCTATTGAATGGCTAGGAAGAGCCCATTAAAGAAAAATGTCTTTCACTTGAGATGAGAGGGACAAGCTTTCTTCAATTCATAACAAGAGCCTTTCTTTTTTTTTTTTTTTAAAGTCATCCAGCAGCTCTTAATATGAAGTGTATGTTACCTTTCTTCTGTCACACAGAAACCATACTATGGTCCTTCTGTGTGTAGTTAGAGGAAAATTTTATTCAATAAGAGATAAATATTTTCTTTGTGTAGGACATAGTGAATCAGAGGGAAAAGAAATAGTGTTTTCTGTCTAGGTAGCTTGTGAAAGAGAGAGAGAGAAAGAGAGAGA